>NNCF01125977.1:0-19982 GCA_002313205.1 Laupala kohalensis | reverse complement strand
TATATATATATACACGATATTTAATACGAGGGATAGTAGTATGCGAGAATTGAAACAGCAACGTGATTGTGCGGGAGAAGAAATTCTGCACGTGTTGAATGCAATGAACCATATACTTGAACCACTGAAAGAAGCATAGGTGGCAAGAAGTAATAATTAGATGAGATTAGCGATGCAACGATTTTTTTCTATGTAATCTCGGGCACTTTTTTCTATGTAACTGGCGGACAGTTTGGGGAGATTTAGTCGAAAGTAGACAGTTTTGTACAATACGAGCACAATAATTAATATTTTAAAAATAAATACGGTTTTCATATGTGCTACCTTCGTTTGATAAAAATGATTCAAACGTTAAAAAATAATATAATTGAATGATTCTTTTTAAATTATTTCAATGATAGTTTTTTTTTTGAAGTTTTGAATGAATTGTATTTACATATTGTGATATTCACAATATGCCGTCCAATTTCAATTTTTCTGTTGATGAGAATAAATTCATTTAAAATTTCAACTCCTTGTAATTCCGTCAATAGGCAGGTACACATTGGCAAATAATTTCTGATAAATCGTGTTTATTAGCGCAGCACTTACTGTTACCAATGACCTCTGCGTTCGGGGGCTTGTCATGCCTTCGATGGCTGTGGACTTTTTCACCGTTCACATGCGTTAGATTTCCGAAAACGGCATACTCCCCAACTGAGAAATATAATGTGTTGCGTTTTGTTCTGATACAAGGAAAGGAAACCGGAGAAATCATATATCGCAGCTGGAAACCCGCCCGAGGTCGCCTACACTAAAATAACTTCCAAACTTCACCTCGTCGTCTCAGAGGGTAGAGGATCTCCTCTGTTTGTGAGCCCGCTTTCAGTCGTATATTGACACCCGCTGCTCTTGTGTCACATATTCACTTTGTTCTTTGTTCTTTTGTAATAAAGAATTTCTTCGCAGAATGGGAAGAGGATGGATTCTTGCGTGCTAGAAGAATTTGTTCATAACTTGTCACGCTTCAAAACAAATTTTGAGGACACAACTAAACATATGTCCCTGTTTTACGAAGTAATTTTCTCCATTGCACGATACATTTTTACGTTTTAAAAATACTATATTTTTTCTT
Organism: Laupala kohalensis; assembly: GCA_002313205.1. Taxonomy (NCBI): domain Eukaryota; kingdom Metazoa; phylum Arthropoda; class Insecta; order Orthoptera; family Trigonidiidae; genus Laupala; species Laupala kohalensis. Next base: position 18,868 of record NNCF01125977.1, on the reverse strand, counting down.
TTCTGATTTTGCTCGTCTATAGAAAGAATGTTGGTCGGAGTTCACAAATGAGTTATGGATAACATTCGGAAAGCAAGGTCACAGATTCCGCGAAATAATATTTTGCCGAATCCCCTTAACTCGACGCAGCACGCCATTTTCGAAGAAATTTTGCCAGTAAGTTAAATTTCCCAGATCCCTTCATATAATAATAAAGATTATATTATTGTTATTTATTTTATTTTATCTGAGTCGGTGGTAATCCAATAAATACTTAAAAAAAATGCAAAAATATTCTTCTTTTTTTTTATCTGAGGAGGAATTATTTTGACGACCTTTATATGAAGCTTAACCAGGGTCGATCAAACTATTGCTTTACCCCCGTCGAGGAATTTGTCATTTGTTTGCTCTTGGCTCTGAGCCCAGGAGCAGGAGCACTCTTTGCAGGAAGACAGGACTGAGATCATACAGTGGGCCGAATCCAGTCCATTCTTTTGACAATTGCTCCTCCAAATACCACTTAGTAATCCATTTACGGTTAAAAACGCAATTACAAGTTGAATATTACCATGTGGGGGGGAAAGGGAAAATAAACAAATTTACTTTCCACAAGTAAGCAAGGCCAACAGGAGCAGGGGATGAATGCTCAGAGGCGAACTTCTGCGTAAAACGAAGTCTTCATTTTATTTACTTCAAATAACTATGAATCACTTTCCTGGATTGGCCCGATGTTACTTAATATGACCTCCTGAACGAGAAGGGTAATAAACGATAGGGAAATATGAGAAAGGAATTATAATGATACAATATATTATAGAAAATAATAATTGACTGTGGTATCGTGTTGACGATACATTAATAAAAGTGAGAATAATGCACTGCACTGAAAGAGAAAAATAAATAACTCCTGGGCCCATGCGAGGGTTTCATGGTCATACTAACATATGAACACTAATGGGTGGACCCAGTATTGTGAAGTCAGTAAATGACACATCCAATGTTTTATTTTTATTGTAAATAAACTTAATAATAAAGGTAATGATGTGAAAAGAAACAACTGCAGTATTTCAGTCTTAATTTAAATGAACGATATAAATTTAATGATAACCGTGGACATTATAGAAATATAAGATAAGTGACGTAACTTGGGAGGTAGTGTATTTCCTTACTACTATTCCGATTCAATTGGTATTTTAAATCAAATTATTAAATAAACAGTACATTGTTAAAATATAATATTATAATTCCGTCCCCACTCACAAAGTAATCTTTTTGTGTGGGAATTTAGGGCTCGTCAACGGGAAGGTCATTAGAGCCCTTCAGAAAGTAATCTTTATGATAAATCATTTGTGACAGTCGGTTAAAAATGATGGGTGAGAAAGGATGATTGAAAATGTTACCTTTCAGAAATAAGATATAGCAATCTTCCTTGGGCACTGTGAGTGGTTCAGGATCATGAAATTACTATATGACAGTACAGAATTATGTCAATTTCCCTGTACATTGAAACATTGACAGTAAATGTAAGGTGTACACACTCACTACGCAAATATCGATGATTGGTTAGTTTCGAAAACGTTTATTACATCACTGATAGTTTCAAACGGTTCTGAACTGTCCCGCACATACGCAAAAGCGAAATCCCAGTTGTGCGCTGTTCCAGCAGTGACAATTTCGAACTTTTTGTCCCAGTTCGCTGTTCCAGCATTCGCCAGCGAAGAATTCCGAACCGTTCGGAGCCGTTCTGAGAGTTCTGGATTTCTGTAGGAATTTTAAATTCGGAACTGTGGTTACGGTCGGTCACCCGCGTGGTTCGTAGGCGTTGGGGGAAATCAGCGGAAAGGAAGAGTCACTCCGTTTGGCGTCGCCATGTTAACTTCTCTTACTATACTACCTGTTTTGTTTTACCTTCCGATTTTTAATTGAATTATTCTTTCAAATTTCGGACTATTTTCAACCTCTCCTGTTATATCACGACCCTACTTTTTCAATTAAATTATTCTTTCGGACCATTTTGAACCTCTTCTGTTACATTTTGATCGTGCTTTTTTCTTGTTTATTCTTTCCGATCAGTGACTGAAATCTCGTAGATTTTGAAGACCTCGCTGTGTTTTTAATAAGTTTTCTGTATATTTCATTTTATTATAATTATATTTATTTAATTCTGTATATTTCATTTATATTTTCATTAGATTCAGTTCATTTCAGGACTCATTTCTTCGATTAATTTCCATTTGTGATTTAATACTATTCGTTGTTCGCCATCTATTATATTTTACTTTCCTCATCACCTTTTTATTTTTTTTGGTTACTGGTAGATTAAAGAAAGAACTTGATGTTTGACTTACCATCCATTCTTTCTTAAAAAAGGTAATTTCTATTCAAAGTGTGAAAATATACATGATATTGAAGTAAATAAATATAAAAAAGTATGTGCTTGTGCCTGTGTATTTTGAATTGTGTTGAGAAGGTTAAAAAAACACTATTTTCTAGCGTCGTTAAGAGATGGATCAGCTTTGAAAATTTATATTAGCAAAACTGTTAAGCCTAGGAAATTGAAATTTATATTCGACGTTTCTGGGACATTTATTTTAAAATATTTGAGTTTTATAATTTTATCTTGGATTAAAAAGGTCTTGTATTTTTTTATAAAACCTCTCAATCTCTAGGTTTGCTAATCGTACAATCTCCCATCGGACCTTAAAATAACCCTCGGTTCGAACAAATCTGCTGGCCATGATCAAATTACAAACAAAATCTTAAAAGAAATGCCAAAGAAAGCAAGCACATTTATATGCGCAGTATTCACTGCAGCATTAAGAATATATTACTTTCCCACAACCTGGAAACATGCAGAGATAATACGAATTCACAAACCAGGAAAAGATTTAAGTTCTCAAAAAAGATACAGATCTATATAATTTCTTCCCTCAATCAGTAAAATATTTGAAAAACTTGTAAAGAACAGACTCATCAAATTCTTAACCGAAACGCATGTTATCCCGTCCGAGCAATTTGTATTCTGAGAAAGGCATTCGACCACTCACTAAGTTCTCAGACTAACTGAATTCATTGCCAAATCTTTCTAGTCTATGCAATATACCCTAACTGTTTTCTTAGACATATCACATGCCTTCGGTAGGACCTAGCATGAGGCCTTATTCTATAAAATGAGACTGTAAGAAGTACCCATGTACATAGAGAATATAGTTAAAAGATTTTTAACAAATAGAACTTTCACAGTATGGGTAAACGGCTCTTATTCTAAGCCACAAAATATCCTTGCCGGTGTGCCTCAAGACTCCGTTCTCTCCCCTCTCCTTTTTTCCATATATCCGTCTGATTTTCCAAAATTAGTAAACTCGGAAATAGCCCTTTTTGCCCATGATACAGCATTATTTTTATCAACTGACAATACATTCACTGGTAAGACCAGCCTCGAGGATGACCTACTTACCTTCTTAGAATGGAGAGATAATTGGAGATTAGCTCTAAACGCCACGAAATCGCAAGCAAAAAAAATTACTAAGTTAATGCCCTTAAAAATTTATAACGAGGAAATAGACTGGGTCGATTCAAACACTCACATAAAATACTTAGGAATACAATTATACACCAAATTACCCCCCAGGGGACTTACATCAAGTAAGTACGTGTTTGGCAAACACGGGACCCCGAGCTGAGTTACTTCCACTGACTTGTGGAGGCTCCTTTCTTTCTCTTCCCTGACCTTCCTTTGTCACCTCTTGTTCTTTTCGATCCCGACGCTATTAGGGCTAGGGTATCTTTCATATTCCTTTTTTTTTTGTAATGATTTGATTTTTTGTTTTTGATATATTGTAATTCAGGAGGGTTTTTAGTGGGTATGGTTGAGTCATTCGGCGAGTCCCACGCGCGGGGCGAGTCATTTTGGCTCTCCTTAGTGCGTAACTGCATTTTCCCTACCTGTACAGAATTTTAGGACTCTAATGACCTCGATGTCGACGAGCCGTAAAGCCCCACAAAAAATATACACCAAATTAACCAGGAAGGCACATATAAATGTTATTGCGTTAACGGTTAAGAAAAAAACTGTCTAAATTATACCCATTTATTAAATCGAAACTCATCTCTGAGAACAGACACGGTGTTATCCATATTCAAAGCCATCATACGACCTTCCATGACTTATGCCTGTCCAATATGGGGAGGGACAGCAGAAACTTCTTTCTAGGAACTACAAATCATCCAAAACAAAACCTTAAGATGTACACTGAAGGCCCCTTGGTTCGTATCCAATAAGTAATTCCATAGATAACTAAACATTAAACCGTTGAGAGAACATAATAGTAATTTTGCATTAACATTCTACTCCTGTCTTCAAAGCTCCACTCCGTCCCGTACATTTAATTTAGGAAAGTCCTTAAGAATAAATAGTAGAATCAAATCCCGATATCCAAAATACAATTTCAAACCTTCCTAACTTACAAAAATAACATACTCTCAATAGTTAAGCCTATGCAAAATGAAGATTATAGGTTAAATTAATTATAAAGATTTACTGGAGGTGTTTCATTAGATTTCCTCAAACAAATGTTGTTACTGTTTCGTGTATACTTGTAAATTGTAATATTAAATTTTAGTTTAAATGTGTTTTTAAATGTATTTTTGTTGTGTAAACGTATACATTATGTATTTTAAAAAAAACCTTGTAAAGCAGATCACTGCTTATCCCGGTTAATATATAAAAAAGTAAAAAAAAGAACGAAAACAACGTTTTAGAATAAGCCGATGCCTATCTGACAGTGCATTGACGCCTAAATATCTCTTCAATGGGACATCCCAAAACTCAAAAACAGAATATTCTCGAAGATCACAACAGAGTTATCATTGCTCGAAAAAAGGTTAAACCGAATCTGAATTCTGTATTTCGAAAATCAAGAACAGAATCATAATCAAAATGAACTTCAGAATCGTCGTTCCTGAACGAATCAAAGTCAGAATATTTCTCTAAAATCATAATCACAATCATCACAAAACAATCCTCATCAAAATCACAATTCTCTCGAAATTATCATCGCAAAACTATCCTCATCAAAATCAGAATCACAATTCTCTCAAAATCATCATCACAAAACTATCCTTATCAAAATGACAATTCTCTCAAAGTGTCTCCGCTCCAATCTTAAATAACAAATTACCCGCTTCTCTGACAGAACTAGGCAAACTTAACTCCTCCACACACTGATGTCATTCATCCTTTTTAGTCAATTCCTAATATTTATTCACTCACGTGGCTTTCCCCCAATTGGTTAAACTTTCTGTAACGTAGTTATTTATCAGCCGATAAGAGAGCTTGTTTTAATTAACACCAATTCGTTATTTTTCCTAAATTGACATCTTATTTACGATCAACTGGTTTTTGATGCACTCCTCTCACAAATGTCTATTCATTCCACTAAAAGGAATCTATTTCTCTGCCCCCTGCAAAATAGCAGTTAAATTTGACATGTCTGCTAACCATAATTATAACCTTATCATTGTATGAGCTCGCCCTCCCCTGTGCGGTTGTCACCCTTCCCTCTTCTCTGTCCTTCTTAGGTTTTTAAAATTTAGACCTTCATCTCTCAACATCGCCTAATTGGGTCTCCTTCTTGCGTAGGGTCACCGCACAGACCTTCATTCATTCCTTCACAAAACTAAACCCATTTATATTTTCCCTATGGTTTCTCGCAATATCACAAATACTTGTTTGTTCCGACTTTTCACAATGTTCCTAACGACGACTTTTCTTCCTCTTTCATTATTTCATCTTGAAACATGCCAGATCTTTTTCAAAATTACTAAAACGTATTATAAAAGGCTACAACCAGATGTATATTATGAATTAGGGGCATTGCCTGGACACGTGCTCAAGTGAGGGTCGTCTCCCCCTTCCACCATCATTTAGTTAAAAACTCGACAGAAACCAGACCCTTTTCCCGAACCCGTAGATACTTGTCTGCGTTGTTCGAGGGTTCTTATTAAGAGGCGTTTTATTTTCGTGCCTGCATGAACTTGCGAATATTTGATCTCTTCCATTTATTACAAAGCTTTTATAAAATTCTGAAGTTAAATAATTAATTAATAAATTTATTGTCAAAAAAGCAGTACAAACTGTGTATTACCACGTGGAGGACAATAAACTAATTTACTCTCCGGAAGCAAGCAACGGACCATCCCATCAATTCCTAAGGCAGAGGCGGATTCAAAAATTTCAGCAAAATTTCCTAGATAAGATAAAAAGTTAGCTGGGAGTTATATTACTAATAGAATGTCAGTATGTTTGTAATTTAACGCAAAAAAATTACATGTACAAATTATTATCGAATTATAGATTATCCTGAGTATAGTGTTTAAAAATCATAAGAATTGAAATAACACTAAATTCACGATTTATTGTTACAATAAACACGCCCCTAGGCAAAGCCTAGAGAATCTGTATAAGAAATCCGCCTCTACCCGAAGGAAAACCGGAGCAAAACGCGGGCCAGGAAGTTAATTATTTATTACAATATTGATAAGGACATAAAAAATGTTTGATCAAGAACTCTTTTAAATACTCGTATATATACGTAATTCAAATTTAAAATAATTTTTGTGTTGTTTTTATTTGGAAAACTTGAAAAAGGGCGCCGTTGCCCTTTGATCAATGCGCCATGCCAAGGGGACAGCCGTATCGGTTTACTTTTTCCTCGCGAGATGGACCTGCTGTCAAGTTTACGAACAAACTTTAAACTATTGCGCGTAAAAGACGTTCCAGCGGCAACAACCCGGAACGGTTCGGAACCGTCCTGAATTCCGCGCATGCGCACTGAGGAAATCTCGAGAGAATTCCGAACTGTTTGGAGTTTGCTGCAGGAACAAACCTAATAACATATTCATACGTGAAATAATTTTTCTTATATATTTCGAACCGATGATTTGCAGTTCAGGGACATATGTAGGATTGTTGGCCTTAAAGGGAATATTTTGCATTTTGGTCGCATATCGCAATGTCTATCGCTTCCGGTCAATGCAGCGGGCAGACGCTCGGCGAGAAATCCGAGCGAGATTAGTTTTACAGGTTTTCCTGGAATACGCACTCGTGGTCACTGTGAAGAACATTCTGGGTTTGTCGAGTCTAAAATGTGCTTTTCTTCACTCGATTTGACAAATAGCCACAACGTAACATATTGGTTCACCTAGCATATTACCGCCATCTCTTCTTAACCGATTCCGTCTCTTCTCATCAGATCTGTGAAATACAACTAAGAGTTGTAAATTGACTATCTTTAAGAGGGTATCTAGGTGAATTTCTGTGATTATTTTGTTGTAGCTGTCTGAACATGATCAGAAGGTGACAATTATAATAATTTATTACGGTACATAGTTTTAATTTTATTCCAGAACTGTTTAAAGAGAGACTCTGTTCGTTCAATATATGATTATTTACCTTTTCTAAATAATTCATTTGTATTGAATTGTAATAGCAACTGGTATTGGTGTGGTTACATCCACTCCTTCGACCTTGGTTGTGTTTTTTTCAATGATGGGAAATAATCACAGATTCACTGTAATGCTTAGAATGGGATCATGGGTCTGGAGCCCACCTTGCTCGTGTATCACAAGGCTAAAATTGTACTTCCGATATTTCACAGTTACGGAGGTGGTAGTATGTCTAGAAAACCGTACGAGTGAATCTCGTTAATTTTCCTATTGCATTAAATTACATAGAAACTATCGTAAAATCGTTTCCGAGCAAATAAACGTCATTACACGATTATTATTTAATAAAATAAAATTAAAAATTAACGTGGAAGAAGAAAAACGATGAAAATAAATATTTTTTATTTTAAAGAAAAAGAAGTGGCATCATATAACACAAAACATTCGCAAATCAACTGCTATATCGAATACTGGGGATGTACTCTGATACGCAACCTGATTGTACATTTAGATTTAGATATCTCTATATAGTCACAAATAGAGGGGCCCACTTCAGCCTGAAATTATGAACTATTTAATTACTATTGTTTTCACATGTGAGAGACTATGTTCATTCTTCAACTTGAAGTGTTTTGTTCTAATCGTACATTCGCGGGAAAGAATAGATTTACAGCATGTGAGAATTTCGTAACGCCGCGGCGGCGCGAGTTGCCCATACGCGGGATAAGATTCGTCGTCCCCGAATATTATTTAAATACAATTTTTGGTTCGTGACCCTTGATATGAACTATGTAAAGGAAATTCTTGCGGAAAGGTCAAATTCATAAATTAGATGAAAATAGTAAAATAAAATATATGAAAATGTATTTTAATTGACGAAGTTTGACATTTTCTCAATAATCTTTTTTATATAGATTATTTAAATATATTTGACTAGTACTTACTGTTCGGCGGTAACAGCGGGCTTTTTTCACATTGAGAGATGTGAGTCACTGAGCAGATCGTGGGTATAATCTCTACGCTCCAGTTCACTGATTAATTTTGATTGAATTTGCTCACCGATTTTAGTGTGCAAATACCGGAATTCGATCGGATTTGTTTGTTAAAACTCGTCTCAGTCATTAAATAATCCCTGTGATCGTCAAGTACTACTGCGATATCATGACATTCCGGAAACTGCACAAGCGACGAACTCCCGAAGGCAAAGGCAAACGCATACGGATCGTGTTCACCACATCGCGATGAATACACTTTGGAACTCGATCTTGGACTTCTTGCAGAGATGAACACTGAGAAACACCGCTCTTTCCGCACTGCGAGTCCAACTGTCCGCGGTCCTGAATTTTGCTCGTTTCTGGAGCGGCCCAGCAACGCCTTGACTCAGGCAGGCGGGGGGTCTATTCATCAACCAAGCGCTGAGATTGGTTGGTCGCAAGCTTCACGTTCGCCCACATGCGTGTCAGTTTGGCATATGGAGTGAGACCCAGGACGCCGACATTTTCCGCCTGGCGCGCATTGAGCTGCACAGCAAGGCGTGTGGTACAGTTGTCCGTATACATTGGACAGCCGTTCCACGAATGCAGGGCCACGTTGTCTTCTGGGAGGAAACAACAAAATACCAAGAAACCACAAACACATTGGGGGAATATCTTGATTTGAGTACGGAGCCGAATTTAGATGCTGAGCTAGAAACATTACTACTTCTTCAAAAGTCAAGGAAGGTAAACCTGCGGGAAAGTGAGTACAGGAAAAAAAGAAGTACACTTGGGGCATTTGCAATGGCAGGATAATTCTCCAATTTTATGAACGATTTTTGAACTCTTTCCGCCTGGGCCGAACAAACCTTAAAGAAGGTCATAACATGATCCCACCTACTATTACTTCTGGAAAATCAGTACTCAAAACCTACTAAAACTGAAGGACAACGGTAATTTTGAGGGGTATGTTTTTTTTGTTCACAAACTATGAATACAGGGTAAAATATATTGTTGCTTTGTATGAGAGATTTCCTCCACGATAAGTACGTTTGGATACATTGTTTCAGACAGCGTAGCAGTCCTGAGAAACTTTATTTAAAAGCGTGGAGAAAATATTGAGAGGCTAAGTCACTTTTAGTATCTCTTGAGCAAATGGGATTTGTGAGAATACTGTTGCAGCCGAACGCAACTCGGAGTATAAATTTGCTCTCATATTCTGTAGTATTGACCAAGAAACGATAAAAAGTTCTGTCTCAGTAGTTTTGGTGAAACCACTTGTGTCATAGGCTGGACAAGCGTCATTAACACGCTAACCAATCCGATGCAATCAAAATGGATGAACATGAAAAGTAATTATAAGAAAAATGAAGGAATGAATATTCTTCGATTATCTATTTGATCTCGGAAACAGAAGTTAATCTCCTTATAATATAGACAACGTTAAGTCATCAATTAGTTTTTGAAATAGTTTTACGTCACACGCTTGCCCAGCAGTTTGCTGAATTAAGCGCTAAAATGTAAACGGCTTAATTCAGAATGTTGTATGGAAAATAATATTTTTGGTACGAATGAAACCAAATTTATCTACTCCTCTTTGAATTGAGTATCATATGACTCGGAAAAGACAGCAAGACCGACAAACTTGAATAAAACATAAATATAAAAGCTTTTGCGAGATGGAAAAATATGTGTTAATCTCACAAACATAAAATATTTCCTGTGCGATCCTTCCGATAATATATTATATTCTGTATGAACCTCCATGACAAATTTCATTTAGACAATTAATAGATTAAGAAATATATACCTTCCCCTTAATAAAATTAGTAAAAACAAAGAAATAATGATACTTACGAATATTACTACACTTTACTGTAACGACACAACGTTCCAGTCAGAATTTGCGCTTTCATAAGGTGTTAACGTAAATAACTCTATTCCTACTCTAACAAACTTTTATTTTTAACGTTTTCAGTAAGTAAGAGGATTGAGTTAACAAGGAATAATTGTGCAAAAATTCAAATAATTGACGCCAATAAAGTCGCTAATAATGATCTACTATTTTTTGACAATCTTATCACTGAATAATCATGTTACGTCGAATGAAAATGGTTGACGGGACCGGGATTCGAACCCGGGACCTTGAGCTCTACGCGCTCATGCGCTTACCGACTGCGCCATCCCGTTCGCCTCTCGGGTCCGTCTATCATTCTCATTCAACTTGTGAAACCCAAAGACCTCTGAGGTGGTCTCGTAGAGACTAGATNGTTCGAATCCCGGTCCCGTCTACCATTTTCATTCGACGTAACATGATTAATCTGTTACCTGGCGGTGAGGTTCACCGCAATCTAAGAGATTTCTATGCTTATTACTGAACATTAAGAAAACGAACTCGGAACTTCCTTTTGGATGCAGCTGGAGGAACTGGAACTTACCTTCTAAATTTCTTTCCTTCAGAAGAGACGACCGAAGTGGCAATCTGGCACCGTAGCTACTCCTCTTCTAAGGATCTGTGCGGGATGTTCGATGTCGAAACCACATTAAACATAATTAATTTGGAAAAGATTAACATTATTAGTCGATAATGAACGCACAAATATTCTGATGCATGTACATGACGAAAACCTCCTTGAAGAAATAGGATATAGTTTTGCTATCATGGACGTATTATTCACGTTAATAATATTAACTCGAGACTTTCTCAATATTATTCATAATTACTGAATCCATCTTGCAGATGAAACTCCATTGTTCCTAAGAAACTCTTAATTATTGAAGCATATAACATTTCAGAAATTAACTGTAAATAATGAGAGCCCGAATAAACGATTTTGGTGATGTTGGAAACACTCTGATTGCTTAGTTACTACTATCAGATGCAGTAATTTAAAATATGATAAACATAGCAGTTTTATGAAATTTATCGTCTAGCTCTGAGGATAAAATTTTTCCATATATTCAAGTTAACTTCCAAAAACAAAACAGTTAATTAAACTTACTGTTATCTGTTTTAAAAACCAGCTACATTACTTATATTTTAAAGGAAGTTAACCACGCACAAATTTTTTTTTAAAACTTACATGATATTTTGAAATAAAAAAAATTACCTTGGACGTTTATAGGTAGACATTAGCCATAAACGCACCAGCAGTATAAGAAAAACAGAGTTCATATTGAGTAAAATAAGAATCGTTTATTTTTAATGTATTTGTTTTCGTCAACACTCCAGTTAATGTAAATAGTTTTGCATCTAGTTACATGTATTTATCGTATTTGGAAATAAAGGAAGTAGTTTTATATTATTAAAAAACCTTAAGCATTCATTGTAGCAAAATATTTATTAAAATAAAAAATATATTCAAGATGAGAATTTTTTAAATGAACAACATTTAGAAACATTTTTTTCTTTTCAGTTTCAAACACACGTATGATCAATGTAATAGGCATATCTCACAACCGTTCTGAAATAGTTGGAAGTTTGGAAGGTTTTTCACAATGTAGGTTGTGGTTGTACAATGCTTTTAGAGGAGCTTGAAATTTGGAGGAACATTCACCTTTTACCAAAGTGCACCAGAAGTGACGCTTCATCTTTCATTTTTGGGTGTTGCACTAGAATCCCAGTTGATACTGTAGTTGGGTGATTCATAAGTCTAAAGTTCTTCGTTTTATCTGCAGAAACTTACTGTTTTACCTTATTACTCTACCTTAACAAGTACATCATTTCCCCGCTAGTTTCTTTAAAAAATGATGCTTATGCTTCAGTGAAGTTAAAATCATCCTGGAAGACACAATACATATGATGCAACGTGTTTTCAGTCGTCTACAGTGCCAGGAAGAAGGATAAATGTCCCGTAATGCGAAAATATTTCCGTGCACTTTTATGGTTTAAGTAGAACTTCACATTGATGTAGTTGATTTTGATACAAACACCAGAATTTATCAGTCACGATACGCAAAAAGTAACTAATAATCAGGACATGTCCAGGAAGCCACGGTTCATTTTCGGCATTGCTTCTTTTTCAGATGAATCTAAAACTTTGTACTGAATGTCATCTCTGAGAATAATTCGTACTCCACCGCTATCTGATTTATCGCTTCTATTTCTATTTGCACGAGGAAATTTGTAACCAGATATTGCAACAATGAACGAGTTTAGGCTCCTTTTCATCCACGTTTTGCTAATACACAAAACATGCGATTGACTGCTGGAAAGTATTTTAGCCTCATGGCGAGAGATAACAGATTGAGATAACTGTGAGAGATAACGGTGGGCAGCAAACAAAGAGTGTCGTGAGGGATTAGTGAGGGTTGCGATTGCGGCACTCAGGTTTGGGGTAGGTAACGCTTGATCTAATGAATCTGAGGGAGGTAGGCATGTTGTTGATGTCATTTACGTGACGAAAGCTCTTACTGGGAATTTTTCAGAACACCAGGCTGAATAGTTGGGAAGTTAAAAATAAGTAATTTATGGATATGTGTATTTTAGAATTTTATAACTAAAATAAATAAATTAGAAAGTAGGAGAAATAATTAATTGAAATATTGAAGATGATGATAATAATAATAATAATAATATTGAGAAGTAGTAAGGAGAAAGAGTAAATGAATAAAATAGGAAAGAGGACTTTTTCTTTTACGAAATAACGGATGTAATATATATTTCGAAGTAAAATAAAGGTACTGAAATTAAAGGTTCAGAAACATATATTGATATATCTGCTAGACAAGGAAAAAAGGGGGAGCACTGCTAGCATCTTAATATTTTGGAGTTCAGCCAAGGTCTGGAAACGAACCCGGTTGCTCCCACGCCGAACAATGATGTTTCCGTCTGCAGTACGTTGGAGATCCCGAAGCGTTGATTCGCCACCAGTAGTAATTACGAATGGGTCCTCGTGAGGTCTTCCCGCAAAGTGATTACTTTAATCTTTCAGAGCTCGCTTCACACGGAATATCTCCTGGTGTTTCCTGTAACTTACAAATTTTACAATTATAGACTTCTTTCACCCTGAGTCAATATCGACAAGATATATAGGAATACTTATCTTTTTTGCCACAGAAATAGCCAACTGCTCAATGTTTTCGCCTTCTCTTTCCTCTAATCCGAAGATTCTGAGGGAGTTCCCATCTGGTATATATTTCTAACTGATCCGTTTGGTCCTTCAACTCCTGCTTTAGGACCCGGATCTCCTCATGCTTCTCCTCCAGATCCACTTTTAATTCTGAAACAAACTCATTGTTAAAACTCGTAGCTTGTTCCAGTTTTCTACCAACGAGAATATTGGCAAAAGAATGAAGAAAGGCAGACGAATGCAATGACTTCTCAACAGCCGTAGCGACGTCCGACTGCACATCGGATGCATCGCTGTAGTTATCACCCGCTTGTGACTCATCTTCAAGAAAAGGAAAGAGAAGAAAACTTCAGGAGTATAAAAAATAAGAAAATAGGAAGTACAATTAGATGTAGATGGTTGTAATACGTGCTCCTATAAATTAAATAATTCAGGAGAAGAACTAAATGATGAAATACAAGAGTCAAGTATTTCGTAAATATATTATAAGAAATTCAACTGTATTCTTATTTTTTTCAAACCGACCATATATCTTCCACTGAGCGAAATAAAGGGGATGGTGAGTTCCTGCTAATCGGCTACCTGCGACAATGCCCCGGGCGCTCAAGGGTCTTTCAATTACGAGTGCCATGCGGAAACTGAGGGGGGGAAACTGGAGGGAGAGACATTGAAAGAAGAAATTTTGGCCATATTTCTTCCACATCTCTTTTCTTGGGCGACCCATGGGGTAGTGCTTAGCGCTCTCGCCACCTACCTCTGGTCCTAATCGTGGTTGATCCAAGAAGAATTTGTAGTCGTGGACAAAGCGCAAGTTTCGTGTATTGCAGTATTTCAATATTTGCTTAATAAGATGCCTACCATATGTATACGAAATTTAGGTGAAATTCCAATTTCTCTCACGGATTTAATAATCCATATATAACAATAATAATAATAATAATAATAATAATAATAATAATAACAATAATAATAATAATAATAATAACAACACATTATTTAATTTCAAATTTTCTTCACTTCGAAGAAAACTTCCTCCCGAATCCATGAATGATTTTTCGGGAATAGTCTGCGAACTTCTAAAACGTGTCACACTGTTTTTACTAAAAAATATTGTGTTTCTTTAATAGGAAATTCAACAAGTATTTAAAAATTAGTGTAAAATAAGTATATTTTGGAAAGGTCGCTATTTAGTATAAAATCTGCAAGAGGTTGGCAATGCGCGTCGTCAGAATATGGAAGCAAATGGAAGAATTGGTACTCGCGTGAAAAAAGTGTTGAAGAGTGTTGTAAATAGTTATGAAGAATAATGTGAGCTGTTTATACATAATGATTGAGTAGCTTCTCAATTCTTAGTTCAGGGAGTTTGTATTCTAATTGTAACGCCGCGCTGACTTGCAGTAGATTTCCAAATCTTTTAATGCCAAGTTTTCCTTTATCTAAATATCAATTTGGCGACGCTCCTTATATAAACTACTCATTGTTCAGTAAATAAATCATTCACATTGAGTAGTTCTAAAAATTACGATTTGTAAAACGGGCTTTATTGTTAGGATAATGCATCTTAAAATTGATACCGCGGTGTGTCGACCCCTGCACCCACTGCTGTATCGCGGTGTACTGTTGTAGGTGACCCAAGCAAAACAAATACGAACACATTGTTAGAATGACACAGCATGCAAGAACGCGTGCGAATAAACACGATCCACTCGCTGCATTTCACTAGTGAGAGGTTGCCGGATTGTGATTCAATTGCGCTCATTTACGCGCGTTTGATCATCAGTGAAATGTGCTTTCTCTCGCTGTTAGAAATGATCGTTAGTGCAATTTGCTTAGTCTCTAAGTTAACTCTGCAGCGAAGAACATTACAAAAACACTGAGTTTTTCGCGCAAATACTAAGCCTAACGCGAAGTAAAGTTTAGGGAGCCATGCTTTAGGGACGAATGATATCAGCTCTCTCATTCTTTAAAATTTTTGGTTTTTCTGATTCCTAACACAATGATGCGAAGATTTTGAGCAAAAATCGTGCACAGATACCTCTCAGACTTGTGAAAGTATCTTATTAAACTAAAAGGTAGAGGGTGAAAGCAAATCATTTTGGTGGAAATGGAGATTCTATCAAGGGCGGATGAAGGCTGGGGAAATATGGGGCAGTTGCCCCACCTTAAGAGTTAGATCCCCACTTTTCCATATGAAACAATTAGTAAAAGAAGTAGTTGAAAAATTTGCAACTAATCCTCACATACTATTGTTTAAAAATTGGTTCTTTTAAATAAATGGTGTTTTAATGCTGTGTATTATTGTATGTCATTTGAAATAGGTTGAATTCATAAATCTTCCCCACCTTACGTTTTGATACGCCCTTGGATACACTGGAAACTCCCTTGGATTCTATAGTAACCTTGTTTTTTTAAGCAATAGCATTGATGTTCGATGTGTTTAGAGATCACAACTTTTCATTTATTTTCCTCTGTGATTCATTGTCCACACACACTTTCTCTGTTTTTCCGAATAAATTAAGAAAGTTTGTTGGAATCCGGTGAAAGCGATAAGATCCAGAAATATTTAAATAAATAATTCCCTATGTCGCGACGAGAAATGATTGGTCCCCTCATTTTAGTCTACCCCAAGCGTAGTGAGGCGACGTAGCTCTATCCCCTTATCCTGAGCCCGATGATACTAGGGCGGGGGTGATGTTACTCTTTCCCAGTATCCTAGGAAGGACATTCAGGCTTCAAGAGCTATTCCCCAGTTTTTAATGGCTCTAAAGAAGGATGAGAGGGAGCAAATGTAATAGGGAATGTGCAGCATGGCAACAGCAGTTTATTGTAGAGTTTCTTGCACTTACACAGTAACTCCAGAACGACGCTCACTTGCCCCCACAGGAGCACGAGTGACTCGTTCAGAAACTCCATAATGACGGAGTAGTAACACCATATAGCAGAAGGAACGGTGATATGGGGCAGATCTGACGATAGTCAACGGGGAGGGGGGAAAGTTGCCGAACTAACCGAGGTGAAGAAGCGTGTTCGGGACCGTGAGGTCAAGCCAAACAACGGCAGGGGAGGGTGTTGCTAGGACCATGAGGTCAAGCCAAGTAACGGGCAGTGAAGGAACGTTGCTAGGTCCGCGACGTCAGCCAAGCAACGGGCAGGGAAATAAGAACGTACACGAGCGTCAAGCGCGAGAGTGATAGTAGTTCTCCCCCGATCATCACGAGTTGTGGATTTATGTATGCCCTATTCTGCTGAGTCACCCGTTTGGAAGTGTTACGTCACTCGCTTGGCAACGCGGGCGCCCGCTGTCTGCGGCTACGCGACACCTATATTAAATTGAAATACAGCAAATTTTCTTTATAATCCGAGAACAAGATACCAAACATATTGGATGGGCAAATAAATGCTAATGTGCAACAATATCCTAGGGACTCGTGTGGTATAGCCCACTCCACCGCTAGACGGCAACAAAACGCCGAAACTGACAGATTTTGCAGCGTGAACGATGCGGAAAATGTCCAAACAGCTCGTCATTGTTTGTGTTCGTATTGTTTTGGCGCGGTTCGCGTACCACCTCGCGTGGCAGTGAGTTTTCACTTCAAGGGATAAAGTTACTATGATAGATGTTCCGAATCGTAACTTGCTCAAATATTACTACTCCGATCTCCACCAGACTTTTTTTTCTTGGACGACTGCGTTCATTTTGTTTCACCACCAGAAATATGATTTCCATATTGACGTATACAGTTGTTTCATTTGGGAAACAGTCTGTGTTTATTTGAAAGTAATGGGTGAAATGAGGTGAATGTTAGGTTCACCAAAAGAACTATCCCTCGTGTTATAACTAAAAAATCGAGTCATTTCAAATTTTCGAGGTCAATTGTTCTCCTAACGGCAATCCATTTGTATACATTAAATGTCATACAGAGCTGAAATTGTTTTGTTTATAGTAAAAAATGTATAAAAATAATTTCAGCAAAGACCAGTTATTGTGCGGCGAAAAAGAGAATCAAATATGGCGTCAAATTCAAGGTAATGTTGATTTGATGTACGTCAGTAGGCGTGATAGAAGTGATACTTCGTTTACCATTTGTTACATAACAAAATTTTATGAAATAAAAATCGTACAGTCTAATGCTTTAATATGTATTTTGTGTATAGTTGTGTTCATTTTCATCGGTTTAACATTTAATAATAATTTATATTTGATCGGTTCTGTAGTATCGTTTACCGTAAGTCTGTGATAATTTCTTCCCGCGCCATTTTCATGAAAGGAGTTTAAGGTATGCCGAAAAAAACCCATGGTGAATATGATATGATGTGATAACATGATTACCTAAATATCACGGTCTAAAAACGGTCAAATTGTCATACAGAGTAATGAAAATATTTGGAAAGGATATTGTCCTGTTCTGTAGCCTAAGCAAAATCATCACAATTAATCCCATTTGAGTTATGCCCACCCCTCTCATTTATTCTGGAAATTGATGCCCAAAGGTAAAAATGATAACGTATGTAATCAATGAATCTATAATTTTTGTTTTCAGAGTATTCTTTCTATGTGAGATACTAACGCTTTATTTTAACACAGCGATTCCAGAATTGCTTGTCATTTGACATCCTTGAAAATGTATAAAAGAGAATTGGATTTAAAAAGTAAATTGATAACTTTTTCATGTTAGTCTTGCATTTTAAACAAAAATTATAAAATGTGCATTAAAAAATCCTTATTGTTCTAAAACTCGTATCTCTAAATAATCGAGCGTAAGCTTTTTAGAAATTTGATTAAACTTGTTTGTAAGTCGTGTAGGATAATTTATAGTTATACACTTCTACATAAAAGTTCCATTGGAGTCTCTTTCAGATTGTTTCAAATAATTTCTCATTACCCATAGCATGAAGTGACACGAAAGATAGTGAGAAAAATTCATTTTGTAAATAACTAACAAATAGTATTTCTGTAACTGTAATGTAAGTGTTTGAAATACCAAAATATAACCTCCATTAAACTTTTAATTAATAAAGTGTTACTTCGATCACACTAACGGTGCACTTTGAAAAATGTTTTAGATGTAAAATATTTTTTTGCGAGTTAACGTCCGTAGTACGAGTCAACCTTAAGCTTAATATGAGATTAATGAGATACGTTAGATCCTGGGTCGTCTTCATTTTTAGGAAACATTCTTGTGCTTGGTATAATTGGAAGCAAAAAAGGTATTGTAAAAAAAACTCTTTTACAATTTAAAATAAGTATTGTAGGATTCTTAGAATACATATGCGACTGACATATAAAACTGTTACAAACTTCAAAATATAGCAAATTTATATCCACAATTTTTGCTCTTTATTTCTTAAATTAAAGCATCTTATATATAAAGGAGAGTGTTTGTATGTATGTATGTA
>NNCF01125976.1:302880-333215 GCA_002313205.1 Laupala kohalensis | reverse complement strand
GTTAAATTTCTCAACAATATGGACAACATATAAAATGATTGTTTATGACGTTTTGGTTTTACTATTTGTATTCCATGGCCACTAATGAATACATTTATTTATATCTGTGTGTTCTGCTCGTATCCTGTGTCATTGCTGAAGTTAGTCATTATATTCGTCTCTCGTTAGAGATTCGTTCTTCTCATTTGATTCTTCTTCAATTCTTCGTGATGACTTTCCTACAAGTTATTGTCGTTTACGTTAGAGGTTTACGTTGTCTCCTGACCACCTTCTGTAAGTCGATGTCCGTCTTACCGATCATGGAGAAGTGGGTACCATATCCGCCATCACACAGCTTTGAAACTCACCTCAATATTAATTCCTTCATAAATTTACAAAAGGTTCCGTTCATATCGGCCCCAACAGAATTATATGTAAACAGGATGTAAAATTTATTAATTCAAGATATATGTAAAGTGAGTTAGTTTAAGTTACTATTTTGTTTAAATAAAAACCTGTCATTATTATTTTTGTACTTTAAAAAAGGATTAATAAAGAAATTCATCAATTCATTCTTATTTCTTTACCTCCGTTTCGAGATTATATGATTTATTGTGATCTCATTTCTTTTACTTATTCCCACATTATTTTTCGTTCAAAAATACACTCCCAAAGTTTCTATTAATTATTTCCTTGTTCACATAAACACAAATTGTTTATTTTCATTAAATATACATTGGTCTCCATTGTTCCCTATTCTGTACGCACGTAAATGTCAATAATAAAATAATGATGGTTTTTGAGGTTATACTCGCCGCCATACGGAATAGCGTAGTGGTAGCGCGCCAGCGCACCAAACTGACGGTCCCGGTTTTGATCCCCGGTCTCGCCTTCGTTTTCATTCAATATCACATCAATTATTTGTTACCCGGCGGTGTGGTTCACCACAGCTTTTACAGATATAGTAGCTGATTGCCCGGCGTTGACCGGAAATATTTTTACTTGTTAGAGCAACGAATCCACTCGCCGGGAGCCTCGCAGATCGAATTTTCGCTTTCGAGGCAAGATACAACTGCGGCAGCGCGGTTGCACCATTTCATTAAAATGCTTGTAAAATCCAAACAATTCGTCCAAATTTTACGATTTAAATATGTTTTTTATCTTTGTTAAATGCACAAAATATAATATTAAATTCGATGATGATTGATTTTTTCCTTATAAAATTATTCTCTTAATTTGAAGTACTTTAACTTTTCTATTTTTAATAACGTTTTTCCGATAATGATAATAATACTAATAAATTTATAATCGAAAAACAGTAACAAGCTGCGTATGACCACGTGGAGGACAGTAAACTAATTTACTCTCCGGAAGANCACAAAATATAATATTAAATTCGATGATGATTGATTTTTTCCTTATAAAATTATTCTCTTAATTTGAAGTACTTTAACTTTTCTATTTTTAATAACGTTTTTCCGATAATGATAATAATACTAATAAATTTATAATCGAAAAACAGTAACAAGCTGCGTATGACCACGTGGAGGACAATAAACTAATTTACTCTCCGGAAGAAAGCAAGGGACCATCCCATCAATTCCGATCAAGGGCCCTAAGACAGAGGCGGATTCAAATATTTCAGCAAAAGTTCCCAGATAAGATGAAAAGTTAACTACGAGTTATATTACATATATAATGTCAATATGTTTGTAATTTAACGCAAATATGTTTGTAAATTTACATGTACAAGTTATTATCGAACTATAGATTATTTTGAGTTTAGTGTTTAAAAATCATAAGAGTTGAAAAAACACTAAATTCACGATTTATTGTTACAATAAGCACGCCCCTAGACAAAGCCTAGAGAACCTGTATAAGAAATAATAATGTAGGGAAACCTTTGTAGATAGACATGCTGTCTTGGCCTTTTCCTTTTGTAGAACTCTCCGAAGCAAACAATATTGCCCTTTAAAGTAGTCACCTATCTCTAATCGTTTAGGCAGCGTAAGAGAACATACCCCTCTTTTTTTCTCGATTTCATCGACATTTGTAATCAAAATCATTCATCTTCCTTTTTAAGCATTTTTAAAATAAAAGTTATCCTGAAGATCTTAACTACATCCTCTCCAAATTTCAACACGATCGATTCAGTGGGTTAGTCGTAATTAAGTAGCAAACAGACAGACACATTTTCGTGCTACTGATTTATATATCAGTATGGATGAACGTTGGTTTTTGATTGAGCGACATTTATCCTTCAACTGATTCTACCATCATCGCAAAGGAAGCACAGTGAAAAACAATTTTCAACGCGTGGATAACTGACACACGTGATTTTTCCCTCTGCAATATTAACGCATCTCTGAACCCTCCGCTATAGTTCTACGCAGATCCGATGAATTAATTCGTTCGAGTCAAAGATCAGGAATGTTCTTTCTCTAAGATCGTGACTAATATCTTCGTTTTTTGTTCCTCATTCAAGTGGGTCAGGAGTTCGACGATTGTTAGTAGTTTCAACGAAGCGAACTGACATCAAACCAACACCAAACCCATCATTACCTATTCATATGCAACACTAAAGCCAATTGGTTGGGAATACTTGACGAAGTTCCTCATTGGTCGGAGGCTGAAAGTCATGTATAGACAGATAGGATCATCATTAACTTGTTCCAGTTGGCTGAATCGAATGTAGTTACTGGTAGCTACTACGAAATGCTAGATATCAGTTGAAAGGTTGGGGTAGTCATTTCTCGAAAGGGTACAGTACCTTTTATTCGTCTCCATAGACATGGGGGAATGGATGATACAGACCATGTGTTGTGGGATTATACACTGCGCGGACAAGAGAGAAAAGGAGAGGGGATGAAATGGAAATGAATGAGAAATTGTATTTTAAAGATACCAGATAAAAGTACTTTGATAGCAAATGAAGGAGAGTGAATGTATTTTAAGACTTCACAACACAAATTGGGAACGTGTGAGATGCTAATCGAACGGAAGAGATTACAGAGACAGGAAAATCATTAGCAGATGAGTGGTAAGAAATAAATTTAATAAACGTAGAGTAAGAAATAATAGAAAGAAGAGAATCATTAAAGCATCAGAATCCCACGGTTACACACGGGTTGATCCACAATGGGTCAGTACACAACGAAGATAAATAAATTATTTCCTCTTCATCTTCATGGTTTTCGCGGTGGATTCAACTTCAGATGAATGCAGTTCCCGAGATTCCTTGTGACCTTTGTTCTAAAACACAACGCTTCGCCTGGCAGCTGCAGGTATCTTCTGTGTCGATCTTAGGAGGATGCCCGAAAACTCTTCCCACAAATATCTTTAAATTTGGGATTAAAGATTTGAATCTACGTTTACTTCATCATTACTTCTAAAAATAATGCGTATAAAGAATGCAATGAAGAATCGATAATAGAACAGCCCACACCACTCCTCCCCAAATTGAACATCTTTGGCCACAATCGTTAATAAAAAGAATGATCACTCAGAAATACGTTTTTCTTCTTCTCATTTTTACTTTTCACAAATGTACAAAACGATCAAAAACAAATGTAATGAAATTTGGAAAGGACAACGTCCTTCGAGTCAGATAGTACAAAATAAAAAATAAAAATCTGAAGTGTGCCCCACTCAACATTCCAGTTAAAATTCTTCAAAAAGTATCATAGCAGTAAACAGACTACACAGAAATAAATTTAAGGTGGAATATAATTTATACATAAAAAGCAAAGCATGGAGAACAATAAAAAATAACATACTGAGCAATTCAATATCTATACAAATGTTTATCCTCACAACCATCAAAAGTTGGCTGCATTATTCGCTTTCAGCTTATTAACTACAGATTACAGGAATTATCATCTTCAACCCTGAACTCTTTGCAATAGCCTTATAGGTAGCTATAAAAAAAGCACCTCCAAGGTAACTCATTTTTACGTAAAATTTTTTGGGTGTATCGCGAAAACTGTGCGACGTCCAGAAATGATGCTAAGTAATCTGAGCGCACAATTTAAAGTACAATAAAAATGTTCACATTCATTTTTTCAAAATTTTGATTTTTAAGAAACCAGAAGTGAAGTGGTAACGAAGTCGGAATGAGTTGTGCAAAAACAAGGTTCTATTCCCAATGGGTTTTTTTACCTATTCCTCAAGATGGAATCTGTTTATGAGGAAAAGACGAGGAGACGATGTGGACTTGTGATTTGTGATGGTAGAGAAGGGGCCGAGTGATGCGGACGATTGATGTAGTGGATCCGACAAATTGAAGCAAATTGAAAGAGAGGAGAGAATAATATACAGTTTTCAATAAATATGTGGATGGAATGTGGTAGATAAATGAAGGAATAAACGAATAAATCACAAGGTTGTAAGGTAAGATCTTAAACGAGAAGCGGACGCCATAAGTGAATGATATTATTTGAATGATAAATCTAATGATGGAGACACGGCAAAATAACTGTAATCTTTTTTTTTCTGTGTTTATGTGGCATCGACAAATAAATAAAGAAATAAAATAAGATAATACTCCCGTAACATCAAGTGGTCAAAAGTTAAGACCTCAATCAGTTACTGTCCTTCAGGCGGTCACAAGCAGTTTTTTTACTGAATTAATGTTTTGGCATTAAAATCAATGAATTAATTGACATCGTCACCGCGAGAATGAAAAGGAAAGAACGGATTCGTCCACTTCAAGCTTCGGTGATCTCTCAGTCGATGCCCTCGGGATATAGTACACCCACAAAAGGCTTCGATTGCTCCAATATTTCGCCTCCAATTTGTCATTGTACAACTAACTACGCGCACCGACTTCATTTCCATAGCGTTTTACAACGCATCTCCGGTCATAGTTCGCTTCCACTTTTGTGTGACTCTTTTGGCGATTCAGCGCGGGCGAGTGGTGGAAGGAAAAGGTTGTTTCTACTCGCAAATGCCTGAACAATAACCATTGAATGCTACGGATGCGCTGTTGTCCATCTATCCCCTACCCCCCAAACTGCTGTTCTGCTCCACCGCTGCCACTACTGCGATTCCGGAACAGGCTTATATAACGTTTATCTTATTGCCTCTTTTATTTTTTTATTGCTGCCATATAGATTCTAACTAACTAGGTTATTCTGAGGCCATTAGAAAGGAACGGGGTGAACAGTGGGTGGGGGTGGGGAGGATGATGTGGTGGCTCCAGCACTCGGAAGGGTTCGTCGTATACAGCCCGCTCAGTTATAAAATACAGAAGCGGTTATTCCGACGAGCTTGAATTTGGTTAAATTATAAATGGCTCGTTTAAGGCCTTCGGTTGTACCCCCTTATCCTTTTGACGGCGGTGCGTTGGCGAGCCTGAGTGAACGTGGGGTCACGTGACATTCTCGTTCGCAAAACCGTGTAAGGGCGGTGGAGGGGGAAGAGGTTGAGCAGAGTGGCTTATTGCGTTATGCCTTTAATAAACTGTGTGTAGAGGGTTGGCGTGGAGAAAGGGGAGAAGAGGGGGCATGGGATTCTCGTAAGCACTGCCAGCGACGCGGGGAATCCCCCCCTCTTCGCCGTCGAAGCTCATCGAATTGCGGAGAGGAAGCAACGCGGCAATTTATTGAGTTATTTCTCTTTAATTTGTTTGCTTCCCCAACAATGTGCTTTCGCTACTCGGTGGTCTTTTTTCGAGCGTGTCTTTTCGGTTTGGGTCAAGTAGTTTATATGCAGATAGCGATTACAAAAGACGGCTATATTATTCGAGTTAACATCAAAAGGAAATAGGAACTTGTAACCTCAAAGCGTTTCAAGAATATTTTTCTCTCATAATTAACACTTTAATGCGATTACTTTGATAATTGACTAGCTGAGTTCCCGCATCTTCGTTTATATGAATTTCATAAAAAATACTTTGTTTTATCGTAAGACAAAAAAGAACTGCATAATTGAACATTTACTGTTCGCTTTTATAGTCGAAAAATGAAAAAGAGGGTGTTTTGTCTCCGCACTATATTTAGTGATCCACGCGTAACGAGATATATGAAACTGTACTTAATGTGTTACTTTTATCTGCGTACACATTCGGACAACAACCCAATATTGGTATATGGGAGATGAAAATTCAAAATAAAATTCTGTATCAGAATTTCGAAAATTTAATACCCACAAAGACGAAAAATTAGTAGTCGTTCTGCAGTAGACGTATGATTTATTATTATGAAAAAGATTTAACGGCTGTATCACAACCACCGCCATTCATACATTGGTTTTGTGAAGAGTTTTGGCGATCGCAGCTGAAAAAGTGGTATATATTATAATAATAAACCATATTACAAATTAATAAAATCTTCCATGTCGTCTTATTTTGACAAAATTCACAATATCTCGCCATTACCCAGAAATTATATAACCGCTAAGAAAACGAAAAACGAAGGATAATTCTTCGATCTACATAATATATATGGGCGAAATGGTATTAATGATATTCCAATATTTGTAATATAAATTCATTTATATTTATTGAATCAAACGATTGGAAATAAATCTTACGGTTCTACACTAGACTTGGATTACTTCAAGACTTGAACAAAGTATTCCACACAACTTCGTCGGAATTTCAAGAAATTCTTGCAATTTTTACCCA
Organism: Laupala kohalensis; assembly: GCA_002313205.1. Lineage (NCBI taxonomy): Eukaryota > Metazoa > Arthropoda > Insecta > Orthoptera > Trigonidiidae > Laupala > Laupala kohalensis. The sequence continues at coordinate 326,611 of NNCF01125976.1, read as the reverse complement.
CACAAGGAGATAAAGTATCTCTAATTAAAAGGCGTGTATTCCTGGGTCATATCTTTAAATTATGGAGATTTTATCACGCATTTACGACGTAAAATTTCGGCTTTTTTTAGATTTTCCGAAGAATGGGAAGCCTCGTTCTTGTATCGTTAACACAGCGGAATCACCCTCGGGTTACGAAGTCCTACCTGGGTGGTCCCTCAAATATTTGTTTAACAAAACTAGTACATTGCGTGTAGTTAACGAATTAGCCAGTTGTTGGAATAATTACCGTAATAAATGATTCCACCACGAATTTATTGGTCGCCCAAGAAACAGAGGATGAATGTCGTTCGTTTTCTATTGTTTTTTTACCTCGTTAACGAAAGACAGGTACATTAGTCTCCAAAGAAAATTCTTGATGAACTTCGTAACACGCTGGAATATATACTTTAGACTTATATGAGACAGAAGTGTGGCAATCGTTATATATCGTGGCTTTATAGTTCTGTAAGTGGATCCTCATTGTTTGTTTAGGGGGTTTATTCGTTTGTGTGTTTTTTTGGTCGTAAATGTGATTCCCTTCATTACCAGAAAACGCTTCTTAGTTAGTGGATCCACACGATTGGCTTTGAGAACACCATTAAAATATCATATGGCAGATGAGTGGGAATTCTGAGAAACAGCTTAATTCTACGACGTAAAGACTTTCACGTTTTCCCTCAGTATATGATAATAACCTAGCGCGCACTATTGTCATCCTCGATAATTCGTACTACTAGTTGTTGTTGTTTTGTTTTTCAATTATTTTTTACCTTTGGTCACCTTGTCATACAAGGCTTCTTTCTTTATCTTAACTTGATTGTGTCTTTTACACCGCGCAGATTGGCCGCAACTTTCCTCTAGCACCTTTTTTTTCTCGTTATCATTTCCCCAACATACTGTTCAAACAATTCATACTTATTTTTGGTACTTATCAATCTTTCTTTGTGCCCTGTACTGAATATATCTAATCGTTTATAATTGTTCAAGTATTCCGTTCGTGTGTAAAGCGGACAATACCACAGTAAATGTTCTACCGTTTTGTATTCTAGCGTGGACGTGCTCTGATCGTCTACTTTGTTTGTAAATCTTTTGAGATACTCTCCTATATTACCATGCTGCGTTAGTGCTTGAGTCTGAACCATTTTTTATTCTTCTTTGCTTAGTACACATTTGGAATGTATTCTAAGTTTGCTCTTCCTGTTTGACTCCTATCTCACCGTATTGACTGTCAATTTGCTTCTAATTTGTGCATCCTGTTTATAGATCTCTCCATTAGCATTTATTTGTCCCTCTGCCTTCGGATAGAGGTATTCCAGCTTTTGTGCTTATAGATCTATTGGCATGATCCCTAATATAACATTCAACGCCTCCGTCGACACTGTTCGGGAAGTGCCAAGTACCGGGATCAGTTCTATCGCACTTAGTCGTTTTTCATAAGTTTCATATACCATCCTCTCAGCCCATATTACATTCCCATACGCTATTATGGGTCGTATTGCTCCAATATACTGTTAACTAAATCTCTTCGAGAAATATCATTACACAAACCCTCATGCTATAAAGTATTATTTGCACTATCCTTTTTGTATATGTAATATGTTCTTGAAACAATAACTTGTGGTTTGTGATTACCCCTAGATATCGGATTTTATTAACTACTTGAGTTTTCTGTTTCTCTGTGTTTATTATGAAGTTCCTTTTGTTTTCTTAATCTTTCCGAACCACATTAACTTGGATTTTTTCTTTGCTAGTTTCAACCCTTTTAGTCCACAGTTTTATACGCCGTAATCCACAGTTGTCTGAGTGCTAAGCTGGAGTTTTTGCCTCGACTCTCCAATTTCGATAAAGACAATACCATCCGCATATGCAGGTACTCGTATTCCCTTGTATTATTCATTTCGAGGTATTATTTCAGTGATTATCGACAGACATCAAAGGATGAGAGATTTTTTGCTTTTGGGGCATTGTCTGGTCTTAGCTACAATACATTACTTCTGTTGAGATAGAAGTGGAAAAGAGACAGAGATAATATGAATAAGTTATAGCACACTGTTTTTCGTTATAATTATTTGAATATTATAATTCTTGATCCCAATGTATTATAAGAAGAGTATGCTAACTGCTCTCTTGAGGAATTTAGTTTTTTTGCTATAGTATTGGAAGTCATTTAACTTTATGATAAGATTTATAAAAAACATAATCCATGGGTATTTGAAACACAACATTTATTCATTAAAACACATAATTCATCCAAGTAAAGCCACTGATGTTCATAAAATATTAAATACGTCTATTTTATGAACATTTGTCTCACAATCAAAAACACGAGATAATTTTAAAAACTGATAGACACTATCACATAGAACGTAAATTACATAGTGTTCATTGCAAGCGATGTATGAGAACTTCACCGACCAAAATTAACACAAGCTCAATATCGATTTGTCCGCGCTTCAGCCGACAAAGCTCGTGGAAAAGAGAAAGTTTGCGACAAAAGATGGCGACTTCCAGTGACGCAGTTCTTCCAAGAGGAACGAAAAAAGCTGCAGAAATTCCTCCTGGCCAAAAGGGGATTAGCGATCGCTTGAGGGAGTGACTAAAGCGATGAAGGGGGGGTGGAGGGGGGGTGCATTCGAAGCGACGTTGGCCGTCAGCCCACCCTCTCCAACCCCTTCGACGGCGTTTGCGAGTGTTAACATGAATTAAATTTATGAGGCATGCATAAAAGTTTCCCTAAGTTGGGAAAATGAAGTTTTAGCACAGCATGCATCAGCAACTCTGCTACTGTCCGCGCGCGGCCGGAAGGGATTGGGGAGGGGGGAAGGTGGGGGATGTTAGGGGAGGGGGAGAATGGTCCGCGAGTGCTTCCCCCTTCCCCCATGAGAGCGGAATCTTTTCTTTGCGCTGAGATTGTTGGTAGTTGCAACTCATTCGTTTTACTTCACGATTTTTCAAACCGATAAAAGTGTCCATTTGTATGAGTATGGGCGTGGGAGAGAGAGCGGAGCGGAAAGCTCTTACGGAGGCTTACAAGCAGTAACCTGAGCCATCGTTTTTGAATATCCTCCGCGTTGCTACGAGTTGTTCCGAAAACATGTTACTTTATGAAGCTACGCACTAAGCAGATCTTTCAACAAAATTCGTACTATTATTGCAAAGGCATTAATCTTTTATCAAATACTTGTCGTCTTAAGTACCGAATTAACCTTGATGAAATTCCGCTAGTCCTAAACACATTACGTAACATTACGTATACTCTACGTTAATCAAAACTTATAAGTGAACAAGGGGGATTAAGGGGGATGTAACCCCCCCCCCCCCCACACACACACACACACTTTGGCCTTGAACTCTCATCAGATATAGACATACTTTGCCAATTTAAACAATTAATAAAGTTGGTTACTATTTAATATTGTTAATTGTTGACTGTCTATTACGTGAGTTGATATATTATATTTCAATACCTACCCCCACCTTGACTACGGTCTAGATCCGCCTCTGTAGTGACTTTTTCCTGACCGAATCACCAATCTAGACCAAATATTATTTCAAAATAGGAACTTGGAATTTTGAAAAGATGATTTAGTACTATAGTGGCGAAAAAAAAATAGTTTTCAATATTCCGATTTTACAGGGAGTAAATTTGGGTGTGACCGTAGTAATTTTCGCAACAAATTATTTTAGAAAATTCCTCGGACTTTGTTATTTATTTAAAGAACTGGAAACGAGATTACGTTTTCCGATATTCTACTTTCAAATTCTTGCAAATAATATTTCTGGTTTTTACCGTCCTTGGTAACATCTCCGCTCCTAATGATTGTGTAGCCAACCTCTGCTTGCTATTCAGGTGGCGGACACTCATATGATCATATGAGGGGCAACATTTTCTCATTTCCGTCTAAGCCCAATATTTTTTTCAATATTAGTATTTTATAACAACCCAGAGGGGATAATTTCATATGCTCCTCGTTAAACTTTACTCAAATGTGACTTTTTCCTGACTCTTAACGTAGACTGAAAGATAGGAGGGACTAATGTTTCTATGCTGTTGCTTTTATATTGTCAATGCTCTCTAGAAAAGGATTTTCCGCTATTCCATTTTGGGGTGAATTTGCGTGAAATATAACTCCAATTTTTTACTATATTTTGCACAATAATATCGATAAAACCTACGGTATTCTTTGCAAACGTTAATTTAAATATCATAAACCCAATTTCTGTGTAATTTTTTAAGTTTCTCAGTCCACGGAAATATCTCCACACCCACCTCTTCTGTACCCCTACATAATACGAGGGTAAGTCAATATATTAGTCGGTAATGTCAGTTCCCTTATACCGTTTGAAATTACGAGCGCAGTTTCTGCCATCAGATGCTTCTCGTGTAGGCTTCGTGACGTCTCGTAGGCACACAATCAGTCAGAGGCAGCCAGTACTATGGTGGTTGTGTTGCATGAGTGTACACGAGAAGAACAGCGTACAGTAATGAGATTTTTATGGAGCAAATGACTGCCCGCAGAAGAAGTGCATCGCGAAATACATCCCGCGTATGGCGACAACTGTTTTTCACGGAAAGCTGTGTTCAGTTGGATCCAGACGTTTAACAAGGGGAGGTAAAACATCAGAGTCTGGTCGTCCTGCAGAGGTGTCAAGTGCAGTGCAGCGTGTGGAACAAATCATTCGTAAAAAATCATTTGGGTTGCCGTCATTTTGAATAATCTCAACGTGTGTGTCCGAAGTCAAAACTCAATGTGTGCTCCGGCAAATCTGTAATGATCCTCTTCGTTTTAATTTATTTTAATCTCTACCCATTTGAGGAGCCGAAACGTCGAAAAGTTCAATAATTACAATATAAATTAATAGGTTCTACAATTCTTCACGTTGTTTATTGAATACTCCAATCCTTACTTATCGTTATGTTTTAAACACGACACCTTGGTTCTGATCGAAGCAAATAATTTTCAATATTATGCATAGATTTTAGTGGAGATACTTCTTGAACGCGNGTGGAGATAATTCTTGAACGCGATAATAGGTTGCAGTGATTTTTGGGATTATGTTGGCACACTCCACTCACTCGTCAGCCGTATTGAATTTTGTCGCTGTACTTTTGAACTGGCGTCCACTGTAAAAGAATAACCAGATCTCACACCCATGATTCACCGTCACTCCCCCTTACAAGGGATGTTTCTTCCCCACCCTTCCACCCCCTCCCCGCTCATTTATCCTCTACGCAGAACGAGTGTGGGCTCTGTGTCGATGTAAATTAATGTACCTTAACATCCACACCGCATCGACTTTATAATCGCGGGCAGCGAGCAGCGCAGGTTTACCACAACCGCAACAAAGTTGAAACATGTGGGGATTCCCCGTTTAAACGCTGTCGACTAGTAAGCGCGCTTTCAGTGCGCTCGCAGTGTATACGACCGGCAGCACTCCATCGTAAACTGTACATAGCAATGAGGAAGTTTAATGATTGCGCATAGGAGCAGCGAGGGCAGCTCTTTGCTGTGATGAGAGATCGGGAACGCCAGCGTGAAGTGGTCGCGGGAGATAAACCTCGCGAAAGAGTACAACACGATTAATACGGCTGGATGTGCATACGAATGGCGGGATCCCTTTCCATGAAATGTCGAATAATTAACACTGATTCTCCCCATGATACACATCCAGTGAGCGATTGCGTTTATGGATACTTTGGAGGAGTGTTTCCTGGAGAAATTTATACATGAATGGAATGCCATGATAATTAGCTCTAAACATGAATAGTTCATTTACGGACAGTTTAGAACCAGGGACAACACTAATACTATTCAAAGCTATAAAATAATTATAAAGAAATATTATATCGAGTTTCCCAAAGACTCTCAAAGTTAATGGGACTACAACAAAGCTTCGTCAATAACTGAAGGACAAGATAACTGTTTCCAATGATGCAAATCGTGATTAACAGGTTTAAAATCGTAAATTATTTCTATAATAAATAATGTCACAAAGAAATAAGGAAAATGTTACGAAACAATTTTTTTTTTGCGATCATCATTACTAACCAACGACGATATCTCACTAAGTATGAATAATTGATTGGGAAATATATTCTCGTGTATTAGACCAGTCAATGGGAAATCGACCCCATGATGAACTCGAATAAAAATTAAGAAGAAAGGCCGTAGTTTTATCGTGTAAAAACGAAAATCTGAGACTCTCCACATCATTTGAAGGACTGTAAAGCTGGTCTTTTTTTTAAATAAACACTCAAAGTGCGACCCCCCCCCACCCCTTATTGCTAACTCGACTCCTATTGCTCGTAGGATAATTTTTTGTTTCTTCTATATTTGTGTCATATACCAAACTTTAAGCTGTTAAAATTAGAAGCTATCAAATTACTTGCGGAGGATCCAGTTTAAAAAGTTTAGTATAAAAAATACCCATTTTTTAATCATTAAAAATAGGGATATTATTAAGAATCGATTCTTTGCAAATTAAAAGGGGACAAACTGCAGAGTTGTTCAAATAATTTCTATCATTGCTTATAACCATTTTTGGAGTAATGCGACAATTGTTAACAAAATGATCGGGATGAATAATTAAACGTATCTCAGCAACTAATTAACGTTCAGCACGCATTGTTATATCATTGTTTATGTTATTGTAAGGGCTACCTTAAAAAAACAAAAAAATACTCTTTTCAATAATAATAAAAAAACAAGTAAAATAATATTTTTCGCACTTTGAGGACTTATTGCAAAAAAAAAGAAGCTCATTCAAAAGAAGTGGACGATCTTTGATGTTCGTATTTTACACGATAATACTACGTCATACCTTCTTTAAAAAAATTCGCCTTTTTCTCCCCATTGCCCAGCCTATATGCGATCATCGAATAAGCAGAACGGACCACATACGTCTACATACATAAATGGAACGAATAGTTCCGCCGTGACCACGTTGGGATTTTTATCACGGAACGAGGCTGTGAAATTTTTATGGATATTCCAGTCCAAAGCGGCAGATATACGTTTATGCCCACACGAGCGTGACCAACTTAACATCATAGAAAATTATCCTCTCATACACTGAGGGAAATATTTTAGTAAAATGNTTTTTTTTTTTTTTTTTTTTTTTTTTGTGGGGCTTTAGGGCTCGTCAACATCGAAGGTCATTAGAGCCATATTGCGAAGAAAGCGAGAAGTAAATAATTTAACTGATCTGATAGACATTTACAATTGTTCTAGATTCAATTTGAGAATGGCTGGACCGATTTGGCTAATTTTTTTTAAATAATGTTCGTAATAGTCGGAATAAGGCTTTTAGGAAAAGAAAAATGGGAAACGTGGCCCGGAAAATTGGAAAATTCGGGAAAAACTGAAAGTACTTTTTTCTGTGGGATTTTTGTACGAACTCAAGATCATAACTCACGATTCGATTGCATATGCGTAATTCATTTTATGATCCTGGAAAAGTTTTCGGGGGAAAAAATTCGAGACAATTACAAAGGTAGCAGAAAGTCGGAAAATTTGCACGAAGCAAAAGTCATAATTTTTGTATGCACTCTCGATCATCACTGACGATAGGAACGACATACTTGGTTGATTCTTTTTTGTTTTTCAGTTGAATTGTGATTCTGTTGTAAGTTCATCGCAATCGTNTAATTTTTGTATGCACTCTCGATCATCACTGACGATAGGAACGACATACTTGGTTGATTCTTTTTTGTGATTCTGTTGTAAGTTCATCGCAATCGTTTCATGAAATAAATTAATTTCGTCGTTTTTTCTTAAACAAATTTATAGATTTTCCAACGAAATACGTTCGAATTTGCAATGCAGAGAGCATGTCGAAATGATTCAACGGATAAGTTCAAGTGAAATTAAACTGAAATAATCATATATTATTTTATTATGAAAAGGGTTTGAGTTTCTTATGGGTTGCTAATGTGGATGAGAAAGTTATATGGGTATCTATTTAAAACGCGAGTAGGTAAATTTGGTGAAATTCCAAGTTTTAAGTGAAGGGCACCAGAGACATGAGGAAGACCAGACTAGAAATTGTTTGAGGAGTTTATTATTGATTGTTCTATTGTTGGAAATTGTAGTTCTTTATGAATTTTTCTATTTTTTATATATCATGGCGCGTTGAGAATGTTCCTTAGAAATTTGTTCTGAAATATCTGGATTTTATTTATATGTGTTTTTGATGCGTAGCCCCAAATCGATCTTGCGGAATATAATAATGGGAGAAATATACTTTTATATATTAAGAAGACGCATTCTAATTTTAGGGGTGATTTTTTGTGGATGATGGGTTCTTTATGAGCTTTATTAAAGACCTCCAGTTGAACAGCGCTTAGTTGGAATATATTTCATGTTTCCATTATTATTCAGGAAACGCAATACTTCACTTGTAATCATCAATATAATCTAATTAAAAAATAATTAAAGACTTACGACTTTTTATGGACGAATAATATAAGAGCTCACTACGTTTCGACTTAGTCTTAAGCCGTCGTTATGTGATCAAATATTTAAAAAATTATAGCAAGAAACATAACAACAGGACAATTGAACATGATATAAACATACAATACAATCTGGTTTATATTATACAATATTTTAACATGTTCGTGTTTCTGTTTTTTTGTAAACATATTGCGTTTATATTTCTTTTTATATCATATTCAACTATTCTGTTATGTTTTTTGTTATAATTTGTTATTATTTGATCACATGACGAAGACTTAAGACGAAGTCGAAACGTTGGGAGTTTTTTTCTAAAAAATTTATATTGTTCGTCTATAAAAGGTCGTAAGTCTTTATGGAATTATTAACTTGAGGGAAAATGTTTTGATTCGTTGACAAGGAGGTTCAATGAAAAGGAGGTTCGAAGAAGAAGCGGAGATCCATTGTGCAAGGGCGCGAAGACATTTCCCGGCGCAATCGCCACCACCAAACCATTCACCCACACACCACTCGGTAAAAATGTTCTCTTTTAGTGAACTTAGTTTTCTGGTTTGTGTTGCCTCGTCTTTACGAGTCTCGGAGACGCTTCTCTTCGTGTTTTATTGCTTCTATAACCTCGATACGATAGCAATAAAAGAGGAAGAAAAAAAAAACTCTGAAAGGAGGAGGGACCAAGACAACGCCCATATAATAAAATTTATTTTTGAAGAAACTCCGAAAGAATTTTCTTCGTCCGATCCTTCGCATTTAATCTCACTTGGCTTCTTGTTGAAACCTCTTCACTCAACTCAATCATTTATTTCATCGGAACCATTAAAACAAAGAGGAAACGCTGGGATTCCAAGTAAAAGACGTAATGCGATCAGGCAAAAACTCCCGAGTTGGAAATCTTTTATGGATTTGTGTATCCTTATGGGAATCTGAAAAAGAACCCAGAACAAATTACGGAAATGGAGGATAAATGGAGAGTTTGTGAAACGGTGGGTGCCACCCCTCCCCGGGTGAGAGGGGGGGGAGGCGAAGAAGATGGTTCGATGAAGAAAAAAAGTGAAGGATGTTCAAGACGGCAGGAACGAAGTCGCCACCGCGTCCAGCGAATGGGTTCCATCAGTAGCGAATCTAGACCGTAATCAAAGGGGGGGGGGGCGGTTACAGGGGAACCTTTTTGTTTAAAAATTATGGTTCTACAACACATTTTTTATAAATATTGCCTTTAAATAAAAAGCATCAAATAAATAATTAATAATATTGGATTTTTAATAACAATTATTCATTAAAGTTAACAATATGGTATTATTCATTTTATTAATCTCGTATAATTAATACCAATAACAATTATATTATTAATAAATATTATAACTAATAACTATTCTTAATCTGGAAACACTTAAACAAAGTATGATATTTATCAACTTCAATTTTATCTGTTAAGAGTTCTAGTCCAATGGGGGGGGGGCGGTCTATAGATTCCATAGATGCGCCACTGTGTTCATCATAAAACATATTAGCATCAGAGAAATTATAAAATAAATTATTTAATACATACATACTGTTATCCATATATTATTCCAAAATAAATTGTAGATATTATGTGCAGTATGAATTCGAGATTAATGAAACAAAAGAATTAATGACATTCCCGCCATGGAAAATACACCACTGCCCGAAGGAAAATCGGAGAAAAACACGGGCCAGATATAACGTTCACAATCGTGGCAAGGTAGCGTGCTGTTAAAAATTACATTATAAAATCACATTAATTATTTCATATTATAGAAACAATTGGGCATTAGAAAGCTTTTAACCGCTAATTTAAACCATGAAAATTTCAACCGGCAACAGTGGTCTAGTGGTACGATAGCAATTAAATTTGCTACCAAGATCGCGCTGAGCGGGAGAGCGTGGGTTCAAATCCTGCTCGACCCAAGTAGGTGAGGTTTTCGACTGGGGTTTCCCTCACTTACTCAAGACAAATGTCGGTTCGGAACCATAAGTTCCCTGGCAACCCAACATCTCCCCTTCCCAAGTCCAATGGTTAGGTGCAAGAGCCTCAGTGTCTCAGGGCCTGAACCTCCTTCTGCCAAAAGGCATTAAATAAATAAGAAATAAACGAATTTCAAGACAACGACCTCGCATGTGCTGCACATACACGGTAAATCGTATTCAATTATGTGCGTGGGTTCGTTCTTGTTTTTCGGGTAATAAAGTAGTTTTTGTGGCAAAAAGGTGAAATCGTACGAACTTATCGCGTCTCGGAGTACTAGAAACGCGAAGTGCCTGATAAAAACCATAATTCGAGCTCATAGAAACAAATGAAGCAGAAGAAAGCAGAGCGAATGCTTGTGTCGGTAATAACCTTTTTCTTTTTACTCAAATTACTTTCTTTATAGACATGACATGCATAAAATGGGTTTATTCCCTTTGGTCTTTTCTCCCGACAAAGTTGGAAGTGCAAAAAGGTTGCTAATGAGGTACAACAGTTCTCTTGGAGATTAATCTCTCTCAGAATGCACTATCTCTTACGAAAATGTGATTGTTTTAGAACAAAAACTATTTGAAAACAAAAAATCAGAGTAGGTTTTTAGTAAACAAGAAAATCAATGTTCAACAACAAATAATTAATATAAATATAAATTGTTAGAATTTAAAATAAAACTCTAGTTTTTATATTTCATAAATAAAGCGTGTTTTGATTTGCTGTTACGTTATAAGTGTCAAAGTCGACAATTGTAGAAGGCTACAATCGTGAAAATGAACCCCAATGCGACAAAATAAAATTTCACTTCAAAAATTAGTTTATTTCGGACATGTTTTTGAAGGATTGTGTTTGTGCGTGACTGTGTTTCAATGACGAAATAATAAATAATGCTTGTTCACGCCCAACCCAATAATTCGAACTACTAATGTAACATATAAATAAATAAATTTATTGTAATAAAATGCAGTATGACCTCGTGGAGGACAATAAACCAATTAACTCTCTGGAAGCAAGCAACGGACCATCCCATCAATTTCCATCAAGGGCCCTAAGGCAGCAGCAAACTATAGATTATTCTGAATATGTCGTTTATAAATTGTCACTAAATTCCAGATAAATTATTAAAATAGACCGCCGCTCCTATGTCCTTTTTAACAAATAATGTAATTTAAAACTTAATCAGTATAAATTAAAAAATAGATAACTGTTGTAGTGGTATTAAAATATGTTGTTGTTTTTTCTATTGGCACCACCCAAAGATTAATCGCAGGAATGATGATACTTTCATTAAGCGAATGAAAAACATTTCTACTGATTTTCACAAATAATACAAAAAGGGAAGAACTCAAAATTGTTGAACGAGGCTGTATCATGAATGACTGGCCGAATTTTCATACATTCACGGATATTATTTAAATTAGTCCACAATGTTATATCCGTGCTGACCGAAGTCAAAGTTGGAGGAATTGGTCTCATGTTGACAACTTTGACTTCATTACAAGAAGTAAAAGATTTCGTCATTCTGTCATTATTTATTGATGCAAAAGGCCTTTTCCGCCGCATGGCGGCCACCTTCAGTGCTACAAAAAAATATTTATTTTAGCATTTTTTTAGTAATTTATATTTTGTGGAAAAAAATGTAGCACTGAAGGCCTTTTGCATCAATAAATAATGACAATGACGAAATNTGAATGACTGGCCGAATTTTCATACATTCACGGATATTATTTAAATTAGTCCACAATGTTATATCCGTGCTGACCGAAGTCAAAGTTGTCAACTATTCACAATTCTTGGAGTTATTGAGCGAAGGAGTTCTAATTAATTAATAATTCTCACTTCTGATTTTTTACTGTTGGACTTGGATAATTATTTAGTGAATTTAAAACTTGCTCCTAAATGTTAGATTGACTCGTTTGGCTCTTTGCGGAGAATCGCATTATCTTAAGTCATGCATATTATACTCGTACGGCTGCCTTTCCAATAGAAAGAGTATTATATCCGCAGTGTTTGATGAATTATTCTTTTAAATTCTGCGTAAGGTATGCAAATCTTAACGGCAAATTGCGACCCAAGTAATATTTGCTATGTTCCGGTAGGCTTTTTTCGCTATGTGAAGCTGAAACGAGTGTCAGGATATTTTTAAAAAATCATGAGCACGCGAAAGTTTGATATGAGCTGATAGTAATTTAAAGTAAAATAATTCAAAATGAAAATTCATTATCATTGAATAGGAAATGCTTCAAATTATCATTTAGAAACATTTTAGGGGGTACTTTAGCTTAGTGTGACGGATTATAATACCATAAGAAGAAATATGTGTACAATTCCAAAATTTACTTCCTCGAAGACGCGTATTCTCAGTTTGTAAAAATAAATATATGACAACGCGCAGGGCACATTTATTTTTATATTTCACGAATTGGAAATACAAACTTACGAGTAGGTGATTTTAATATCCGATCTCCTTGTGTGTAAAATCTCTCTTGCAAATATCTTGAGACGCGCTCTCTACGAATGGTTCTCCTTATATCATGATCCCCATTTCCTTGACAGATATGGGTTACGAGCCTTTTACTCACCCCACACCCCCAATGTGACTGTGTTCGAGGGACTTAACTGGATATCAAAACTCTTTTATGAGGTGGATTTTCAAAATGAGGCAAGGGCCGAAATATTATTCATGGTCCCTGAAAGCGTCACTTCATCATCTGTCACTGAAGATCTTCGAAAGAACTTGAGCTCCCGTACGCAAAGTGAACGCCGTCGTTCCCCTGATTTGGCTGCGGGGAAGAACTGGAAAAATCTCGAGTCACGTGATACGGCTGAGATGTACTATCGTGAAGAAAACATTGAACTACATCAAAGAAATTGTTTATTTTGTTTTAATTGGGGATTTAGAGCTGGCCAGCGTAAAGGTCATTAGAGCCCTTAGGGAAATTGTTCTTATCCTCTACAGATGTGTTCGTCATATTTCGTTACAGTCTCGTATACATAGTACTTCTAGAGAGTGTTGTAATTCCGAAAAAAACGATCGGGAGATTTTGACGGAAATATCAGTGTTGGGTATTGGAGAGCCCTAAAGAAGTGTTGGATGACGAAAATCTGGATTTTTAGCTACTACTCGTTTACTCACCAGAAGCTCCTTTAAATTAATCCGATACATGTGTTTTCAGTAAAACGCACATACATTTTTTAATATGTCGTTCAATGACAGTTTGAAAATTTGATAACTTTTGAATTCGTTGGAATTTGAATCAACTGCCTTTTCAAAATAATTATTTTCTGTAACACTTCTGCGAGTGAATCACTTAACTTTAATCCACTAAACAATTTATTTTACCAGTTTTGAAGAAGCTTTATGGAAACGAGTATGATTCAATAGGTAACGTTTTTAAATGTATATGAGAAAGTATGTGCAATGGTTTTGCGCCACTAGTTTCACAATTGTCCGCAATGTTATCCCTGAAGTGAAACTGACTATTCGTAACTGGGAACATCTTGATTGCAATTATCGTTTACCAAAATCTCTGTATTAGTTTTTTATTATCAAAATGCTTTTATTGATTCAATTTAATTTAATTTGTCTTCCCTTTAAAAGCATTTAAGTTTGTTGGTTACATAACTTACATATATTTTAATTGTTTAAGTATTTATACATTTCACAAACATAAATTAATAATGTTTTTGTTAAGTCAACCGGTCAACAGTCCATTTACAGTAATAAGGTATTATTATTATTAACCAATTAAGTTATGTTAACACTCTTTATTTGTAATGCAACTTAGTGCAGGTTTAACAGAGACGGATTTAACATTTCACCACACTCCTAAGACAATAATAATAGTTCGGTACATGTTATAATATTAACATACTACCAATAAGTTTGTATGTAATAGAACACAAAACATATTTTCAGTCACAAATTATCGTCCTTTTTATACACAAACAGTTTTAAAAATCTAAATTTCCCAATTCGAAGTAAAATCCAGTTTCTATTATTGCCCCATTCTTCTCTTTCTTATTTAATGGACCCTACAAATATCTTCCGCTCTATTTGGGACCAACGTCCTCTTTGCACCCTTATCTCTTTTCTAGAATTACTCCTCTATAAACCACAAGTTGAATTCCTCTCCCCACCAATCCCTTCACTAAATATTCCACTTCCTGAGCCACCGTCCCTGGGCTCCGCATCCCCCTCGTTCACCCCCCTCCCCCCTCCCCGACCCAAAAGAACCCCCTGTTGGCTCTCGTTCTGCTCGGCGACCGACGCTGTAATGGAATACCTCGGCCACCGCACTCTGGAGGCATTCTTCGTAATCAAGTTACTGGTTCGTTAAAGCTTAAAATATTTTGTTTTTGCCTTTGTTTAAGTCTTTTGCATTTTTCTTCGAGTTTTCAATTGAAAGCTTTTCCGTTTCTTTTTTCCTTGAAAGCCACTTGGAGGACTCCGCCAGATATTTACATTTGAGTCGGAGCCCGCGCAGTGTAAATAAAAAACAGCGCTCTCCGGAGTTCGTTTATTTAAATGCATTTTAAACAGGAAAGTCGATAAATAAATTCAGTTAGTTTGTTTGATGTGGTGGCGCGTGAAAACAAATATCCAGAAAAATGTATAATGAACAGTGAAAGCAGCCAAGCGAGACATGTATATTTTTAACGTGGGTACTAAACTCTCCCCTTCATTAATTTCAATTTTAACATTTTTATGGAAATGATGTTTTTAACGTAGCCGCTGCTATATCTACCATGAAAGATAGGTACTCTGAATTTTTTTACCAATTACAAGAGGAGGGTTCGTTTTTTTCCAGCTCGCGTCACGTATGGAAATTAAAGCAGTAACGCGTATAGTATAGTATAGAATACTCCAACGCTGCACCAGCGAATTGTAATGTTTCCGGTCTTCGATTATTTCTCTTTAATGTACAATCATTGCTATGTGTTTTTAAATGACAATAAAACAGTTAAAAATTCAAGTCATAGAGAAAAAGGATAATTAGGGAGGAGCGAGAACTCCCGGTTTGTGAATAATTAAGTGAATGGGAACAGTTATGTTGGGTTTGCTTCTGCACTGCTTGTGTCCTCTTAATAAATCCCATATGTAGACTTTTGGCTCCGAAAAAGTTACTTCAGAAATACGTATTATTATCAAACTATAGAAAGTATTGTTTATATAACTATTAAATAACACTAAATTCGATATTTCTTATCTCATTAGACGCCCTAGCGAGACTGTATAAAAAATCCGCCTCCACCCGAAGAAATTCGGAAACAGGGATAGTTTTTCATCGCTTTCTAAACGTATTACCGAATTATTAACAAAACAGTGATGATAAAAAACTAGAAAACAGAGAAAAAATCATCATATTATAGTTTATGCAAATAAAGAATGTAATTCCCGAATTAAAAAATGTAGCTGTTTACTTCTATAAAGCTGCAAATACTGAAAAGAGAACCCTCCTTCTACTATCTGTAACTCCTATTATTAGTAACACCTCCATTAGGGTCAAGTTGGTAAACCCAGCTACCCCAGATATTCTATAATCTGCGAGCTAAACGGCCTATCTACTACAATACAATACTATACACTATACTATCTAAACACTATACTCAGAATAATCTATAGTTCGATAATAACTTGTACATGTAATTTTTTTGCTTAAAATTACAAACATATTGACATTCTATTAGTATTATAACTCGCAGCCAACTTTTTATCTTATCTAGGAACTTTTGCTGAAATTTTTGAATCCGCCTCTTCCTTAGGGCCCTTGATCGGAATTGATGGGATGGTCCCTTGCTTGCTTCCGGAGAGTAAATTAGTTTTTTTTCCTCCACGTGGTCATACACAGTTTGTACTGTTTTTTGACAATAAATTTATTTAATTTATTCAATAGCTCTACAACCCAAGGGCTCTAATGACCTTGACGAACCCTGAAGACCCAAGGGAAAAAAATCTACCACCCACCTCCTATCGCCCCATGTAGATAAGACACAATAGGACGCGACATTTTCGATTTACAAGTACTACAATTAATTTTTCAAAAAAAAAGAAGAAAAAAAGGGGCTGTCGTATTCTGCATATAAATAATTTCCCTATTCCCTTAAAAATTTAAATTTACAGTGAAAAATATATATTTCAGTAAGTTTAATTTGATAGTAAAATGTACATATTTTAACTCATTAGACTCATTCCCAGAATACAGAGCAATTTAAATTTAGATCTGTTTAAATCAGGTTCACTTCTCGAGATTTGTCAGATATACGATATAATGTGTTCGTTGATTGTGCGGCTTTTGACAACAATGAAACAAGCCGAACTTTAGGCGCTTCTTGGCAAACAAGACGACAAAGGTCGACTGTGTTTTACAAATTGTAATTCTATCACGTAAAACTAGGTTGTTCACAATTAAGGACGAAATGGATGTGAGATTCTTTTTTGATGATTTTAACTTGACCGTCAGAACAAGGTATGTTGCGTAAATATTAAGATGTTGCGTATGAAAATTATTGGTATAAAATATTAGTTTTCTAATCAACAAGTTTCTTTACGTCCTCTCGAAATTAATCCGAAGTTGATGTTTCCAATGAACTATTTCTGTCGTCCTTTTTGTTCCATGGTTATAAGTCATCAAGCACTGATCAATATAATATAGGTAAATTAAACATTCTCTAATTATATTTTATTTGCACTAAAATATTTCAGGCGGAAAAAAGCCGGGATAAAAGTATCTTTCTCCAATCGGGAATTCTGGTAGCAAGTTTCGAGTATTTCTGACGTTCAGGACTGGCAACGCTGTAATGACATCTCCAGCTGACGTCGCCATGAAGTAAAAATTCGGGTATGTATACACATAGGATTTTAACGCTTAGAAATATGTGTCGAGTCATTGCAGATCCATAAGATACCGGACGTCAGAAACACACTTCCACATTTAATAAAAAATATAAATTGGTGACAAAATTATCCAGGAATATAATTTCCATAAGACAAGCACAAGTTGTATTGAACTCTGTTGCTCTTCAAAACGTCGTCGATGTTTGAACATCGTATGAAGGATATAATATTGTGCTGGTTTTCAAAGAAGTAGCTTTTCCCGAGTGTTGTTTTCGCCATTCAGGACGCACATTCCGTCTCACGCAACCGTGGATACTGTTGCAAATGGACCGTTCGCTTGTTTGCCCATCTATCAGGTGGAACGCTGGCTTGCATGAAAGCGTCGCTTTATGGCAGAAAATTCAACATTGCAAAGCCTTCCTCAGCTCCGATCCAAGCCGTTGACGTTTTGATGTTCGCTGCTTAATGTGCCGTTAAACTTGGCAAATCATATCCCGGATGCGCTCCTTGCGTTTCGTCTGTTTCGCAGCGACGCTAGTTCAGTCCTTGTGCCGCTTGGGAGCGCGCCAGTGCGCTGCTCAAACTCTGTAACAGAATACACTTATGGCCTATACAAATCCGGACGCAAGACAGAACATTAGTCATCGCCGTTTTGTCGGTTTTAAATTCTAATAGGGGCTGACTCGGAAGTTTCCTGGTATTCGAGAAAGATTGAGTCATTCCGCAACATTTGCTACTGAAGCGTGTATGATGTATGTATTCCGGAGGAGCTGATGTGGGTACTCTTCTTTGCCATAGAAACTGAAGGCAAACTGGACGCATGATACGGATAACTTGATACGTCGACGACCAAGCCATATCCATATTAATATATAAATTGCGTAATGCGAATGCGTGTCTGTCCGTTTCTTACTTAACCACGACTAAACCACAGAACAAGTGATTAAATTTGTCAAGGAGATAGTTAAGATGTCCAGAATGAACATACGCTAAAGAGTAAAGCAATATTACGCGCAACGCCGGGTAATCAGTTAGTACTAATATAACTTTTTCTCCTTTCCGATATACATTGCATATAGAAAGTATTGTATTATTGTGAATTTTCTTCGATCGCGTGATTTAATTCGTTTTGGGGGTCCCTCACTCCGAAAGTTTAGTTTTCACAATATTGCCAGTTTGCGTGTCCGACCGTATGCAGCATTTCTGACTAAACGTATTCTTTCATATTTCGTATTTGAAGTAAATCTGTTTTATGTCGATGACATGCTCTAGATTTTTTTCACTTTTTCACCCACGAGTACGTCGTATGCGTAGCCACGAATTTATTTGGGGGGGTGGTTCACACAAGTTCTGAAGACCCATAAAACCACTCACAGAAACTATGTTTTAGGAAAAAAGTCTATATATATAGCAAACATAATGTTATAACTATTTGCTTTATACTTCTCCTAGNTATATATATATATTAAATTTATATATTAATTTAAAATATTGTTTAATTTAAAATAATAAATTTCTTTATGTTTTAAATGTTTATTATAAACGCAACAAAATATACATTTTTCGTTTTGGGGGTGTCCAGACACCTAGCAAAACCCTCCCTCACTATGCCACTCGAAAAACAATATACATTTTCGGAAATTTCTAAAAAACGATTTCAAATCTGATTCATTTCTTTTGGGAACAAAATGTGGAATTATTACGTATTAAATTTACATTGTCGATATTACACTCGAAAGTTTCGTATAAACTTTCGTGACTTTTTTGTGTTTTATTAAATACAAATTTGTTGTTATTCTGTTAATATTATAACAGATCGTGAACAATTTTTATTCTTATCTAAGAAGAGTGATGAAATTTTTCAAACCGCCTCTGCCTTAGGGCCCTTGATCGGTATTGATGGGATGGTCCCTCGCTTGCTTCCGGAGTGTAAATTAGTTTATTGTCCTTCACGTGGTCATCCGCAGTTTGTAACTGCTTTTTTGACAATAAATTTATTACTCGCTATTTTTTTAAACCGAGGTTCTCTCTAGAGTCCAACCACATTTCAGAAACAATTTTTTCAAGCGATATTAATTCTCTAACGACATCTTATTTCAACCGTACTTCGTGATTGATTTATTTATCAATCCTAGCGCATCAGAGAACGAATTACGCACTTCAACAAATTTTCGTTGTGTTCTAAATGGAGAGAACTCTTTTCCTTCACAAGCACTTCCGAAACGTTTTCACAATGAAGAATGATTGTGTGAAATGCGAGGCATATCGTGACACATGATCGCACCTACCTAAGCCGTGAATTTTACATTTCAATAAAGTCCTTCGTCAACCCTTCAGGGGATAAGCGAAAACAAGTCCGTCGATTCGTTAATTTCGTGACGTCACTGTGATCCTAATGTTCGCGAGGGTAGAGTTTGTTGGGATCAGAGCCTATAGAACAGTGATGAAAGCGAACGCTTTGTGAAATACGCGCAACTCATCCCGTGGCGTGGAAGTTACCCCCTCGGTGACAAGACGCGTGTGTGGTGGACGCGGAGTAGTCGAGCGTGGTACACGAGGCGTCATCGCCTGCGTGAAAAATCGACGTCTAGAAGCGTGTATCAGCATGAGTGAAACGCGCGGTATAGCACAACTTGCGCAGTTCGACACCATGAATTGAGCTATTTTCGCCCGTCCGGTGGCTCAGTGTTAGCGTGCTTGATCGTCACCGAGTCGTCCTGGTCTCCAATGGTTTCAATTCCCGATGGGCCAAAAATATTTGTAGCTTCTCACATTAATGTCCCAATTCATATAGCTGTGTCTATTAAAAGTGAACCCTCCATATTCTATCCACCTCCTATCAATAATTCTGTTACTAACCACTCCTAACTATGTCCTCCATGTGGGTCAAGTTGTTGGTAAATCCATCTAACCGTCTCACCTACTAACAATAGTCTACTACCCAACTCGTATCTCTCTATGTAGATGAGCTTCAATAGCACGCTACATTTCCCATTTACAAATACTACATAAAAATTGAGCAATACGGGAAAGGTTTTTCCGTCCTATCCTGGACCGGGATTTTGTCCCGGTCGGGGTTGTTCTCCGGTTTACCACCGGGTAGTGTTGGATTATCCATAGACGGGAATGTCATTTAACGCTTTTGTTATTATTTATCTTGAATAATCAATGCACGTAATATCTACGATTCATATTTGAATAATAAGTGTATAACAGTATATATTTTATTAAATATTTTTATTAAGTATTACATTCGCCACTGCCCTTGGGTCCTTGATCGGAATTGATGGGATGGTTCCTTGCTTGTTTCCGGAGAGTAAGTTAGTTTATTTTCCCCGATGTGGTTATACTCATTTGGCAACTGCTTTTTTGACAATAAAGTTTATTTATTTGCAAGAAAAATAAATGGAAAAATGTTACTTGGTATGAAACAAATGTATTACGATTAATTATCAAAACTCTTGGAGAACGTAATCCAAACCTGAGAGGTTTTTTTTCATTTATTTTAAAATACAGTGAAACTTTATTTGTACGTTTTATATGTTTGTTCATTTGACAGCACCTTATCCATACTAAGAAGTCGTATCTGGTGGAACAAATCTCTTAAAAACTGGCAGCGAAAATTTTCTCTCGCTGTTGGGGGTGGGGGCACTTCCGTCTTAGCGCCGACCGGCCACTTATTGTAAGATTCTTAAAAGCATCCGGCTTGGAAAATGCAAAGAAATATTAATATTTCACAAATTGGTAGAATGTCTTGGCACCGACGTTACACTCTCCTAGAGGTATTTCGTCAAGATTGATGGTAGTGAATACAACGTATAAAATGAAAAAATATCACTAAGTCGAGTAATGTACGACATAGGAGGAATCAATTGAGTAGGTTGGCAGTTCTCCCGAATTTGGTAACTTTTCGTACGGCAGCTGGACAATATTAAATGATCACTCTTCAGAAGAAGGAAAATTTAAAAAGTTTTCATACTTTTGTACATAGAGCATCACTGGATAATAAATTTATTGTCAACAAAATAGTTTCAAACTAGAGGAGGACAAATAAGTAATTTACTCTCCGGACGCAAGCAAGGGACCATCCCAACAATTCCGATCAAGGCAGAGGGGCATCTCTACATTAGAAACTATCTCTTTCTATTAGAAGATAAAACGTCTTTGTAAATGCTAAAAGAAAAGCTGTAGATGGGAAAGAGGATTCGCCCTATCTCAAGTATTTTCCATTTCTGCAGATTTGCTTTGAGACATGTGTTTTATGAAAGGTCTACTACTCGAAAGTTCATTGCGAGCTGAGAAGATCATTTGAAAGTTAATTTTAAATGAAACCAGGAACAAATGGATGGCACTTTTCGTTGTTGTATTTGTAAATGGGAAATGTAGCTTAGTGCTATTGAAACTTATCTACATCGAACGATAGGAGTTAGGAGTTGGGTGGTAGGCTGTTGTTAGTAGGTGGGCCACTTAGCTGGGTTTACCAACAACTTGACCCACGTCAAGGGGTTAGTAGAAGTAGTTAGTAGTAGTTAAGAGTTATTGATACTACGAGGAGCTGGAGAGAGAAAGGAAGGTTCGCTTTTTTGTTCACAGCTATAGGAACTGGGATATTAATGTGAAAAGCTACAAATTTTCTGACCCCATCGAACCCGGGATGACTTGGTGATGAGCGACAACACTACCACCTCAGCCATCGGTGGGGCACATTCACGCTATATCTCTTATAAACGAGGAAGATTGCGCTCTGGAAGATTGTACAAAAGCTGAGTAGGCCTGGGAGAGAGTCTGCATGTGATTCTGTTTCGTACATCCTGAAACTGATTTGTACATCCAGATAAAAATGGCGGCAAGTCTGGAATCGAACCTGGTATCCACTCGTTTGATCGCTTTCTCCTTCCACACTGACAATATTTCGCACATAATTTATTCGTTTTTGAATATTATGTAAGTTATGAAAGTATTTAAGAATGATATTACATTTCTTTGATGCAAAACACGTTGTTTTGCGTATTTATATGCTTGTTTTAAAAATAAATGTCTTAAAATCGATTTCTCGGGTATTTTAATTTGAGGAGTTCCTCTGCATGATTAAAAATTATTCTTTCCTCTGGTTCTATGTGCCCTAATGAATGCGTGAATCGCATTGAATCTTTGAGGGGATATTTACTACTCCGATCTTACGACTATTTTCCAATAGTGTAAATACCGTAATTCAAAGACTATTATATTCCCTTTTCCTTTCCTCAAAGTTTTTTGTCGTTTCTCATCGCATTAACGGGTAGTCTGAACAAATGAATGTTGCTCAGAGAACAGTATAAAATCACAAAAAAAACCGTCATCATTTCACAATTTTTCGAAATATTTAACTCTCCATTGTGCTACGAATGTTACAAGATTTCGTGAAAGAAGTAAAGAATTTGAAGATAATGAATGAGACATTGAAAATTATACTGTGAAATACTTGACGATTGAACAAGAACATCATCGAAACCTGATCTAAGATAATATTTATCTCCAGTTAAAACATTAGTAAGAAACCTGCCAGCACTACAAGGAAACCATTCAGTTGGCACGCAGCATACGGAAAATTCACGGATAGTACATTTTGATGATGTTCGTCGTAATTATAGTCATGCGCCCCTCCACAATTATCCTCTTCCTCTCCCACATCATTCATTATTCATGATTCATTACCCCTTTTCGTCATAAAGGGGTTGTTTAGATCTAGGTTCCTTGCCGCGGGAGCGCATAGAAGCCGAGTCATCTCGAAGAGCGATCACACGCCAACTCAACGGCGGGAAAACTCTGTCCTTTGCACCTTTTAAATCGTGCTTTTGTGCGGCCAGTCTTTTCTTAAGAGTGAGTTGCCGCAGGAGTCAATACGATATCCATTACGTTGTATCGCAGCGTATTATTGTGCAAATCTTGTTTTCACAAGGCTCTGCACTGCTGTCTCATACGCTAGGGGTGGAAGGGGGAGAGGTGTGCTGTGTCACGAGGTGGAGTGGTTCGGGTATGGTAGGTAGCCCATTTCATTCCCATCTGCCTGAAACACATGCGGATACAGGTAGCTGCTATGCGATCAAACATCGTCGAAGACCAGGTGAAAATTGCACTCGAACCCGGGACTTTCCAATACGGTCGCAGGTGTTCTTTACACTGCGCCACCCACCTTGACTCTCTTGTCCCCACAAACATTCATCTGGGTTGTTCCTCCATGAATCACTTCTCCACGAGTAGGTACTCTGAAGTTGTTGTTACTTTAATTTTAAAAAACGTTATCGCAATAGGTCTGGATCTATTGAAAAGTAACTCCTAAACGACCCGGATACCTTATTTACAGAGTTTTTTTTAGATTATGGTCTTGACCACTGAATTCACATAAATATATTATTTTTTAAGGATTAGGCACACATTTTTACAACTCCAACGTTTCGG
>NNCF01125976.1:292689-302790 GCA_002313205.1 Laupala kohalensis | reverse complement strand
ATATATATATATATATATATATATATATATATATATATATATATATATAATGAGACCACCACCAACCAGGACATCGTCCCGCAACATACAAATACGTTCGTACATAACTGTCGTGCGTGAGCGACAGTGCCATTGAAGGATTGCAAATGAGCTACATTTGGCGACTCTTGAACTTAAAACTTGTTTGCGTTTTGTCACGCGTCAGACGCTTTATTTCGTACGACCTACTTGATCATACTAAACAACGTCATTTAATGATTGACGAAAATTCGTACTATTTTGATTAATGTGCTACGAATGCCATTTACAATGAAATGAAAAGTACAAATTGACATACTGGTACATCCAAAAACCTATTTTGGGCTAACATAAAGATTCAACTGGAATTTTAGTTACTTAGTAGTTTCCATACACAGCATGTTGAATCTAGCACGATATCAATGACTTATCATATTTTCTTGGTTATGATACAAGGTTAAGGTCGCATTTTTTCTTAATTTTCTACGAAAATAAATCTAGAAGTCATGGTTAGTGTTTGTCACATTGAACTTTCGTCCTAGCTTCAGAAGATTTACTAATAAATGTATCTCGGTGCAAAAATAAACTAACATACCATCAAAATAAACAGCAACAAGTTTTGTTGATGAATTATATATTTAGCGGTCTCATACTGGAGGTTTTGAATGCACACCTATCGGATAGAAAACATTTTTTTACGCCAATCGCTGAAAAGAAACTGTTGCACTCAAAATGTTTAGGACTAGCATACTTGGCCGTGTCTTTTGAGACATCTGCTATTTAATTGTCTTCAAATTTTATTTTAAGAGAGTGAGGGTAATTCTAGGAGAACAGCATATTCGAATTAAAACTGCATAATCAATAGAAATTAAAATAAAATAAATTAGAATAGATGTGAAAAAAATATCAGTATTAATCACACATAAAAAGGGATTGTTCAATTTCACTTTCCTAATTTTTTAGATCGTTATTTGAACGGTTTAGACCCACTGTGCGTTGAACACGGGAGCGAATCACAACCACTTCAATGACACGCGTCTTTCCGTCCGCTTTCCACCACCTCTTGTTCCACGCATATTCCCTCCACACTGCGCTTGATCGCGGCGTCCACGTCGTCAACCAATCGATCCCGCACTGCCATCGATCTCATAGTTGTGACAATCGTTGCTACTATGGCTTCCTCCAAAGTCGCCGTCTCCGTGCTTCTGTACCGCTGTGCCCTCACGCGTTCGGTCATTACGCACCATGACACGTCAGCTTCATTCGCGATTGCTCGATTCATGTGTTGCCTGCCTGCTCCAGGTAGCCAACCACCCAGCTGCTTACAGAACAACTCGCTCCGATGACTGATCGGTGGGTGTTTCCACGCGATATGGTAAGGACTAGTGGAAGTTGCCCCTGTCCAGAAAAACTCCCGATTTTAAAAACGCCCTTGCTGAAATTTTTGAATCCGCTTCTGCCTTAGGGCCCTCGATCGGAATTGATGGGATGGTCCCTTGCTTGCTTCCAGAGAGTAAATTAGTTTATTGTCCTCCACGTGGTCATACGCAGTTTGTACTGTTTTCTGACAATAAATTTATTATTATTATTAATTTAAGTTTTGAATGTTGTACATAATGTACACTCCCTTCTTTTAAAATTTTCTTGTTGGCTTATAAAAATTTGCGCGGATGTGAAGTATATTGGTAAACGATATTTGTAATAATAACTAGGATTTTTGCTAAACACTTATAAATAACGATATATATTCATACTTGCCGACGTTTAGACTTACACTCTTCATGAGGGCTACGAGCACAAGGTTCTCGATAATTATACAGAAAATAAGTTTTTTTGTATTTACTATTACATTGCTGTTAAGGTGTGTTTACACTATGTAGCAATCTGTTATATAGAAAATGTTATATAACACAATTTCATGAGTTAGCTACATGTAGCATTTGCTTTATGTAACATTTCCTGAAAAGAGACTGCTTCATGTAGCAAAACGTTTCAATAATTTTAATCATTTATACCAATTTTTGTTTATAATAATTGTTTATGACAATTAAAATAAGTTATAGATTTATCCATAAATTTGTACAGAAAATGTAATTGTTAAAAATATTTTAAATTGTTATAAACAATTAATTTGAAAACGATTGAAAAAGCTTAAGTTAAGTTGTAAACAATTTAATTGGTATACCAATTTCAATACTTTGGTATAACAATTTAATTGTTAAAGAAATAAATAAATTGGTACGGCATTTTAATTGTATGGCAGTTCAATTATACACAACTATTTTAATTGTTTTTAATAATTTTAATTATTAATAAATTATTTAATTATTTATAATTTATTATTAATTTTTTATACATTTGTGTCACAATAAAATATTATAGCTTAAAATAATTACTTAACTAACCACGCTACTGTGAATTGTGGTTAGTTTTTATACCTAGAAATTTTATCTGTATCTTGTATGCAGAAAAGAGATGGAATAATGTTCATTATTTTATTATTTCATAACTGAACGCCGTTTTCTCAAAAAGTCACATCGTATGTTGCGAAGTGTTTTCGAGTACATCTATAAATTTGTATATTTAAAGTCTTGCAAAATGTACACGTAGCTATCAATACAAAAATTTGTAAAATACGGGGGTGGGTGTCCGAGGGGGTGCATTGTTGCATCAAAAGGTTAAATCAAATCCCTGAGAAAATGTAGGAATGAAACCTTTTCTGTCGTAATCCTTTTTGTAATACTTCGTACTTGAAAATGAATATTTTAACCCTACGTACAGTAGGTCTGTAAATATTTTCATATATGAGAAACATTATTGTTGTGATCAGTGGTGGATCTTGGGGGGGGGGAGTGCTAAGGTGGCTATTGCATCTGAACTCTTAACAGATGAAGGTATATTTTGCCACTTTAAACAATTAATAAATTCGGTTACTATTTAATATTGTTAATTGTTGATTATATATTTGAGTTGATTTATTTTATTTAGAAAATATTTATATCCCTCCCGGGCAGCACCTCCCCCCTCTTCTTGACTACGGTCTAGATCCGCCACTGGTTGCGATGACGTCGATACTTTTCGTCTGCTAAAGGACAAACACTAGCTTTGGCAACAGCGTACTGTCCAAATCTATTACAGGTCGTTTTAAAAAAGATCCGAAATTAGTTCTGACAAATCGTATCTTCCAACCGGAACTCGGTCGTATCTTTTGGCCAACTACTGAATTCGGGTTTTTGACATAACGTGTGTTACCAAACACCATTGTTGTGCGACTTACAATTTTCAGATGCAGTGATAGGATCGCAATAAAAAAATGTTATTATAAATATTAATGAAATGTCTACATTGTTTTATAACTACTTAACAATGTTTGAGAAAATATTTTGACCTATTGTTGAGGCACATAATACTTAAATGGGTTACACTCCAGATTTTTAATTTTTTTTCTCAGATAGGTTGCATAGTGGGAATATTGTAGCTAATGAAATGATGTTTTTTATTGCTTCAAAACATTTCATGAACGCAATTTGACTTTAATGTATATGAGGGTTAAATAAAAGACAAAACAAAACATTGTTATAAAACAGTGTCAGCAATCCCCTCGATGCAGAGGTGCTAGCTTACAAATCATATTTCTCATTTTATTTAATTCGATTAGAACAATTGTTATTTGTATAAATAATCCGAAGACACGGTACTTCATCTTGTCGAGAATGAAGGAGTGGGAAACTGTAGTGATTAGAATATACCCCATTGCCTCTGAAATTAAAAAGAAAGTAACCCGTTTGAGTTTATTGGTTTAATATGAGTTTGAAAACAAATTCTGTAAGGGCGAGTAAGCAACGCGAGTCATATAAAGCAGTTATTTTTCACGGCGCAGAGAAAAATTTACTGAAGCTAAATTATGGGGTACATATTTCTCAAAAAATATCTCGCTGCTGTCAGAATTTGTCTTTGAACGACATTATGAGAATTGTTCCGAATTGTCGAAAATTTGCTTCATGTAGCAAACTGCTACATAAAATTTGCTACATGTAGCAAAGTGCTATATCAAATTAGCTTTACGTAGCAAATGCTACATGTAACATTTGCTTATATAACACTTCGCTTCATAGTGTAACGCGCATTTAGTTAATCTATTTACGTACTACATTCCCTTGGACCATAACGTTCGACCATCCTAACTATTCAAGATTGAAGATTGCAACAATTATGTACTTTAATAATATTCTCCTAATTCGAATTCCAAAAGTGATTCTAAATATAATATTAATTATTTCAAGAAACATTTCTAATTTTTTCCTGCGAGATATCTATATTTGTACTAAAAATAAGAGACTTCATGATTTAAAATATTTTTATCAAACTTCTCCTGTTGTACAAAATTAAAGGAAAAATAATTACCTTGAAAGTATGCATCAATTGTTTGTCTGTGGCGTGAAGTAAAATGTAATGTAATTAAATAAATAATTAAAAACTTACGGCCTTTCGTGGACGAATAATATATTTTATGTGAAGAGCTCACTACGTTTCGACTAATTACCACATTATTAGACTAATTATAAGACTTCGACTAATTACATTATATAATGGATGTTAATAGTAGTAAAATTTACTGTGTTTTATACAATTAAAGATAACTATTACGCTTCTCCAGAGCGGAAGAAAATGTAAAGGGTATCAGTCACTTACTCTTAACGGATGCTTATCCAGGCCGCAGTAGCTGTTAAGCTGAAAGCTGTAGACACACTTGGGTCTGCGGAGCGGAGCGATATTTCCGCCAACCTGAGTTATCTTTTGGGCAATGACACACCAAGCGGGCGCGGAGCGATTGCCCACTGCCCGCAGCGGAAATCTCCGCTGATTTCTGTGGGCCGCAGGGGAGACAGCACGTGTTATCTTATGGGCGATGTCACATCCAGCGGGCGCGGAGCGGAGATCTGCGCTTCTTCCTGCGCGACCTATTCGCCTACTGAAGGTCACAAGTGTTAGTAGATGGGTATATTGAGAGTAGCGAGGAAGACGGCGGTTGATTTCTTTCACGGTGCTTTCCTTTAATTTCTTTTCCTTCAATTTCTATGGAATGATATTAATATTATCAATGTTCATATTAATTATTACAACACTGAGATTTAATATCACTGAGTATTTGCTCTACTGCTTCCTCAATTCTTTAAGAAAACTTTTCGCGTCCTTTTTGGTGGAGTTCGTATTTCAAGATTTTCCGCTTGGAGGGATAATCCACATTTACAGAATGTAATGACGAATGGTTAATTGAATGTTGACTTTAAGTTCACTGATTCTATAAGTGTCCAGATTTATGCCTGAATACACATTTTACAATTAATACATTTCTAATCGCAATGATATGATAATTTAATTATAGTGTAATTTCACTAAAATTATACATCCTTGACAATATCACTGATAAAGTGTTATTACGAGTATTCAGCAACTTTGCGACACCAAATACCAAATGACGATGCTGGCGACAAGAATAAATTGCTTATTTCTTCTCCGAATTTTCTGAAGCTTTCTTATTTTCCTGACCTTTTTTATTTACTTCTTCGTGTATTCTTCTGTTTGTATTTTAGTCTCTTGAGATTTTCGTTATGTAATTGTCAAAACTTATGGCGTGGTTTTAGTTAAAACGAGAGAAATGCGCATTTTCACATCTATATTTTAAAGCTTTACATTTCAATTATTTGGAATATTTGTTCCTCAATTTGAGTTCCATGTCGAACTATTTTTGTGAAGTCATGGTGTGTATTATATTCAGAATATGCATACTGTTTTGTTTTTAATTACCAAAATTATATGATATTAACAATTTTTTAACATAGATCGTCCTACAGTTGGCCTTATTTAAAGCGTCAATTAAAAAATTATATTCTACTTATTATTAACTGTTTTTAAACAAAAATTATTGAGTCAATCATGTTAAGTATTTTGGAAGGTAGTTATCTATCAATAATGATTGATAAATTACATGGTAAGAGTACAATTTAAAAGCGAATTATATTTGAATTAAATAATTATGTAAGTATTCTACAATTACCCTCCATTATATATATGATAAATGAATAAATTACTACTTACAACCTTTTTCGAACGATTACAACACATATTGTTCTTATTAAAATACACAACGTAACGACACGTGGTTAGAGTCGTCGTTAGGTGACAACACATTGTAAGGAGAAACATGAACGTAGCGACATATTACACTCAACAATCACAATATATATCGTAATCGTCCTTAAAAATGTAGCACGTTGTTATTTATTTCTTATATAAGTATATTTAACTATTACTGTATATTTGAATCTATGTATAGTAGGTCTATTTATATTATTTATAAAATACGAAAATAGTCGCCGTGGTGTTTATTGCACAGTAAACAATAACTATGACTTTAATCATTTGCATTACCTACAGCTGTGCGTTTTACAATAAAAGCGTTGTGTAGTTAGCGGGCAGTTGCATGGATGCTCTGTACAAGACCTGCGCGAAGCATGCCTGTTTCCGTCCTGAAGTGACCTTGTTCCTTCCACCCCTCCTCCTGCCCGCTGACGACCGCTCTGCTAGACGTGTCTTTGCACAAGATGAACAAAGCGGAGAAAACGCGGATGTGTCTTTAGCCTTAGTAGAGGTGCGATATTCCAGCGAATCACAGCAGCTGTCGTGCAGGCCGACAATGGCCGGTGGGTAATTAATTATACGCAGTCTCGAATTGTGTTTGATCCGCGCCGATCCAACATGCGGCACGCCGGCCGTTCATAGGAGGCCGGGGATCTAGAGGAGACTTATTAGGACTGCATTGTAAAGCAAGCGGAAGTGCCACTGGTTTACTTCTGCTGACGGGTCACGATTGGAGTGCAAGACTGGCTTTCCAGAAATCTCAATTAAAGGTTTGTTCAAGAGTTGTTTTCCTACACTATAAGTAGAAGTTACTTATGTAGTGTCTTTAGTGACGTTAAGATTCATCTACTCATATTTAATTGATTGGAGTTTGCCCTGTTATTATACTGCGAATTCAAAATTTGAATTTTGCATTGGTTGATATAGAAGTAGAAGATATTGAATGAAAATATGTAGTGAAAGGTTTTCAACGGATAGCAGCCGGTGAGAGCATAGTGTAATAACTTAGTATTTCCGATATTATGCCGAGCGCGTTCCGACAAAGATTAAGATAGATGAACCTGTGAATTCAAATACACGTTTAACTTATTAGTCTTCCCTTATGTTGATATGAGTGTAATTGTATCGCTTTTCAAATGAATTAATGAGCATGATATAGAAATAAGAGGTCTGTTACGTACCGTTCTTCTTTGTGCAATACAACGGCAACCTGCGAAAGGGCGTCTACCTGCTGCTGCAAGAAGACGAACTTCGCGATTGGAAACTTCGTTCTGTAAAAAGCATAAAATTGAGATATGCAAATTTAAAAGCTAATCAATTAAAATACACGGGGCATACGACTCTTGAAGTCAATAAAATCATATTACTATTTAATCCGGGTAATGCACAAGAAACCTGTAAATGTATAGATAAGCGACATTTTCTTAATTTTGAAGAAAGCTGCGGAGGGACGATTGACTTACCTTCAACTAGAGATTGCTGAATTTTGTGAACAATTGCTTAAATTTTCTATGTATGAAGTTTTTGTTGAACTAATAAACTATTATTCCTGAATGCAGTGACTGAGTGCAATCAATTCAATGCACTTGTTCTGTTCCTTCTGCATCGAGTGTGTGGAATAAATATAACTTTGTGTCACAGTTTGTTGTGTTATCAGCTAGTAATTCTTTAAGCAAATAGTCACTTTTCTGAATACTATAAATATTTATTTGGATATAATATGAATTCCTAGAAGTTGGCAATTCGTGTGAGGCAGCCATATTGCATAAGTTTCGGCAAAGTTACATGACTTGGAGTTTTATATTTGTCGGCACAGATGTTCAGTGTTGTCTTGAACCAGATATCTAATTTCGTAAGTTATTTAGAATAACACAAATTGAAGTAGTAATGTGTGAATGAAATTATTCTATTTCTTTCATTCGATTGTATTGGAAGGTTTTTAACGATGACCTTTAGTAATTTTAAACACGTTGCACAGTGTTGTCCTGTTTAGTCATTTCAACAAGAGTATTTGCACAGTATAAGTTATTTGTATTTATAAGCAGCTGATTACCCGGAGTTGCCCGGGATTTTTCACAGACTAATCAACTTTTACTAAGGAAAACAAATTCTATATTGTAAGTTTGAAAAAAATTTACTTAATGGTTTTAAAAACATATAAATGATCCTAATTTTTCAAATATGTAATAATACAAGTTTAATATGAAACTTGACTGTATACACTACACCATCTAGCGGGAACCGCGCAGATCTGATATTCACATCCGAGGCATGCGAGGAATTTTCGCAAACGCGGCTGCACAATTTCGTTAAATTTTTTGTTAAATCTAAACTATTCGTCGAAATTTTCCGATTTAAAGTTGTTTTTATCTTTGTCAAACGCAGCAAACCAATAATCCACTAAACTTGGTGATGACTGATTTCTTCCTTCCTAAATTACTCTCTTAAATTGAGGTATTCCATTTTCAATTACGTTTTATCGATAATTTAGGTTAATTTTTGTAGAAATATGCTGTTGCAGACTTTTTTGTAGAAATCCATGAGGCAAACAATATTGTCATTGATAGTTGTCACTTATCTCTAACCGATTAGGCAGCGTAAGCAAATATAACTCTCTCTTTTCCCGATTTCATCGATTTTATTGTCAAAAACCATTACTCTCTATCTTATCATATATTTCAAAAATAAAAGTTATCTATGTTCATCCTGGACATCTAATCTATCTCCTTGCCAACTTTCAACACGTTACGTTACGCATTTATATGTAAATATGCATAATTATAATTTTTTGTCAAAAGCTATTTTATATTCGGTTTTTTTCTACGTCTATCTTTCCTTCTTTCAAAACTCCAGTCCCAAAACGTACAAAATGAACCGTTCCGAACAGTCGCTGATTTTTGGAGCACTTCCTAGTGCACCCCCCCCCCGTCCCAAAGAAATGAGTGAACATTTTTCTTCTTTTACTTCGTAAAAATTAATAATACTTGGTACGTAGGTAGATTAGACAGTACAAATGTATTGTAATAAGATCGCAAACTGTCTTAAATTGCATCACTTTGCATCAATATTTCAATAATTTATCCCCGCTAAAAAAATGTATCCCGGATCCGATAATATTTCGAAACTTCTCAAGGTGAATACTTCTGTTAAAACACAACAAACCGTTTACAACAGGAAAAAGAGGAGAAATCAAAACGCTTCAAAGAGTTTCCCCTTCAGTGGCTCATTGTCACTTTCTCATGTACATAGTATATAGAAAGTTTTGTAATCGTGAAGAAAAAAAATCGAAAGAGAGATTTCGACGGAAATATCCGTTATGGCGATTCTTGTTTCAGGAAAAGTGGTTTCTGGCATCTCCGTCGGTGCGTCTGAATGCTCTTAAGTAAATGGATGAACCAATTTAATTGGCATTTCGTATTAACGGTAGAATTTACTTGTTACCGATGCACGTGCTCTATTTTTTTACTAACAAACAAAGGGTACTTCACGTAAAGGTGAAAATACTCTTTTGAATGTTTCTCAAAAACGGTTCCAACGATTTTGCTCCTAAACGTAAAGTACAATTAATATGCATTACATCCACATTAGCGGTATTTCTCTTGAAAGTCTGGTTTAGACGCAGTAAAATAATTTCTGTCTACTACATTAGTTAACTGTTTCACGAAGCTTGAATATTATGCATAGTGATAAAATACACTGGAGGGCAGCGAATGCATTGCAGATACGAAAATACATCAGTTTCTGTCTACAACGAAATTACATTTACATAACATAAATAAATAAATAAATTTATTGTCAAAAAACAGTACAAACTGCGTATGACCACGTGGAGGGAAAAAAAAACTAATTTACTCTCCGGAAGCAAGCAAGGGACCATCCCATCAATTCCGATCAAGGGCCCTAAGGCAGAGGCGGATTCAAAAAATTCAGCAAAAATTCCTA
>NNCF01125976.1:265444-275464 GCA_002313205.1 Laupala kohalensis | reverse complement strand
CCCCCCCAAAAAAAAAAAAAAGTTCATGAAAAAGTCAGTTTCAAATTTTATTTGAAAATACTTAAAAATTGTGGAAAATACTTAATTACTTAATATAAAGTTTTGGGAGATTTTTCGGACCCTCAAAACTTCGGGTCCTTGGCCAGTGCATGTTAAATCCGTGCTTAGTAACGGTTATGGACTTTAGTTAATTGAGTATGAAATAGTATATGCCTACACAACAGCAACATACTTTTCTAAATACTAAATACAATTAATATAACGTATATGTTCATCATAGTATGCTATAATTTCTACATTTCTTTGATATTTATTTGTTTAGTTTATTCCTTTAACAATCTCAACCATCACTCAAAACCCCCTCGATGACGTCATAGCTCATTTATTTTGGGTCACCTGATCGCTAGCAAAGGCAGAGTGAACCGCTCCGGGGACTCTGCCCGTACAGTTCCCGCGCGGCAGTAGCTTCTCTTCCGTGAAAATTTCCACCCTTCCTCTCCATTGTGTTTTACTGCCACGTTCTTCTTTTCTCGCTCGAAGGGAAATTTTGGCGGAGCGCTACGAGAATTATCCTAACACCGACATTTTTATGTCTGTTCCAAAGGAAGCGTTGTTACTCCGTTAAATATCCCGGAACCCGCTTTGCAGGTGGGTTTCCTTACCTTAGCGGTAGTTAGGTTGAACATCTTTATCAGGCGGAGGCTTAGTGCTTATTCATTATCAGGGTAAGGATTTTGAGGTGCACTTTCATGTGAAAATGGGGAGAGAAAAGGTGTCAAAATAAGGTAAAAGGGGGACAGTGTTGTTTACTCTACTAATTAAAAATTCATCTTTTTCCTATTCCAGTTTAAGCTGCAAACAAGTATATTAAATCATTACTCATCGGAAAGAAGCATTGGAAGCAAGACATTAAAGCAACTTTACAAACTTACAAAAATTAACTCACAACTTCCGAGTACCAATTGGGGAGGAGTGTTGGCAACGTCAACAGCCAGGTGAAAATTGGAATGGAACCCGGGACCTTCTGCTCTGCTATCCACTGCAAGTGTGCTATCCACTGATACCATTGCAGCACACTTTCGGCCAGAGCTGAAGGTCCCGGGTTCGAGTCCCGGTCCGTTGCAATTTTCACCTGAGGGCTGTTGACGTTGAAAAAAAAAAAAAGTTTTTATTAGGAGATATATCTTCTTCGTATATGCTAAAAGAGAATTTGTCATACTCTTAAGTATTTTTCTTTGTTGAAGATCTGCTCTCAGTTTCGAGTCTTGTGAAAGTACAGAGGCTTACGATTCGCATGTTCATTGTAAGCTGATGAGAGAATAATTGAAAGTAACTTGAATATTTGATGAAACTATGGCGTATCATTTTCTCGTTATATCTCTTATTAATGATAAAAGAGGAAAAAGGGATCATGGAAACGGTTGGGGAAAGGAAAGGGATAAGTTTCTTAAATAAAAACACCTTTCTTATATAGAGACAACTTTTCACAGTTTGATATATTTCCGAAAGAGATTTAATTTATCCTAAGTAAAAAGGGGCGCACTTCAAAATCGTAACCCTGTTCATTAATGTTTTAATTACATTGTTAACTGTCCCTGGAGTCCTTAAAAGTGTCGCAGTGATTACTGTTGACGTCTCTCATCAAGTATTCGTCCGAAGTAGATATGGTATTGGACGCACGCTACGACGGCACAACGCGTGGTTCTCTTCGGGTACATCAATTTCACAGGTTTTTAAAACATATTTTTTGAAACACATAGCTGCAAAACTTGCACATAACATTTGAGAACCGTATTTTCTTCTCATATAAAACAACTTTATAAAAACATTTGTCGTGATAAAATGAGATGTATTCATTGGTGATACATATTCAATATAGAAGGAATTGATGCATCCTCACAAGAAAACCAGTCATAAATGAAATTTTGAATTTTGGAAAGGAGATATTAACGAATGGAGAGGGTAATTTTGACAACATTTCAAACACAAATTTTATTTCACTGAATTTCACAAATCTTACTATATTATGTTAACACAAAAAATACTTTGTGTTTCAAACATTGTCAACAGTGCCCTTTTGGTATGTTAATACCTGCATCTTCCGAAATTTGTTATTGATTTTACCGCTTTACATATCTATGGTATAAATAAATGAAAATAATTTGAAAAATGAAAATCTTAGGCGGTTTTGGATTCTTTATAATTCCTTATGTGTTCGTACCATTCTGAAATATTATTGGGAGGACCATTGGGCACATTTCTCGCGTTTTGTTTCGTCATTTCACACTCGCATATGGCATAACAGTCTAATGCACAAGTTAAAAACTATCTTCTCCAAACAATATTCTGAAATATTGTAATCATATATAACCGATAGGTATTTTAGAGTGAAGCAGGGAAATTATTACTCAGAGCTCAAAGAGATTAAAGCAGGTGTACCCCAAGGGAGTGTGTTGGGACCGTTCTTATACTTGTTGTATACAAACGATTTACCAACTCCAGCTGATGGTACTATAGCTACATTTGCTGATGATACCGCACTTTTGACCGTAGGTAATAATAATACAGACGTAACATGCAAATTACAAAATGCCAACACTTAAGTGTATAACTGGACAAAAAAATGGTAGATAAAACTCAATGAACAAAAATCAGTTCATATAACTTCACCAACAAAAGAATTGATCACACACCTGTGTTCACTAATAATCGAATGGTACCCTATTCGAATACTGCAAAGTGCCTGGGTATTACCTTGGACGCTAAGCTACGATAAAAATAAAGAGAAGAGCTGGACATCAGGTATAGAAAAATGTATTGGCTTATAGGCAGAAAGTCATCCCTTTCAGTCCATAATAAATTACTATTATACAAACAAATATTGAAACCCATATGGACGTATGGTATACAGCTTTGGGGCTACACTAGGAAATGCAACGTGGAAATTATCCAAAGATTCCAGAATAAAGTGCTAAGAAACATTGTTGACGCTCCATGGTATATTAGAAATAAAGATCTACATCGGGATCTCGCTTTACCACTCGTGACCGAAGAAATCCGTAACTTTGCTGCAAAACATGAAGAAAGACTTTATCAACATGTAAATGTTGAGGCTATACAGCTTCTAGACACTTCAGAGTTGGTTCGTAGACTCATCAGGAGGAAACCTCATGATCTTCTGTGACTGCTGTGACCTCTGATGCTGTCTTGAAGAATAGTAACATCTTAGAAGATAATTATAGTCGCTAATGAGGGACTTTAATACTTAGTGTGTTCGTTGTATATGTCAGATGTGAATTGCTGATTAGTCTAGAAAAGAATATATTGTAGTATTATTAACTACATTTATGTGCTTAAATTTTAAAAAAATTCACACTCCCTAGTAACACTTACGTTACTAGGTTTGACTGCTTTTTGTACCATATATTTACTATTCTTGTGAAGGTAATGAACTGATGACAATCGTTCATTTAGTCAAAGAAGACAAACTTTTATTGTTCTAATGGGCACCACCATCTACAAATGACAAAACAAGGTATTCTAAAACATGCCCCAATCTCTACCACATATTACGTCCATTATATAATCTAATTAAATAAATAATAAAAGACTTGCAAACTTTCATGGACGAACAATTTATATTTTGTGAAAATAACTCACATAATATGTATTTGTTCGTCCATAAGAGGTCGTAAGTCTTTCGTTATTTATATCCCAATCTCTCCCAGACATCAAAAACACATTTATACCTTTATAATTTTCAAGGTATTAGAAAAGGTAATTTTGCTATACATTCGTGCTCTACTTATTAAGATTCTACCCCCTATCATACAAGATTCCGCGCGAATGTTCCATAGAAATGAGTGTGCCTCTGTCAAGCAGCGATAACAAGATCTGGCAACATCCACAATGGACCACAAGACACCCCGTGCTACCATCTGCCGGAGATTTGTTGAACTCAACGCGTCGAACGAAGCACTCATCTGATTGGACAAGAGCTTCTTCTTTGACGTCACACCGCCACCCTGTCCTCCCCACTCGCGTCGCAAGATGCCAACAGAGTGGTGGGCGTGACCTCCGATGCCCGCTATTGGTCTCCGAGCGTCAAATTGGTGGCAGAGGAAAAAAGAAGACGGAGGAAAAGAGAACAACACACGATCGCTTTTAGAACAATGGCTTCGTTGAGGATACGTTAACTCACATATTCTTTAGGTTAAATTTAGAGGTGGTAGCTTTTTTTCTTGGGGTTTTAGGGCTCGCCAACATCAAGGTCATTAGAGCCCTTTAGAGGTGGTGGGGACAATAAAATAAAAAGAAATGTGAAGATTCAAAGTACGTATCTGTTGTTGACAGATCCGTTTCACATATGTAAACGTAAATTTATTTTATCTTGTTATATGTATGTGCATAATTAACGTATTTAAGTAATTAATTATTATTATCGTATGTACTATTTTGGCGCTGTTTTGTACCGTAAAAATTTTCCGTTTTTTGAATCGAACTGTGCTCACTAGCTGATAAATAAAAAAATATTATTAACAGTTTGGACCGATATATATTCGCGTTCTCGCATCTTTACATTGAAAATTGTGGATTGCATTGGAAAAGAAGAGTGGTAAAATCCGAGCAAAAATTTTTAATTTAAATTTCTCATTATGTGTTAAATGTATGAATTGTTATAATAATGATAATTGTGAAAGTAAGTTTACTATGAGTGTTTGTTCTGTAGAATGGGAAATTGATTGAACTATTTTTCTAAAAGTTTCACGATGGTTTTACTTTCATCTTCTATTTCCTTACATTAAGATAGCTCCAAGTCTCATTTAGAATGTACAAAGGGGCGGTTTTAACTTTAACATGTGAAACAGGAAGAGTATGTCTAATGTATTAGAGAATCATTTGAATACATTTAAAATATAATTAGAGAAGCAAATGATTATATTTAGTAAATTGTGCTTTTACCTCCTTCCGTCAGAGAAACAGGATATTTTCAGTATGCCCTAAAATGTTTATTTTTTAACGTTCAAGGTGTTATTTAAAATTGGATCATATTTGCAAGTACTCACCAATAAATATATAATACCCGAACAGCTGCGCGATGACAGGTTGTTAAATGAAGAAAAGCAATTCTACCATATTAAGACGCATCTTTGCAAGACATAAAATTCCCCTCACTCATCGAGTCGATCCACACAGCGAATGCGTTCAAGAGAACACAATTACTGGGCACTTAGATCAGCACCGGCATTAATCCCGAGGCGCCAGCAGACAGAATGAAAGACGAACGAACACCCTCCCTTTCTCGTAGCGACCTATTACCTCCCCAACTGCGACAGCTCGCTCGTAATATGTATCATTGCTCCTTTGTTGGGAAGTTTGACGCCTCGAAACGTTAGTTGCTCGCCAACATAATATCCACCACCTCTTTTTCTTTCTTTCTTCCTCACTCGGTTCGCCTCGGATATAACATAGTGTGTGCTGCGATCTTTGAACTGGTAACGGAATGATAAAAAAAAAAAAAAAAAAAAAAAGAAAGGCGTTCGCCGAGACGACTGTCGGATTTTCAAATGTCTGGCGCACGGAGGTCGGTGTTGACAAATTATAACGTCCGGAGCGATAATAATACTGGCTGTGAAAAAGGTGGTGGTGGGAGGGTAGGAGGAGTATTTGAGGGGGTAGAAGAGTGCTGCGCCAGCGTCGGTGGAGGGGTAGTAGGAGGTGGTTGAACGGAGAGGGGGAAGAGCGTGATTGACTCGACGACAGCGCCGCTCTTTGTCAAGGCCTTCTGGACATAAAAGACAGCGCGATATAAAGGCAATTCTCCGGAGGCAGTGGCGTGTAAGGAATGGCGTGGAAGTAGGGTGGGGAAGGGGGATGGAAGGGGAATATCCCGTGAGGGAGTAGTGTCACGACTGAATATAAGTCGTTTGTTTTCGGCGCCGCCGCACAAGTATTCCTATCATCGACTCCAATCAACAAGGACGCTCTTGTCCCCGCTCTTGTTGTCCGGTATTAATCATCTGAACACGCAACATTTGATTCAAACCGTCTTATATTTAGAGCACTGAATTACGGATTCATGAGGGTGAAAATTGTTTGGAATTAGTAGTCAATTGCACGTAAAGGAGGACGGAAACTTCTTTTATCATCTCACATAACTCAGTCCCCCGGTCTCCATTGTGGGCGGGAAGAGTACTCCTTTATTAGTTATTTTCCTCGTCACGAACAAGTGAGGGGTGCTAGAGTCACGACAATAAGGGTTGGTGGTGTGACGTACCGGTTGAGGCGCGCACGGCGGGAGGTTGGGAACGGCCTAATGAATTGTTGGCTCTTCCAGCCAGGTCCCTCCCTCCCGCAGTCCATGCTGAGTAGAATCGTTCGCGAAGACCCGGTCTCCTTCGCAATAGAATCGATTTCCGTAATTGCTTTACTGCGGAGTCATTTTACAGTGTTGTTCGATCCAATAGAAGCGACAGATTTGGAACTTCCATAGCTATCTCATTGCAGCAAAGCTCGGCAACGAATGAATTGTGGTTAACGATAAGTTAATTTCCTTATCTCAATAACTACAGTCCTCTGCAATACCTGCAAGTAAATGTGATTTTACACACTGACACGCGAATATGAGAAAATACCTTAAAGAATTGTAATGAACGAATGTGAGTATTTATTGCACTTTGCAAACTATATAATTAAGATATTATAACTTATATCCCTCTTACCCCAAAAGACAGAAACTTCATTCTTTGTCAACAGAAACATAAATTTTAAAAAGCATATGTATTCACCCATATTTACCGACTCATTAAATATCGTTCCTATTTAAATTTACCTAATTGGTTCAGCATTTATCGTGAGATAAGAGATTAGACATTTTGGTTCGCGGACTACGAGAAAATACTTGTAATTTTCAGAGAAATCTTGGTATTAATTTGAACTCTTATTAGTTATAAAACAGAAAATTTCGTTCCAATCCATTCTGTAGCTTATATGCGGCGCTATTTCAGATAATGTTTTTGTGTAACTCCCTGGGTAAAGAAAAGCATGAACATGTTATGCTGAATAAAACCGGGAGATCGAACCCGGGAACTGCAGCTTTACGCGCTGGTGCGCTTCCACTGCGCTATCCTGTTCTGCTAGGTTTGCTCACCGGCAAACCTAACGTTAAGTCGGAGGTCTCGGGTTCGATCTCCCGTTTTCATTCAACATAACTGATCTGTTACCTAGGGTGATTAGCCGCAATCTTAAGATTTATGTTTGTTTGTAAAGGCATGAACGTCGCCAAGTGGGTATTCTGGGCTGTTGTGATACGGTATCAAATAATTTTATTCAATTTTCGGTTAACTCAAGAATTTTTTGGTTTGAAGTTGTTGGTNTGTTGTGATACGGTATCAAATAATTTTATTCAATTTTCGGTTAACTCAAGAATTTTTTGGTTTGAAGTTGTTGGTTATAATTGGAAATGTTTAAGACTTATTCTGTTGTGTGAATTGAGTGGAAAGTGGCGAATTAAGAACATTCGGGCAACACTGGGTTCGTTCAGCTACTCGGAGATACCAAGAAACGGTGTTGATGACTTTCTCCACCCTCGCTTATTTCACGTCCCACCCCCTCCACACCTTGATTGATGATGTCGTAGCGAGCGACAATGGACGCTGAATAATTTAATTTCCCATTTGCGCCGTTCTTGTACGCCCCTCGCTGAGCGTCTTGCTGCTACTGACACCGTCGTTCTTAACAGCCCATGCGCCAATGGCACCCACAGATGTCGCTGTCAAGGGGAGTGCGGGCAGCTTCTTCAGTCTCTTTGGACACGGCGCTCACTGAAGGATTCAAGATGCATCAAGGACTTCCTGGATGACGTAGTATCTACTATGGAGAACAGCAATGCGAATAGCTGGACTCTGAACCCCAGGTAATGACCACTGAGTCGAGGAGGGACTGGGTTACAATTAAATGGAAAAAAAAGTATCTATAATCCTAGCAACGAAAGAAACGTGAAGAGATGTAACCAATGAAGCATAAGCGTGGTGTTGTCATGTATCTGCGGCGGTGGTTAACCCAGCGTAGATCTACCAATTTCAGACGGCATGCCGTTGCATGCAAACAGAGCCTGCTCTAAACTTCTTGCAGTGAACTTTGAGCCAATGGTTGGAGATTAAGGCTTCTGTTCGTCACAATTTCCATATCATTTATTGCCGGTTCTACGAATCAACTGGTGTAGGCGTTAGCATCCATACGTAAACCCACTAAGATTCTGCTGACATGAGTAGAACGCCCACTCGTCTGCAGCGAGAGGAAGAGTCGGCAATATCGCAATGGTGATATTTGCTCCTCGAATTCCCATTGGTCTTCAGACTCGTCTCTCATTTCTTTTCTTTCTTTGCGAGCGCTGTAGGGTTATTTCGTTGTTGTCCCTTTCTGAGGCATCGACTTGTCCTCTGAACTCGTGAGTTGAATCAAGCTAGTTGTTCCAACAGCGTGTCTGCATTGACAGAGGTAGACTGACCAAATTGCAACGCCGCTCTAACCCTAACCCCACTCAGCCGATATCCCAGTTTCAGTTCAACTATATCCAGGATTCTATCGCATCTCGTCCAGCGCCGGTCGCCTTCGCCCCGTCGGGGTCATCCTCTCCCTTTTCATTTCTTGCGTCCATAAATTGCCGCGGCTCGCGTTGGCTATTGTCCGAGGTGCATTATTCTCCTCCTGTTGGACACCCTCCAATCCGGACAACTTACTTCAAACGTAGCCGTCACCAACGCCGCTTTATTCCGCTGGACTCTGAATAGCCGTTGGGGAGCCCAAGTTGGTCATTAAATAAGCTCCATTTATCTTCATCTTTTTGGCCACCGCCTCGCCGCTCTTAGTTCGACGGTGTCATTTGAAATTCAATCTCCCTCGATATATATCTATCGAAGGTATTTCATCGCGTTGCTTTCGGTGAAGAAGAGATGATTCATTTCGGGGGAAGAGAACATTCAAAGGGAGGTGAACGCTTTCTTTTAGATCCATAAACCTCGACTGTAAATTTTGTTTCGAAATAAATTTATGGATTCGTGCCTCAATAGCAATGCCTTATACATTAAAATATAGGGTTGGTTTTACATATATTTGCATTACAGTGGAGATTCGGGNTTTGCTGAAGTCGATATGACAAACAGCTGGTTTCGTAGTGTTTGAATCACTGGTTACACATTGGTTGAACCCGTGGTTACACATTGGTTGAACCCGTGGTTACGTAATGTTTGAACCCGTGGTCACGGAATGTTTGAACCGCAGGTTACATACTGGTCTGAACTATCGATTAAATCGATCCATTTGATGTTGGTATCGATTAGTATCGATTAAAGGGCGCACATTTTTAAATCAACACTTGAAGAAAACATAATAATTTACAAGAAAATATAAACAATTAATATTAAATATAAACAAATATGAACATTGATATAATTGTTGCTCTTACAAGGGTTTCGTTTGTAACAATTTTACACCGTTCCACTTTTCCTTTTACAATGTAGAGGATGACCCATTGCTCCAGACAAAAGATTAATTTGATTTCTAGAGACTTCAATAATTTGGAAGAAGTGTTCTCAAAAAGCCCTATAAGAAATGTATTTACCCCACATCAAGCTGTGGGTCTTGTCAAGATTTATGACTGGCTCTTTCCCCTTTCTCAGTTATCAGAAATAATCTTTGGAAGTTGTATTTTCCAAAATTACATAGTTAATTTTAATAATTTTACTTAACGTTAATAATTAATTGTAGTTAATTTCATTATTGTTTTAGATAATTTTCGAGTACCAGAGACATTATTTTTTAAGAATTTTAATGGTTTATTCTAATTGGACTTATTAAAACGTTCTTTGTCAGTTTTCATTTTTTTTTAATCACAAATTTTTGCTCATTTGTGGTTCTGCGTTGTCTAGCGCAGAACTATCCACATTAAAACTGACACACTTTCTCAGAGGCAGCGAGGTTAAAACCTGCCTTGAGTAACCTCAATGGGCTCTAATGACC
>NNCF01125976.1:254971-265372 GCA_002313205.1 Laupala kohalensis | reverse complement strand
TTTAGATTCTGTTTATTGCATCAATTAAAAATAATACACATATATTACAGA
Source organism: Laupala kohalensis (assembly GCA_002313205.1). Taxonomy (NCBI): domain Eukaryota; kingdom Metazoa; phylum Arthropoda; class Insecta; order Orthoptera; family Trigonidiidae; genus Laupala; species Laupala kohalensis. The sequence goes on along the minus strand of NNCF01125976.1, from coordinate 265,321 downwards.
AATAAATTATATATATTAAATCTTAATTTAATACCTTAAGATGAAGTATTGGGAGATAAAATATTCTTAATTTAATTATTAATTTTTTTTCTTGGATATTTTCTATCTCGATTTTAGTAATAAATATATTAAAATATGTATTTGGAATTTTACTGTTGTAACTCACCTTATAAGTAAAATCAAAGAATAATAGCACAAATCAATCTTTGTGAAATACATTCTTGAATGTATGGTAGTGCCTTCAGCATTCTGATTTTTCCCTTGAAACTTCCAGAAAATGCTTTCAGAAGTAAATTAATTTCTTTCACCATTGATTCGAAAAAGTTTTGGAAAAAAATAACTTATCTACCCATGAAGGTCGTATTTTTTCGGAAGTACATTATTCTTTTAAAATGCATGAATATAAAACTTTTCATTGTAATTTTATTATTGTGATGATGATGTCAATACATACGGATTAATGTTACATGGTATGTTTTACTTTTTTTTCTTTTTTTTTTGAAGACGCATTCGAGCGATATGTTTCTTTGTTTCAAATGCTGTTCCGTAGAAAAAGGAAAACTTATTTTTGTATTGCAAGAAATTAAGTTAAAAAATACATATTCTATTTAGATTTTTTTTTTTTCGCTTAAATTTTCTTTACATCCAAAGTTTGGAGAAATCCTTTCCTTCCTTGGAATTTGAATCTCACATCCAAACTGGTTCTCTCATTGTTCATTTCTTACAATCTGAACATCCGTATGCAGAGAACTCGTTCCAAACGGACGGTAGTTTTGATAATTTTATGGCTTTTGACTCATAATTTTATTATGTGTGCTATTGCTGTTTATCTGTAACATAATTAATAATTTTCCCCGTATTATTTCAGGTGAGTCATCCTCTTCTGCACTTCAAAATTCTTTTGAATGTTGTTCATAAATTCTTCGAGCGACTTTTGCAGTGTTATTGTAAGTACATACATGGTTTTCGCCCTCTTTTCAATGATTATCATTTTCTCCGCTCTTCCTATTAAATGTTGTCAGTTACCCGGACGGCACCAGGGGACACCAGCTTGGATCAATACTTGTTCAAAATGACTCTTCCTTTAACCATGACAAAAATCAGGATTCTAGACTCATTTGAAATTGCCCACAATATCAAAATACTGAATGAATTCACCTCCCACTATTTTCAGATCACATCATTATATCACATTTTTTTAAGAAAATTATCGCTGATGTCTTTTGCGACGTTTCCTCGTGATGTTTGTCTTATGACGTGAATCCTTTGTTTCAAAAATCTTGCGTCCTTTGTTAACATATTTATCTGAACAAAATTAAGAAAATANATATCACATTTTTTTAAGAAAATTATCGCTGATGTCTTTTGCGACGTTTCCTCGTGATGTTTGTCTTATGACGTGAATCCTTTGTTTCGAAAATCTTGCGTCCTTTGTTAACATATTTATCTGAACAAAATTAAGAAAATATTACTAAACAAATTTAAATAATGTTTTGGAAGTTAATTACTCCGTGGTTGACGGACAGGATATAAACTATTAATAGACTTAAGTGCTTAAACATAATTTCTTTAAGAAATGATTCTGCATCCGTGGCTATATGTATAGCAGAACTGTATTAACAATCATGATGAATGGAGAGATATATGAATGAATTGAATTAGTTTTGAAAATCATATGTATTTCCAACATAATATCTGAACTAAGTTTTAATCTCCATTTATTATTCACTCAAAAATGTAAAAAAAATTAAATTATTTCTATTCAAAAAATTTTAAGCTTATTAAAATTACTGTAGAAGGTCGTACGAAATAGTTTACTTTCTTAAATTATGTAATGGACGTAAATAGTAGGACATACTTGTATATTGAAGGATTTGTTGTACCTTGTATGTGGAGCCAAATGACTACACAAGTATTCTTTCCGAAATATTAGACATCAAATTTACTGAAAACACATTGAATTTACTGACACGGACCAGTTATCCAAACTTTATAATTGTTTATTTTGATTTTATGGTTGGTTAATTTGTTTTTCCTTCTACACTTAAAATTTTACTCAAATTCACAAATACACTAAAAATCTGGAAATGGTAAAAGCATTAAAAAGGTACGGGAATAATTTTTAAAATGTTATCTTCCATTTAACATAAATTTATAAGGTTTATAATACTTAATGAACTGCAAATATTACCGTTTACTTTTTGAGTGAAATAGAAATAAAATTAGAAGTAAAAAGACGTACTTTCTCGGAATCCGCATTCATGAAACGAGAAAAGAAGAAACGGTATAGGTTATCAACGTGAACCACCAAAGGACAAAATAAGCAAATCATAGTACGAAAAAAGCNAAATAAGCAAATCATTGTACGAAAAAAGTAAAAATTTCATAAATAAATGTCACGAAAGCAGGTTGTTAACACAAAAATATGGAGAAATAATTCAAAGAAAAGTAGAATTTACGATATTTAATTTGGTCACATTACAGTCAAGACTGAAAAACGTGCATGAGAAAGTATGTGCAATGGTTTTGCACCACTTTGTTTAATACAACTTTCAACTGACGATGGCAGTAAACCACTGTCGCAACGTTGTGATATTTAATCAATATTGTCAACATACAACGTTGCAATAACTATTTTAATTAAATTATGGTCGTACACGTGAACATTGTCAATATCAGTAGACTATTATGTTGAGTTGGCTTTTTGAATTCAATACACGAAGCGAATACTCACGATTTATTAATCACGAGTCAAATTTTGTTGTAAATTGAACGTTCTCCTTCCGGTTAGACTCCCCCCGGTACGAGCTCAATCCACGAGTGAATGAAGCTTTATGTTTCGAAATTTTTCATGTCACTTTCCGGAATATGAGCCCGAAACGTCCCCCGAAATGAACCTTTTTGCGAGCAAAAAAAAAAGTGGCGATATTTATTAACTGTTTGTATCACGCGCCGGGGATAAAATGACCGTCTACTGATTCCAACGACCGCAAATTTTATTTTGCATATTTTTGCATATGTTGTCGGGAATTTTTTTTTAAGCGAGGCGTCATGGCGTATCTATTAAAAACGCATTTAGAGCGACGCGCAGTTGAGTGCATGCATGCACGCGTACATCCCGCAAATGGCTGTCCGCAGTTGTTTATTGAAATGTGTGAAAATGAAAGATTGGCAGCGCGTGTTTATGGAGGGCTTTAATCTCTTTCGCGTATCTCGTGTCTGCAACGGTGCACCTTGCTTTCAAACTGGGACGAGGTGTCCGTCCGTGGGAGCGTGACGACCTATACGTGGCATTATTTCTACATTACAGGGAATTTGCACATCGCAGATTCAATTATAATCCATTTGCTTTCATTTATTACACTACTCCGACTCCTTTAATCTTTTGGGTTTCAAATTCCTCTTCTGAGTGTTAACTTCATTTTTTTTTTTTTTAACTTTAAATAGTGTTTCGAAATTGAACATGTATCTTGCCCTATCCTGGCCCAGGTTTTCTTCTAGTTTTCCTTCGGGTAGAGGCGGATTTTTTATATAGGCTCTCGTCTATTGAAATAATAAATCTCGAATTTAGTTAAACATAAATATAAACTTTATTGTTAAAAAAAGCAGTTACAAACTGAGTATGACCGTTTGAAGGACAATAAACTAATTTGCTCTCCGGAAGCAAGCGAGGGACCATCTCATCAATTCTGGTCAAGGGACACAAGGCAGAAGCGGATTTAACATTTCAACATACTCCAAACGATAAAAATAGTTCGACACGTGTTATAGTATTAACAAATACCAACAAATATTGTATTTAATGAAACATAGAAAAGTCATTTCACAAGTACGTATTATTATCAAGCTATAAATAATTCGGGAAGTATTGTTGATAATTCGTAACTATTAAAAAACACTAAATTCAGTAATAATTATTTCAATTGATACCGTCTCTAGGTAAGAGCCTAGCGAGTCTTTATATAAAGAAAAATGCCTCTATCCGAAGGAAAACCGGAGAAAAACCCGGACCAGTTAGATAACAAAACACACAAACTATGTTTTGATAAAGCAATCCTTACTAATATGATCCACCACATCGTCCCAATATCGCGTAGATCATCAAATTGATTACAACTCATAGCAATGTAGAACACAAATATCACGCAGAACACAATACCAGAAAAACAACTCTTTGTACATCTCTCTCTCTCTCTCTCTAGTAGTAGTATTAGAAAACGTTAATTCAAAAAATTCTCCAATCGAATCAAAAACTCAGGAAAAGATAGATGTCGATAGAAAATATTACACATCAGTTGAGCATACCTCGGTTTCTGCGATGAATGTAAAAAATAGCTCAATGATTATCTTCGAATAACAAAATCTAGTCTCCAAAAATGTAAAGTGAATTATAACTAGGTGTTATGCCTGAAGTACATTCAACATCTTGTCAATATAGGTTTATATTTAGCACTGTAAATCTGAATTCTAAACTTAAATATTTATTTGCTCCCCAACGATAGACATAGTCATTTACAATCATTTTCCGGATTCTTCCTTTCCTCTAAAATTCAGAGTAAAACGTACCTCTGAGCGAGTGTAAAAATAATATTCTTAACTGTGCTTCTAACCCTAACCTATTTATTTTAAACATAAACCTTTGCTTCTAAACGTAAAATTCAGAAACATGTATTTCCAGACGTGAAGTGACAGATCTGTTTACATATAAATGACGGCTCACCAGTTGAAATTTTATTAATGTTAATGAATTGACTGCGGGTAATAAACTAAGCGAAAACTTCCTCTTACCCATATAACGACCAATAGACACGTGCACTTACAACGAAAAATACGTTTTTGCAAAACCTGACGAATGAACACTTTTTGTCTCAGTAAAAATGGCGAGGAGCCGGGAATCGAACCCGGGACCTCTGTATTTGATCGCAGGGGTGTTAACCACTACACCACCCGTTCGCGTTATTAAGGCGACCTTGGTGAACGGTTCGGTCAATCAAGGCGAAGAACGGGTGGTGTAGTGGTTAACACCCCAGCGATCAAATACAGAGGTCCCGGGTTCGATTCCCGGCTCCTCGCCATTTTCACCGGACCGAAAGTTATCACTTGTCTTCTCCACGTGTGGGGAACCACTTTCCGTCTCAATTCCATTACAGACTCATCATTTTCATCTAGTCGTAATTAACTCACGTCAATATCTGTGTGTACCGTGATAATTATTTGAAGGTAATTACTTTATTGTTGTAAATAATTGTAAATGATGACATTTGAATTTTACCCAGTTTAATCCTTAAAACGTTAAATTGAACGAAGGAAACGTTACTTATAATTGCCGTCAGTATGTTAATGACCTGCACCACGGGAAAGCGAATTCATTGAAAAAAGTGTCGATGATTTTGTTTCTTAAGAAGAATCACTCCCAAATCATGGATATCAGTTCAAAGACCGATATAGGCATGCATTTGTATTTCTTTTACAGGTTTATGTTACGCATTTGCTAATATGGTAATCAACAAACATTGATTTAGTTCAGTCCTTTCAGTTCCATCATTTTGGACTTTCCTTATATCTCGTTAGTTTATTTAGCATGCAAACATTGTCGCGTTTTTCTTCTTGTTCATTTTCTTTGTTTCATTTGTATCAACATCGACGTTCATTTTCATTCATTACGCCCGTGCGCGACGTATTTAACATTGTTGGAATCTGTAAAAAATTAAATTTTACTTTTTCAATGCCTGTAATTTAGGTTTCCACTTCTCACTTGCACACGTGTCGCTTCGCAAGCCAATCCATCTCTTCATCGCATCGAGAGAACGCGTCTCTTTCCCCATTGGACGAAAAAATAAAAGTAAAAAAGAACGACACACTCTGACAGAAGCATCGTTGCTGAAACCCATCACATCCACCTATCTCCCCAATATAATACTGGACGTGAAATAAACACAAATCAAAGCTACTCAAACAATATAAGGCCGGCTGGCTCGACACGGACAACGCGCAATGAACCGGCCCGCTTCTTTATTGGCAGCTCGGGCGCCGGCCGATGCGCGGAGGTGTGTTGATACGACTGACAAGGTAATTGGTCGTAATTAGATCGAACGGCTCCATCCTCGCCGTTACTGCATTCTGATAGGTCAAACAGAGCGAGTGCGAGGGAATTGTGACGCTCTTGCTTCTGTCCACTCTCTTTGCGTTTGGTTTTTTTTATACGAGAGAGTCGTAACGAGGAGTAGAAGCAGAATTATAACGGAAGCTGCGATAGCTATAGATATGGAGTAGCCTTCAAAATTGGTGGGGGATGAAAATCTTCATCTTTCATTTTACTTTCCTGTTACAAAGGTGTGTGAGGCAAGTATTGGAATCGGTCGAAAAAAGAATTTTTTTGAGATCTTTTCGAAGTGAGTACAGGAGAGTCTATTTTCAAATTTTGGCAATGATGTCCAATGTCGTATATGTTAAGAATTATGTTCCCCCAATAACTCACGAACAAATTGATGCATCGAAACCAAACTTAAGATTTGACTTTGAATGCATTGGGAATAGAAACCTATTTCTTGACAGCTCATCCCGACACACCGCGCACCACTTCCGGTTTCTCAAAATCCAAATTTTAAAAAAAATGCGAAGGAGCATTTTGATTCGTCTGTTAATTCTGCGTATAGACAGCTAAATTGCATTCCAGTACGACGCACCTTTTTTAGGTACAGCGAAAATTATTTATGCAAAATGAGCAAAAATGCAACGAGTGAAATTTATTATACAAAAAATCTTGGAGGCGCTGCTTTTATGTCAGCCGATAAGGCTATTGCAAAGAGTTTAAGGTGGAAGATATTTCATGCCATCTGTTTTTTGTATGTGCACATATTATGTTCAGGTGCGTAATATGTAATGTGATGATAAATGTTTTGAAATCGATTGATCTTTTAATAGTATTATCTAGTTTAATATTGTAGGTTGTTTACTGCCATGAGGTTTTTTTTTTGTTTTGAATTGTAATTGCAAAGTTCAGTGGGGCACACTGCACTTTTTTTTCTGTGGATTTATGTGCCTTTAGCAAGGGTTTTGATTCGCTTGATTACGATATACGAGTACATTGAATCAGCTAACAGCAAAAGAAATTGATACATAAACACAAGTTACCATAGAAAACATTAAACTACACGGAAATAAATGAATGTCAATTGTGAAGAAACCTACGAAGATGGGTCTATGTTTCTTTTCACTAGGGGGAGGATCAAAAAGAGCATCTAAGTAACTTCCTCGGAATGCATTATTGATGTGGAGTTTGCTTGCCAAGTTCGAAATGTAAAGTCGTTGGTATAGACGGAAATTTGCAGTAGAATTTTTGTACAAATAGGAGAATGCAAATACTAATCTGGGGAGACTTAATTCTGAGTGGTATGAATCAAGATTTTGTAATAGTTTGGAGGAAACTTCATATTTCCAGATTTTCTTTTTCTTTATTCAATTGACGTCGACTAACCAGTAATTCTTTTTTACCTAAATCTATTACATACTTCCTATGGGTCCAGTCTTATGGACGCACAATTTTCTGAAACACATACCTCTATATGTATAGACAATTGTGGACCTGTGCAGTCATAATAACAAGAAAGTACAAATCTGGGGGAATATGTTGTGTTGCGAAAGTGGTGAATAGAATATAACGATTAACCAATATTTTTTTTCTAACGTAAACTAAAGTAATCATGTTAAAGGAACTATCCTGTGTTTGTTTTTCCGAGTAAATAAAATAATAAACTTACTAAAGATAGATTTTATGAATGTTCGAGTGATGAGTAGCGTAAGGAAGTACTGGGATGCACTTCCTGAACTAACTAAAGTTCCAATTCAGTTTTTAAAGATTATTCATAATTAGTTCGCAATTGAAATGAATTCTTATATTTCGCCCTTATTCAGAAACAAATCTTCGTACCACATTTGCGGTATAATGATAATGAGGACTGGGGAAATAACGGATATTTCCAAAAAATTGAGAAATTTTCCTTTTCAGTCTTGAGTATATCACGCTCAGTCGTGTTGGTGCTCTAACGCTAGGGTGGTCATGAGACCTGTACCTTCTCCAGCAGATAGGACCTTTTCCGGACGGCAATTAATGGAGTAAAATTGGAAAATATATGCATATATATCTTCTGTGTACCCTACACGTGGAAAAGATATCTGATAACTTTCTGCCCGGTGAAGATGGCGACGAGCCGGGAATCGAACCCGGGACTCCTGCTTTGATTGCAGGGGTATTAACCACTACACCACCCGTTCGCCTTCCACAGCAGGTTTGGGTGGAAATGGTGTAAAGTTGTGGAGGGCAGAAAGTTATCACTGGAAAATATATGTTTGCCGTACTGTATTAGCCCTTCAGTTGGGAAAGATTCAGTTTTGTGGTGACAAATTTCCAATAAAAAGTATTTGCGTTATATACAACAATCCAAAATCACGTAGGAGCAAGTTGACATTATAGTATAAGCGTTATTGCGTGGGTTGTTCTGTACTGTGAGTTCACCGGTGCGTTCATACGGCACACACAATCCACAAATCTCTCGCATACCCTCTCAGATATCAACGTAGCCTCAAATCTAGATTAGAATCCGCCATGACCTTTCTCACTTTCGTAGCGCTAATATTATTCGCAAACAGAGGCGTTTTGACATACTATACTCAAAAATCATGTAACTTAATCGAATATAATGTAATTTGTCTAGTTAACACAAATCGTCAAGGTCTACGAATTTAAGTAATACCCGAATAAATATTGATAGTAGTCACAGAATCGATTGTTTGCTATAAAAATTCAAGTTAATAACACAACAAACTAAGATGGTAATATTCTTTCCACATTCTCAATGCAGAAGAAACAGTACAAGTTCAAGTGAATTAGTCGCCAATGTTGGTGTAAGTCTAAAGAAATTCAAATGTCCTACTGATATAACGCGAGGTTCACTGATCCTTACTTTTATGGGCGATGGCGAAGTAAAAGCATTGACTTCTCTGTATACAAGCCCTGTACAAACATCAAGGCAGTTAAACTAGCAATAAATAAACTAATTAATAATTTATTGTAAAGTGATCATCTTGAGAACAATAAAGTAATTTACAATAAACTAAAAAACATAATGCGTTTCGGTTACTTTTTTTAAAGGCTAAATTTAACTTTTCTTAGGTTAAATTTAAAGTCCGATTTAAGTAACATGACTAACAGTATACGCCAGGCACGTTAATGTACCACTACCTTCTCGGCATGTGCAGAACGAACTTGCATGTGGATATCGTATACGCTAATGCAAAAATCCCCTACTACCGTTGCGTTATTGAGGGGTACTTAAAAACGGTATGTTTTACGTTACTTAATTCATAGACTGCCCCTTATCGAGAATGAAAATGAGAATGGAAAATGGGCACATTCGTAGTTGAGAGCATACGTATATCCTCCGGTGGTGGTCTTAAGGGCCGAAGCCAAGCAAAGAAGGTGGAACCGGTTTTTTTTTCAGTTTTCTTCAGTGTGTAGTATTTGTAATGGGAAATGTAGCATGCAATTGAAGCTTATCTCCATGGAGCGATAGGAGTTAGGAGTTGGGTGGTAGGCTATTATTATTAGGTAGGACGGTTAGCTGGGTTTCCCAAGAACTTGGTCCACGTGGAGGGGATAGTAGGAAAGGGGTTAGTAATAGTTAGAGTTATTGATACTAGGAGGAGCTGGATAGAGGAAGGAAGGTTTGCAATAAGAACTGGGACATTAATGTGAAAAGCTACGAATTTTCCGACCCCATCGGGAATCGGTGAAGACAGACAACACTACCACCTGAGCCACGGGTGGGTGTAGAGCGAAGCTATGCAGAGGGTGGGAGGGTCGAAGCGGAGGAGCGACGCCAGAGGAGCGCAGTTGTAGCGATATTGGTGTGCGCGGCGTATATAGGGCGATATAAGTGGATGAATAAAACATTAGCTGACGAAAGCGCAGCAAATGCGTATTACAGCTACCCTATTAGCGCGAGCTCTTCTCGGGGATCCTCTGCCTATAATGGCGCTTCTTGTCGGCGCAAAGTGAGAATTTCGTTTGGAGGAATTATTAGCGGCGCGAGATGCGGGGTGGAGAGGGTGTGCAAAACCGCTTCAGCAGAGCGCGGGCGAGAAGGCGTCTCGACCGAGGGTGTGATAAAATAGAGGGTTGGACAGGGAGATGCTGAGAAGCAGAGGTCCGATAGAAAGTGAGAGAGAAGCAAACGAAGGTCGTGGTGTGTGGAGAAGTAAAAGCGAATGAGGTGGGTGGAAAAGGGGCGGAAGGTGGGAGTCTGGACCACGCGACGTCTGGAGAGAGGCGATGCCACGAAGGAAAGAGTG
>NNCF01125976.1:219970-254886 GCA_002313205.1 Laupala kohalensis | reverse complement strand
AGAGAAAGCTGCGACGCAGGACGAGGGAGAGCGTTGGAGCAAAGTGACAAAATGAGAGGGACTCTGTGCTATTAACGTTCTTCTATTAGCCTCGTTTACGTCTATTACGGAGCGATAGAGAAAAGGCGGAGACGAAGATGGAGGAGTGGAGGGCGCTTGGCCGCATGGAGGAACCGCCGCCGCTGATGCTGCCAGGGAATCTGGAGAGTGCAGGAGTGCAATTTAAATAATTCATAAGTTTGTTCGGCGCACGGATGCAGGTGGAGGTGGGGGGTGGGGGTGGAAACATCGCCCACAGCGGCTGAGTGCCGGCAACGGTCGCCACTTACAGACATCCTGATGAAAATATCTCGGTTAGAAACAGCTTTATGAAAGCACAGCTTCCCTAATTCTCAGTAAAAGCAAAGGAGGAATTTAGCTTCTAGTTGGTATCAGGGGATTTCCAGGAATCGCTCGCGCCCCAAGCGGCAATTGAGTGTACTAAGCTGACAAGAAGAGAATCATTATTTTGCGTGGAACTTAAAAATTTCATTTTTTATTCTTGCACGTATATTTGCTTGAATGTCCACTCAATAGTGAATGAAAACAAATAAAAGGTACGACCCTGCCAGGATTCGAACCTGGAATCTTCTGATCCGTAGTCAGACGCGTTATCCGTTGCGCCACAGGGCCTTATATGTTGCTGGGAATATATCTGTAAGTACCAAAAATAAAATAAATATAATTACAAATACTAATGCAAACATTGCCCAAAAAAATAATTGAATATCGTTAAATTTCATCGAATTAATTTTTAATTTTAATTTTTAAACATATGGTGGGGAAAGTAAGTGCACTCAGAAGTAAAAAGTAAAAGAAAATCTTACAAACATTCAAAAACAATGCATGTCACTAAAATTTGAGGTGTAAGAATAATCTTTTAACCAACAACTTGTGCTACATTTCTTTCGTCAGAAAATAACGGAACACCTTCTAGTTGTTTGCCAGTAAATATGCGGTAATAAATAATAGCAAAGAGTACGAAGTACTTACAATATATAACAAAGTATGAAAAATGGTATTCCCATATAAATTAATAAACATTAACTCTCTTGTCAATTTGGACTTAGAGCCATCTTACAAGACCAAATTTATTCTTTTACGAGACTGCCCACCATTGAAGAAACCAAAGTTCAAAACTTTGTACGACGTTCTTTTGTATCGACAAAAAAAATGTATGAGTAAAAATATACATTTATCGAACATTTCTCAACAAAATAGTCAAATTTAGTGTGAATCAAAGTAATAGTTTTTTTTTATTTATAACTACCTGACCCAACTGAAGTTGTCCTGTCCAAATGTCCATATATTTGTTTGTGATCGTTTTGTGAATGTGTGAAAAGCTATTTTAAATGTGTTAACAAAGTAAAAATGAGAAGAAGAAAAATCGAATTTCTGAGTGATCATTGTATCAATTAACGATTGTGGTCATGGATATTCAATTTGAGGAGTATATTCAGAAGTACTGCAATGGGAAATTTTACACGCGAGATGAATATACGTACACCACAGAAATGCTGGAAATGTGTTTTTGAGCCAGGAACGTGATCAACTTGGAACCATGCGGTTTTGTTCGAAAATTTAAACCACAATTGAATTAAGTCAGAATTCCATGTCAACCAAATGATTCATTTTCTTCCATTTAATTTGAAATCACGATGAATCTCAAGGTGTTTTATTTACATTTCGTTTTCAAGATCGATGTTCAAGTAAACAATCAAAAAGAAATCTTTGATTCGATTGGTTTGCTGTGACATCCCATAGAAACAAACACTTTCAGATTTCCCCAATTTTTTTCAATTTTCCGGACAATGTTTCCCATTTTTCTTCCCCTATTCTGACTATTACGAACATTTTTTTGAAATAGCCAAATCGGTCCAGCCGTTCGCAAGTGATGCGCTCACTAACGAACAGCATTTTATTTTTATTTGTATAGATTTTCGAAGTACATACGGGTGCGACGATGTCTACTCTTCTACGTAACCTCATGATTTAGACGAAGGAAATGGGATGGAGGGATGTTGGTATGTTGGTTATTTTCCTACCAGTATTAAAAATCAGCCTAAAATTATTTTTATTTTCTTTACTTAAACTCTCATTACCCTGTTTGTCAATGTTATTTCCATGGTTTTTGAGTCTTTGTCTTCTTTTCCCGGATCTAATCTTTGTTTCTTTTAATTTCATAAAATCACTCATCCTTTATGTTCCCATACTTTCCCACCCCAAACCCCGAGGAAGCGGTTCGCTCCTTCTATATCTAATCCAAATTTTACTGATTCCAATAACGTTAGGAATTGTGCGTTAATTGCGTCACGGTCTTGGGGGCAGTGGGGTTGGCGATGAGGGGGATCGGGAGTATTTTAGAAAGCATGAAGTTGCATTTGGTGTATCATAAATATTGAAAATTGTCTGAATTGGGGTAAATATTGTACATTATAAACGTCTTATAATCCCTTACTCATAATTTTCTCCGTGTGGCACCTTCGAGCTATATAATATAATTCGACCTATATAATATCCTCTTAAGTATACAAATTTCATTTTCTCCTTTATTTACTTATTTTATGTTATGATGAGGGGGAATTACTGTTTATGGTGGGAGGGGGCATGTCGTTTTTTGATGTAACGTTAAGGAGGGGGGTTGGTATGTAGCGGTGCGGAGCGTGACATGGTGGTCGAGAGACGAGGGGAGGGGTAAAAAGATCCTTAAAAAATCACGTGACGAAATTTATGAAGAATCCCTTACATATCTTTCAAAAGCTTTCTCCGTCGATGCAATCCTTTCTTCTCTATCTTGAAAATTTGTTATTCCCTGATGCTTTATAATAATAATAATAATAATATATTCCATTGCTCCGCTAGGAGCACAGGTTATCTATAAAGCTCTTCCATTTCTTCCTATCCTTGGCAACAACTCGTAAGTCTTTCCAGCTGCGACCATCAGACTCTTGCACGACAGATCTTTTCCATGTATTCCGGGGTCTCCCTCTTCTTCGATGACCTTGAAGGTTGCATTGTAAGGCTAACTTACAAGGTTCTTCATCGTTCTTTCGTAAAGTGTGGCCTATCCAGCCAAATTTTCATCTCTTAATTTCAATACTGATTTTTTCTTGTTCTGACATTTTCCAGAGCTGTTCATTAAAAATTATTCTTGGCCACCATATTTTCATTATACAACGAAGGTATCTATTTACAAAGGATTGCATTTTCCTCATTGTCTCATGTTTTACCGGCCAAGTCTCACAACCATACAACAGCACTGACTTTACATAAACTTTAAACATTCTTATTTTTGTTTTCTTATTTAGGGAATTTGATTGCCAGATCTTCCTGAGTCTGCTATATGCTCCTCTGGCCTTCTTAATTCTGTCTTCTACTTCTTTTTGTGTTCCTCCATCTTTTGATACATTACTGCCAAGGTATGTTAAGTCATGTACCTTTTTAATTATTACACCATATAGTGGCATTTGTTGTTGAGACCTAGCGTTTATTCGTATCTCTACTGTCTTTTTCATGTTAATTTTTATGCTCACTTTCAGAGATTCGTTTTTCAGTGTATTGAATTTATCTTGCATGTGATCGAACCTATGAGATAGCAGACATATATAATCCGCATATTCCAGGTCTTCCAATGAACCTGTAAGAGTCCACTGAATGCCTGTTTTTCTGCCCTTGTTTTAGTAATTTCATCCAATACAATAAGGAACAATATGGGAGATAAAGAACATCCTTGCCTTACCCCAGAGTTGGTTTCGAAAGGAGAAGACAGTTGACCGTCATGTAGCACTCTGCAGTTGAACTGATTGTAGCTCTCTTGGATCAAATTAATGAACTTAACAGGACTCCTCTCTCCTCCAGGGCTTTCCAGATCCATCTCCAGTGCAGTGAATCGAATGCTTTTTATCGTCGATGAAGAGTAAATATAGAAGTGATTGAAATTCTATGGATTGTTCGATAATAAGACGTAAAGTGTTGATTTGATCAACACAACACCGATTGGACCTAAATCCAGCTAGTTCTCTTCTTAATCTTTTTTCAAGCTCTCCAAATAGCCTTTCGAGTATAATTCGTGTAAATACTTTGCTTATTACAGAAAGCAGAGTAATTCCTCGCCAGTTATTACAATCTCGGCGATCTCCCTTTTTGGGAATTTTGATAATAATTCCTTCTTTCCATTCATTGGGGAATTTCTCTTCTTTCCATATGTCTGAAAATAAAGGATTTAGCAATTCAGCACTAAGATGCGGGTCTGCTTGAAGAATTTCTGCAGGTATATTGTCTATACCTGCTGCCTTTCCTTTCTTCATCAATCTTATGGTGGCTATTATCTCTCTTTTTGATGGGGGTCTTACATTAATCTGCATTTCTGAAACAGCTGTTTGTGAATCAGCATCGACGTTGCTACCTTGAGAGGTATTTAATGCTTCATAAAAGTGCTCTCTCCATCTATCTAGTTGTCCCTGAGTAGCTAATAGCAGCCTGCCTTGTTTATCTTTTACAATAGTATTTCCAGAAGTGGGGATTTGGGTAAGTTTTCTTATGCTGGAGAATAGATACTTTATATTTCCCTGATTAGCTGCCTCTTGAGCTTCACTTCCAATCTCCTCCATAAAAGCGCTGTAATCCTTTCTTCTATTCGTTTTTATGTTCCTATCGAGGAGTCGGTACTGGTCCTGTAATTTTTTCTTTACTTCCAGGGAATGCTCACCACATATCTGCATTTTTAGATGCTTTCTTTTCTCAATCATATTCCATATTTCTTCAGATAGTCATTACTTTCTCTCCTTTGACATATATCCACGGGTATTTTCACTTGTAGTTGTAAAAGTCAATTTAATTGCCGTCCGCTTATCCTCTACTGTTGTGAGTTGCTGCAACTGCATTTCTCTCACCTCATTTCTGCTTCCTGTTTTGAATTCTTTACGTTTTTCTGATGTTTCAAGAATTCTGATGCTTCATCATACTCCCATATTCTCGCCCATAAATATCACAACCAAGCAATCTGTGATTCTCTTATCACATTCACACTCATCATCTCCTCCCTTTTACATTCTTTCCAAATATTGGTTCAATGGTTTCATGGCCTTAAATAATGTAATATTTGCCTAAAATTGGTGAAGGAAGAACGGAACATACTAAATGTTATTATTAATTCTTGAGGATTACATTATTACATTACTTTAATTCTTCAGGATTGCTTGGAGGATTCTGATGGAACAAATTAATAACATGACAACGTTTCGGATGTGTTGGCATCAAGACTGGATATTTATGTGAAATCAGTTCAGCGGTCGCACGAGCTCATGAGCATTGGCGGTGACATCGAGTACTGTTTCATGCTGGATGGAAATACATCTGAAACGTTAATATGTTACTTGTGATGTTTCAACTGACAAATCCTCGATAATTTATACAAAAATTAATAAAAAGAATCAAAAGAGTTCAAGAAAATACGTTACATCATGGTTACATTTTGTGTGTGTGTGGATCTTCTGGACCCCTTTATGTCGATGTATTGTGTATTTTGGAGAGGAAAGGAATTTTTGTTTTTAGCAGATCATTTTTCATTTAACAAATTACGTACGGGAAAAAAATTCGTTTTTAGAATTGAATAAGGTATTTAATTCTTTCTGAAATTTGAGCAATTGTGCGCGATATCACGAAAATCACATTGCTCTAAATCATTTTTTTTTTCTTGTGCCATAATATTAAAAATAATAATGAAAATAAAAGTATGTAATCTGCCTACTGAGGTGGGAGCGCAGTGGGAGCGCAATAACGAAAAATTATATATGTACGATACATAAACAATATTTTCCGAATAATCTATAGTTTTATAATAATGCGTACTTCTGAATACCTTTTTTTATTTATTAAATATACAAATTTGTATATTTTATTAATATTATAATACGTATCGAACTATTTTTATCCTTAGGCGTGTGGTGAAATGTTAAGTGGGAATTGATGGGATGGTCCCTTGCTAGTTTCCGAAGAGTAAATTAGATTGTTCTCCACGTGTGTAACTGCTTTTTTTGAAAACGAATTTATTATGTTTATTTATTCCCCAACATTTCCCAACAAATACACCTCGAAACCGCATGTTGAAATCAAGTCCAGAGCTGGTTGCATCGTATGAGACGTTGAAGGGAAGATTCCCATCGTTGAAGCCAAGGAGACTGTATACTGTAGAAGAAACGTATCGAGTGGGGGGTATGTACGAAAAACTTCGTCAGTTGGGAAGTATGAATCCGTCATCAGCGCCGTCAGACGGGGACTTTGGAAATAATTCAGCTGGTTTAAGAGATCGGATTCCCTCAATCCTACTCATGTAAAATGGCCAGACGTATAACTCTTGTATCACGAAGTGGTTAAACTTCACTGTACTGTTACGGTCCCACTTAGACAGTGGAAAATTTTATTGTTTTCGCGGTCCCGACTATTGTCTTGACTGCAAGACCCAAAACCCTTATACAGCGGAACTCAACTGTAGAGTACGATATGTTGGAATGCAGTAGTTTGGGGAATGGCTTATGTAGTTCGTTGGTTTCATGAATCCAACGTAATATATATGTATTAAATTTATGTTATTCTTTGATTGTGCATTTTGTGTTTTGTTGTTGCCCACGATCAGTGATCTGTGATTTGAATTCACGTCCCGGCCGATTCCACCTCTTGCAAAACATGGCTGATACCCATGTGGCTTAGCGAGTGATGCCTCTTGAATAGACATTAAAATAAATTAATTAGATCGAACCTATAAATGGATCGATAACAGGAGTAAATCAAAGGGGGACGTATCAGTATGGCAAATGTAAATGTAAACAGTTACAAAAAAAGGTGACTATAGTGTCTCCTTGGAATCTCGTCGTCCGGCGAAATCTCAAAGTCACCGTCTTCGAGGTGTCGGTGCCATACTCCAACTACCCGGCGAAGCTCGGTGAAGTGCGCAACCACAAAACAAATAAACACCAACATTTGGTGAGGCACTTCACCGCATACGGAAAGCGAGAGGTCACCATGCCCCCATCATCGTGGGCGCACTGGGAGAATGGCGACACCTTGAAGACTTGGACCCGGACGCGAGACGACGGCGCGCGCTGGAGCAGACGACGGTCGCCGACGTGTTCGTGGGGTCGCGGAGCATCTTCTTCCGGCACCGGAGTACCGGAGAGGACAAGATAGAAGAGACTAGTTAAACCTTGTGTAAATAGTTGTTTTTTATAGCACTCAAACTGTGATTTGAATGCCTATTGTCAATCTGTATTTATTGTTGTTGGAGTTATGTGAGTGGAATGCACAGTACGGCACTTATATATGGATGGCTCTTTTTATACTTTCCTCCTGGAAAGAAATTGTTACTGGAATCTCCATTATTTANTTACAATCAAGGAGACTATATAGTCTCCTTGGTTACAATACACGAGTAGGATTGAGAGAATCGGATCTTTTAAACGAATTGAATTAGTTCCAACTTCACCGTCTGACGGCGCTGATGACGGGTTCGTTCTTCCCAACCGACGACGTTTTTCGTACATATCGAACCCTACCCCAACTAAAGAAGTTTCCACTCCTGTGTATAGTCTCCTTGGTTGGAGCTACTGCAGTCTGCACAACTTGGTCGCTCGTTTCCTGCGCAATATCATTTTGTTTTATTTATTGTTCCGGCACTCAACGACGGAGCGATTCCCTTAGACAACTCTTTGTTGGTGTGTCTCTGAGAGATGTAGCGTCCAAATGACGCCGGAAATACGCCAACGCAAGCCCCCTAAGCAACCCGCTTCCCTCCCCACAACCTCACATATACCATTGCAACGCCTCCCGTAACTTAGTTTGGCGTCGAACGTCTCTTCGGCCGAGGACTGAGGATACGTCCTCGAATGCGCGACGTTCAATAGGATTTATTCTCACTCGACGGTTTTGTGTCTGAGGATTTCTGGATGAATGCAGTGGAACGATTTCGGAATAGTTGCGGACATGTTGCTAACCGGCTTAGAATGGTGTAAAGAAGATTTCAAACACGAATCATTCATTCGCTCCTTTTTACTTTCACATATACGTAGTATGCAGAAAGTATTGTGATGGTGAAAAAATTCGAAAACGAGATTTTTGCGGAAATATCCGTTTTGGAGACACTTGATTCCGAAAAAGTGGTTTTTGGCTGGACGTCCGACCGGTCCGTCTGTCCGTCCGTCTGTGCGCAGCACTCCTGACCGAAAGGTAATTTTTTTTTTTTCATTTTTTGTATTTAGGGTAGAATTGACTTCTGACATAAGAACGTTCTTTCAATTTTCTTTTTACTTGAACACAAAGGGCACTTCACATGAAGGTCAAAGTACATTTTTTTCAAAAACTGGTCCAACGATTTTGCTTAAATTTTCTACACGTAAAGTAGAATTAGTATGAATTACATCCGCATTAGCTTTAGGTATTTCGCTTGAAAGTTTGGTAGAGACGCAGTAAAATAATTTATGTCTCCTGCATTTACATATTAGTTTACGGTTTCAAGAAGATTGAATAATATTTAGCATATATATGGCTAAATGAGAATATACATGAAGTGTATTAATCTGCGTGAAATGTATTAAAATCTGTAAAATAAAGTAAATGAAAAAAGAAATGATGGAGAGGCCTAATCCCCGGTTGCGCGCCAGGGCAGCTGACCGGCGCGGTGCGGCGAGGAAGCTTGTGCCGACGCATTAGCTGGGTTACGCCCGCACCGCAGGGTCACTAGCTCTGTGCCCTGTGTGGTTGTGTAATATTTAGCAGTGTAAATGGACCAAGCAGACGTAGAATACACTTTTCGTAAACTGAAATGAAAGATATGATGATAAAATACACAATAGGACAGCAAACGCACTGCAGATGCGAAAATACTTCAATTTCAGTCTACAACGAAATCACATTCATATAACACTCATACGATATTTCTTGTCACTCTGTGCTGCAGATGGAGAAACGTGTATGACAGCGTTTGTGCAATACGGTCCTTTGAAATGTACAATATAGAGACAGATTTTATAATATTAACTCACAACTTCCGATTCCGAGTTGCGATTAACGACAACAGCCAGGTGAAAATTGCGACGGACCGGGACTCGAGCCCGGGTCCTCCAGCTAATATGTGCGTCCGACGCGTAGGTTCGCGAAAACCGGGCTGAAGAGTTAGCAGCGTTGGAGTCGCCTGTAGTGACTTATCTCCTGAAGGGGGATGTGACCCAGGTTCACCGGAGCAGGCCAAGTGGAAGTTATGCACGGTCTTGGGAGTTGAGACTGGCGGTGTAGTGGATAGCACACCTGCGATCGGAGCAGAAAATCCTCGGTTCGAGTGCCAATCCTTCGCAATTTTCACCTGGCTTGCAGATTCTATAAATATAATAATGTGTGTTGTGAATTCTATGCCCCATTGGAGAATAGTTCTCCAATTGTTCTAAAGTGTACAAATATGCTTGATGAATGATAAAATTATGCATATGACTTCTCAGGAACTTTATAATATATTAAAAGAGTTGAGTCGTCCGGGATTTGAACGCGGGACCTCTCGCACCCGAAGCGAGAATCATACCCCTGATAAAGCAACCCTGAATCATTATCCTGATATAGCAAAACATTTTATTACTACACTCGTCTTAAGACTATATATAAATAATTGGAATTTAGCAATATATTGTGACTTCAATTTCAATATAATTTATTGTCAGAAATGCTGTTGAAACTGCGCATAACCCCTAATTTACTCTCCGGAACAAAGCAAAGAGATATCCCATCAATTCCTATGAAATGTGCCCCATGGAATATCGGCGAAAAACCCTGGTCGGGAATGGACTATACAGATTATGAACACAATCGTGTCAAGATTAAGATAAATTGATTTGCCTTCCGCAATGCTACTAACAGCTTGGACTCCAACGATTGGAAGTCTACACAAATATAAGAAAACTAGAGGTGCAAAACCATTGCACATACTTTCTCATATACGTTTCTCCTTCTGCATCATCGAGAAAAAAATATGTTGTGAAAGGGTCATTTCAGGCGTGCTCCTGTATAATTTAGTCGTCAAGTAAATTCTACCGTAAATACGAAATGCGAATTAAATTGATTCATCCATTTACTCAGAATCACTGCGCACAGACGGACAGACTTATGCCAAAAACCACTTCTTCAGAATCATGGATCGCCAAAAGGCATATTTCCGTCGAAATCTCGCATTCGAATTTTGTCACGATTACAAAACTTTCTACAATACTACTTATACGAGAAAGTAAAAATAAGTTGTTTTTTATACGTTTAATACCTATGATCTTGAAAAATAAGAGGGTAATAGATTTTCCGTTTGAAGCAGAAACATTCAACTTTCATTTTAAAATATAATACAGACGTTTTCGCTGTTCAGTAATTATCAGATATGAAAAAAATATAAAACATCTGCATCATGTCTGGATACCGCATCACGCAGACACATTAATGTGTCTTTTAAACAAATCTGCAATAGACGCAGTAAAATAATTTCTATCTGCTACGTTTACGCATTAGTTTACTGTTTCAAGAAGCTTGAATAGTATTTAGCAGTGTAAATGGACCAAGGACTTTTCGTAAACTGAAATGAAAGATATGACAATGATAAAATATATAGAAGGACAGCAAACGCACTGCAGATACGAAAATACATCAATTTCTGTCTACAACGAAATTACATTTACGGAACACTTTTACGATATTTTTTGTCACTCTATACTGCAG
The DNA here is from genome assembly GCA_002313205.1 of Laupala kohalensis. Lineage (NCBI taxonomy): Eukaryota > Metazoa > Arthropoda > Insecta > Orthoptera > Trigonidiidae > Laupala > Laupala kohalensis. Next base: position 244,107 of record NNCF01125976.1, on the reverse strand, counting down.
ATGGAAAAACGTATATGAGAAAGTAAGTGCAATGGATTTGCACCACTAGTTTATGATTATTACTATACCACCTGTTTACTCTCTGGACGGAGAACACACTCGAATGAAGAAATATCCACTCGCAATGATCAAACACGCTCCAGCGACAAATCAGGGGTACTCCGTGGAAGAATCACAGAGGGGTTGCATTAGCGACGTCAGCTGCCCAGAAGGGTGGGAGGGTGAGGGTTGTCCTAAGCTCTGCCTCACCACACCGACCTGCTGCACCCCATTCCCAATCCCCACCACAGAGATAAGAATCTCTGCTCAATTCGTCCAGCTGCGAGGAGCACGTCTAATTCGCATTGATCAGGCTATTAAAGGGGCTGCTAACAGCTGTTGATTTGCTTGTTAAGTCTTGGGAGTGTGCTGCGAACTATTCAATCGCAAATTTGGTTTAGGGCTTAGCGGAGGAGTGGCGGCCTAATGCTTTTTATCACTCGTAAATGCATTTGAACGAGTTGACTATAGAGAAGTGAGGCAGTGCAATGCACAAGAGCTCTGTTGGTTTTGGGAGCTAGTGCTCGTATTTGAATAAGAATTGAAATTGAAGAAGGATATGCAAAATATTCAAAGCGAATTAGATTTTCTACGCATGAGAGTGTCATATCGTTAACCAGCTCAAAAAGAAGAACTTATGACTGGTAAATAGACTGAATAGGCAGAGGAAACTGAATTATTTGTGCAACAGTAGCCCGCACTTTTATTTTTAGAACTGGTAGAACCTTTGCGAATAATTGATCCAACACAATAAAGGAATGAATATTATAAAGACAGTGCTAAAGAATCAGATGGCTCTGTTCTGTAAAAATGATTTATCTGCGTTGTGTGATCTCCAATGACAGTCTCTGTAGTGGGTCCTACGTTGATGCTCTCTACTGGCGGGACAAAGCGACACGATAAGCGCAACCTGGGTGTAAATTTGTGAACAATATAGGAGGCAACAAAGGACGGACAAACAGCGAAGCTTATAATGTAATGAGATGAACAACCACTAAAAGTGAAGGCATTCGTTTCAGTATGATGTTTAACAATACACGTAAAGTATAATTAGAACGGTTCGGATGTTGCGTGTTTTGCATACTTTGCATATTTTTTCGTGACTTTCTATGGATTTTGAGGAATCGATTGCTTTAATTTTTGAACATTTTTAAGCTCGTTGAAGTATTTGAATTAATTTAGTGTTACATGTAGAAGCATATTTTTGAAGATTTTTGTTTGAACTTTTTAATTTTTAGGTTAAATTACTGTAATGTATCATAATTTACATATTTATAATCGAATTTTCGTTTGTACTATACGAACGAGCCCTATGGTATTACTCATCTAACCCAATTAACACTTACACTATTTCGGTGATAAGTAGATACATACGTAACTTGTTTTTGTGGTTATTTCGATTTTTTAGGTATTTAATTGTATTTTAGTGCGTGGTCTTTTGCTATTTTTTTTGTATATTTTCCGATATTTTGTGCATATCGATAAGAGCCCCGATAATTACAATAAATCTCAATGCTAGAGTAAAATAACACGTGTGTTAAATACATTTTTCTATTCCAGAATCGCTGATTCGGTGATAATTGTGCAAATTACTGGGTAATGTAGATGTATGGAGGAATGTGAAAAAATAAATACTATCAAAGAGATGATAAAATGCCTTATGTTTATTATAAATGGAAAGGTATTATCTATAAATATAATTTTTCATGTAATATGATTTTGGATATAAAGCTTGTAGAGCTCCATCGCTGTCATCATTCAACAATGCTTTTAAAATAATAAACTATGAAAGGAACAATTGAATGAAAACGTGTAATAAATATGAACGGGTATAAATGAAATATCCGGAGTATACCGAAATGTAATGGCAAAAATATTTAATATAAATTTCACATAAAACAATTTCAATGATACGAAAACTGATATATTTGAGGGCGAACTGTAAAATTACGTACCTGGGTTTTATGAAGGGTATTAGCAAATGCCCACACAATATTTTGATAAACAAACATTTTTCAGAGGTTTTGCTTACGTTCTTTTATTATCATCCGCAAATACGATTTCTTACGTCAATTCACTCATTTTTTTTCAGGAAATTATGCATAGTTTTCTTCCCCAAAAAGACAATTTTGTACCCCTCCTTCAAGAAACAATTAACAATAATTTGTGGGATAATTGTCTCCAGCCACCCTGCCCCTCCCCCCATTAAATATAAGAAAATATTTCCCTGAAACATCTAAATAATGGATAAAAACTTATTGCACATTTTATTTCAATGATGACCCAAACACTCGATTTACCCCTTTCGTGCACTTCACTTCACATTTCCCTTCCCACCTTTTCTAAATCACTTATTTACCTCGTATCACTTCACTTCACTACCCACTATCACTCCACTAGCTTCCCATCTACACTAACGCACCCATTCTTCCAGAACTTGCCTAATCCTTTTAATTTGTCTGCTCTTCTTTTCTTAGAGCGTTTTTTAATTTAAGAGAGGTTGCTGAGCCCGATATCGCTCCCACGACATCCGCAGGCAAATTGTTCCAGTCTCTGATGGATCTATTGAGAATGGTTTGATACATAGTAAAATATTGTTTATTACTTCAGTAATCCACCGGTTGGCGATCACGGCACTCTTAGATACAGTGAATTTGTTTCGCGGAAGTATCTTACACTTCGCTCTTCACCTTTGTGTCATTTCTTGCTTGACATCTTCCCTCCTCTTCGTCACGCGTATGACGTCACGGCCGCAATCTCACGAGAAGGAAATTGGCGTAGACAGCAGCACCTGTTACTCATTACATGCGAGGTAATCTTCTCATTTCATTAATTACTCGCGTCTGAAGGAGTAAGGTAGCTCTAAGGAACGGAAGCTCTTTGAAGCGAAAGCTCCATGTTGGTTCCTTTGCATCTTCTTCCCCCCACTCCCGACCCCACCCCACCCCCAACATGCGTTTAAGTTCATCCTCGCTTCGTCGTATGTTTAACACGCGTAAGTTCCAAGCCTAACATCTTGTTTAATAAACGCGCTAATATATTCATGAAGAGAGACCTTTGGAGTCTAATTTAATCGTTTCTGTCGCAACTTACGATGCGAGGCCGCAACATGGCGGCGGCAACCACCCCCGCCCCCAGCTCACAAGTCCAAGACGTGACTTTTCAGCGAGATGATGTTACTGGGGACCAACACGTACAAAAAGAGAAACATTGAAATTGATGCCATTTTATAATCAAAAGAAGTTATAACACAAGCTAATAGCAGTCTGCCATCTCCCTACACAGGCCATGGAATAAATATTCATCAAGTCTGTCGTTGCTCTCTTTCCTCTTCTAGGAGATTCGCGTTGGGGGATTTTCTTTGTGCGCCATATGTCGAGCCTTTCAGAGAATCCACGCTTTTTGAAAGTCATTACTGCTGAATAATAAAATGTAGATATATATAAATATAAAAAGCAAAATACGAAATAAAAAAGTGACAGAGAGGAACGGGTGAAACTATATAAAAGAAGATGGCGACAAGTCGGAAGAGGAAATGCCCCGGTACGCCGCCACCGCGCCAAAACTCCCCCTTCCCCTCTTCCCCTCTTCCCCCCTTGCCACTCTCCGCTCGCGCCGTCGCCTGCCTGCCTGCCTGCCTGCCTGCCTGCCAACCCCTTTTTCCAACCCCCTTCCGGTGACGGGCGTGCGCGTCAAAGCCGATGCTAAAGGCGAGAACGTTGCCACTTCTGTCGCCGTTGCTTCCCCCCTCCCCGCCCTTACCGACGCGTCACCACCACCGACTCCGCCGCGGCACAGTAGCAGCCGTCGCCGTCGCCGCCGCCGCGCTCGCTTGTGATGTATTATTGACGCTAATTCCTGGGCCATCAGCTCACTCAGCACAGCTCGCACACACAAAAAAAAAAAAAAAGCGAGACAGATAAAGCTTTTTTTTGAGTTAGCAACTCCCAAGCCACTCAAAAAGCAAATACGTGTTTCAACAAAGTTCGCTGCACCCCCGTCTCCTTCTCACACCCCGTTGCTTGTTGTAACTTACATTCGCGTTCTGTCGAGCGCTCCTCCCCCCCCCCCCGCACCCCACGCCACTCCCCCGCGCGCTCTCTGCTTCCGAAACGGAGAAAAGGGAATGATAGAATATAATATGTTGAGGAGAAAGTCGCGAAAATGCTGTGAACGTTGCGCGGGTTTCGGAGTCTGGAATGTTCTTTTGCCGTTGCAGCCAATTAGGGGACCCTCTCCATTTCGTCCTGGCAATCCGCGTCTCACACGCGTTTTACGTGAGTTTTCGCTGCTGCTCACATCGGGATAAGCGACGAGGTCCGACGGAACACGCGACAGCCAAACCAAGACTCAAAACACACGACTCAAAACAAAATGGAGGTGTTAGATAATGAATGCGTTTAGTGAAATGCGTATTCAGAGGAAGACAGGAGAACATTTATCTGTCCCTCGCTTATCTGTATCAGTTTTATATTCAATATACATTTCTTATTTACAACTTAACACCTGAAGGTAATTTTTAAATACGGAATTTTGAGTGTGACGTATGTTGAGAAAAAAAATCGATTATGCTATTTTCTTAATGTAACATAGTTTTTGGAATAAATAATGCAAATTAAGTATATATTTTGTATTTGTTTATTTATCTTAAGTATATCTTACGTGCATTTGCCATGAGACAATCAGGTTAACGTTCATTTTGCTCAGTCATTTATTCATTACATCTTATTCAATATTTTTGTTTTCATGTTACTCTACACATTCAACACATTTTTCGTAATCTAAAATCATCTCGTAAAATACTATTCAATTTTCAAATATTCATTATTCTTGTAATATTTTAAAATATAAATTCTTTTGTAATGCGCTATTCACTTTATTTTACAATTAGTTACATGTTACGATGTTTTCTATAGCATTTCACTTCATATTTTTGTAGCACAGAAGATGACCGATGCGTTGCAAAAAAAGCTTTATATATTAAACAATTAAAATTAAAATAATAATTTAATAATAAAAAATACACCCAATTTTTCATACATTTAATAGCAAGAGTTCTGTTTACAAAACATACACAGTTTTATTGTTTTCACTTAGATAATCTGGATTTTTATAATTCGAATGTCTGCCGACCCAATGAGTCTGGATGAACTAGGTTCTAATGCGATAGATAAAATCATCCTAATGTAGAGCTTTTAATGAAATGTGAACTCTGAGGGATGAGGGACATTTGAAAAGATAAATGTTGTACTATGTTAAATAAGAATCGCCTTTTCCTAATGTTCTTGTGTGGGACCACATTCCTTGTTACAGCATTCAGACATGAGCATCAGCTCGCACTTATTGTTCCATGACATTGCTTCTCGGAGTCAGTGTCGCTCAGTGTGTTGGATGCTGATTCCCGGAGGGGGAGAGGTCACCTCATCTGAACATCCAGACTAACGCCCAGGCCCACTCATCCTGCTGTAAAATACGTACCGGATCTATCCTGGGATCAAAGCGACCGGAGCGAGATGCTGGCCACATCTTCTCCGAGTGCCGAGGCCTAGTCATTTCGGAGCTTCACCCTCCGTGAACCATTGGGCACCTTCGGGGTGTAACAATTTAACTGATACAGTTTCTCAAAAACGCATGTGTTGCTCAAAGAATGAACAGAGTTCAAGTACAGTAACTCCTACAGATGCTAAGACGTTAGTGTGTTTGCTCATCACGAGTCATCCCGGGTTCAATTCCCGGTGGGGCTGTTCACGTTACTGTCCACGTTCGTATAGCTGTGACAACTGAGAATCGAACGCTTCTTCTATTCACCTCCTACTGTTCCTAGTGTCATTAACTCTAACTATTACTAACCACTCCTACTAACACATCCACGCGGGCCAAGTTGTAGGGTAAACCCGAATAAACGGCCATCCTACTAACAAGAGCCTCTACCACCCATCTCCGTCATCCTATCACCCCATGTAGTTGTAGATACGCTTCAATTGCACGCTACATTCCCCAACAGTATTTACAAATACTGCAATAGAATAAAAATCCTGTTCATAATATGACCACGCGTGAACATTTGAAACATTTTCTGTAACTCTGTAACTGAGGGCGTAGAAACCTATTAAACTATTTTTAAAATAATTATTTCGAAAATAATTTTTTATAAATTATTTCTACAAATATTATATTATTTTTTATTTAGTAATATTTTTATAAAGAACTATTATTTACAAATTATTTCTAAATTGCAAAGAATTATTTGTTTTTAATTAATACTAGTTTCCGACTTTGAAAATAAAATAATATTTTATTTTATTTTATTGGTAGGTATTTTATTTTATTGATTTATTATGGGTAGTTCGTCTTTACGATATCACATCAGATATATAATTTAGATTTTTTTTATGATTTTGAAAATGATGTAAATAAATCACAAATTGCAAATCTTTCACGGACAAATCAACATGAATGAGTTTAAATTTACGCACAGACACTGAAAAGCTATCTATTTTATACAATACAATTTTATAACATGTTTGTGTTTCTGCTTTTTTTGTAAACATATTTCTGTGTATATCATGTTCATTTGTCCTGTTATTATGTTTATTGTCATAATGTGTCATTACTTGATAATCTTGTGACGGAGTTAAACTACGTCGAAATGAAAAATTAAGTTATTATTCAAAGTCCAAAAGAAGGTTGTAAATTTTTAACTATTTATTTAATAGATTACATAATGGATGTTCATAGTAGTAGACTTCAGATGGTTCGTGAAGATCGTTTGAACATTTACTGAATCATAGAGGAGGAAACTGCATTAAACACTTGGAGCTTCTCATTTTCTTCTCTTCTTTTTCTACTCTTTTTATGAGGAGTTACGAATCAAAAATTTTACTTAATTTAGGTAAAGAATAAAAAGAATCATATCTTGTTTTATGTAAGAGAAGGAATAAGTGTAGTATGTACTCTATAAGCGTTTGCAATAAAAAATGAATAATCACGTATCTATGCATGTCAGGATGGCCGAGCGGTCTAAGGCGCCAGACTCAAGGATTTCCCTTGCCTGTCCAATCAGGTTGTGAGCATTCTGGTCCTCTCTGAGGGCGTGGGTTCGAATCCCACTTCTGACACATTTTTATCGTTAGTTCTATGTAACGGAACAGTATATTCGAGGATTGGTCATCAATAAAAGACTTTTTTTGCAACGACAATGTTTCGTCAATTTATTTTGCCTTCATCAGGGCAACAAAGAACATACACAATTTACATTATTTCTAGTACAACTCTGAAACATCTTATTAACACAATATATCAATGATTACTCACTAACAATGAAATAGCTGTTACAAAAAGTCTCATTATAATACAAAACATCATACCTGTATGAGATGGAACCACATCATCAATTACCACCAGCCATAACCTATATATACAACCCACTACACCTCTACAACCTTCCTGGTGTTGGTCAGAAACAAGAATAACAATGGCAATTCATAAGTTCAGTCATGGCAAAACAACCCTATTACTTCAGCCAACACATTTGTCAATGATTTTTTTCTCTTCATATTACTTAAATTGTCAGTATCAGTTTGTATGTTACAAGTTATATCCGTTAACTTAATGATATGAACCATTTCTTTAATTAATCTCTTTTTGTAATTAGGTTCAACACATAAAATTTTTGCATTTTCAAAACTGTGTTGATTTGCCAAATGTAAGAGTATGTTTTGCTGCTGCTCATGGGTTGAGCCTTCTTAAGATTGTACATATGATGTTTGAATCTCATTTTAACCATCTGTGAGGATTGCCCAACATAATCCTCATCACACTCATTCTTCCTTATCTACAACATTGTTGTATCAGTTTTCTCAATCTTTTCTTTTAATTTACGAAACACTTGTCTACCAATATTATTGCTGCTTTTATATGCAATATCCACTTCTTCATTTTTCAAAACTTTTCTTAGTCTTTCCTATACACCTACATAAATAATTGATTTAAATATAGCATGCTTTACATTTTCCTTACTCTTACCTATTTCGGTGTTCCTCAGCGGTACTATATAAGATCTTATTTACCAATTTTTTTGGAAAATTATTATTAATTATCATGTTATGTACAATAACATTAAGGTTTCTTTTTATGGAATTTCTTGTCACTTAATGTATGTGCTCTAAATTTTAATCCAAGAGCACTATGTCTTATGATAGTGGGAGTTATAATTAAGATAAATATAAGATTTTTGGGGTTTCCTGAACCAATCTATATTTAATTTTCCATTATGGTTTCTGATCAAAAGTGTGTCGAGGAAAGGAATACTTTCATCTACTTCCATTTCACAGGTAAACTTTAATTTTTCATGAAAATTGTTAAATATTTCAATTGTATGATCTACATGGTCTTTATGAATTGTCAGTAACAAGTCATCCACATATTTGTATAAAAAAATTAAATTAACATTTTCATCCTTGGTCACATTATCCAACAGAAAATCCATCACTATGTTTTATGACGCTTGACGTCTCAAGCTTTTAAAATGAATGTATTACATTTTTTTTTAAAATTACGTTTATGTAAGTGCGATGAACCCCTATGATGAATGACCAAGGAAGAAGTTTTTGGTGTTAAATTTTTTTTCTTCTCAATTTTACTGTAATTTTACTTTTTAGAACAGTAATTTTAAATAAAAGCTTGTTTTAAAAAAATATTTACGTTTATTTTAATTTTTAGAATTATAATTTTTTTGTTTATTTTTCGAAATATTAATAATAATATTTTAATTATCCAACCGATCTTTTTTTGTGGACAATTATTTATTATTATAAGCAAAAACGTTGCAACAGTAGACGGCTGTGAAGTGAACGTACATGTTAAACAAATGTACTTTTTTATTATCTACTGCTGAAACGTTTTTGCTTATAATAATAAATAATTGTCTCCAAGAAGATCGGTTTAATAATTTCAATTTAATTATGATTGTAGACGTGAATAATGTCAATAACTAATCTTACTTGTTTTTAATATGTGACTATTAATATTTTTTGTTTTTCACGGTCTATTCATATGTTCAGTGATGTTAACAATTCAACACAAACTCCACTCTCCTACCATATGCTATTAAGAAGTATCTTCCACCATCTCCCACCTACAGCATCAGATCAGCTCAATGGTGCGCGTATCATCTATTGTCATAAAACCACACACATCTGTAAAATTTCAGCTCGATCGGAAACTTGGAAGTGGATTTAAAATTAATTTCAAAGTATCAAACGAAAGGACAACATACATGCATATATACATACGGACGAAGCAAAGGAAATAAAAGTTTGTAAAAATGAGTTATCTACTCGTATGTGGATGAATCTTTGATGAAGTAAATGCGATGATTGGAAACAAGATAAAAATGATACAGATCTCAGAAAAAGTTTAGAAGCGTATCTGTTGACGTGTTGTTAGAGAGTTAATCGTCGGGTACTAATTATACCTGCTTTCATTGAAGATGTTTCGTACAGCAAACTACACGTCTGGAACGAGTATGGTGACGTAGTACCATGTTATGAAACGCAGCGTGGTTAACCTTGGCCTAACACGCGACCTATTTTGATTCCTGATATGAAATATGGATCATCTGGTTGACTTTATATTGTGGGTGTGTGTGGGAAGGGGGGGGGCGGGGGGGAAGGAGAAAAAAAAACTTGATTTGATGCAATTTTCCAATCCAAGGAACACTATCATTGGTAGAAATGATTCGGTCTAAGCACGGGTGGGAAACATCTTTTAAAATATTATATACCACTACTTTTTGTCCCTACATTATGGAAACACAAGTCTTTAATTTTATTCGCACACATTTTGTTTTCTGCATTGTAGAACAAGAGATTAGAAATGCACCTCATTTGGTGAATTATCAGGCGCTAACTAAGGAATAATATAGTTTTGCAAAATTAATAATAAATTTTAAATAATGTTTCATAATGATATACTGTACATGTGATGCCTCGCCTACGACGTATATTAATACCTCAAGGTTAGATTCCTCTATATTCGCAGTGACGGATCTCACACACGGATATCTGTCTTTGTTTATGTATAATTTGTTATATTCAACTTCATTAACTAACTTGGATTGCATTTCGTCAATTGTTCTTGTGTTCGGCTACATTGTGAACGTATTTTCCAAACTCAAAAATTTCGCTGCGGACAGGACTCGAACCTGCGCGGGCAGTGCCCATTGGATTTCAAGTCCAACTCCTTAACCACTCGGACACCGCAGCTGTGTAAGAGGGGGAAGTTCTACTGGAACATACTTTATGTAGCGTGTTGTGCATGAATTGAAAGAAGACATTTTATTATTTTATATTTATAACTAACTGCTTCTAATTAAGTTTGAAATATATCAAATTAAAAATAGCAGACAATTATTGTATGCGAATCATATCCTCAAAGACGAAACATTGTAAGATATTCTTTCCGTCGTTCATATCTTTTCTCTCTCACCCTCCTTAACAACGAAATAAACATATTAAATAAAATTATAATATCAAATTATTTTATAATTGTATACTTACTAACTATTTTCTACTTACGATGTGTCTCATTGCAAGAATCTTCCTCTGGACTTATTTGAATGATTCATTGAAAGATATGGAAATTTTCTTTTTAAAGTAGTAATTCGTATAGAAGAATAGATATTGTTTTGTATATTTATTCTTTCAATAATTATTTTTTTATCAGAAAAATAATAACAAAATGAAGTTTTCAAAAGATGTCATCACGAATATATGCTATAACTTATTTTCAGTAAACTTATGAGGACTATTTCAATGAATGAGAGTACTTTATTGATATTCAAGAAAACAAAATTCTGAAAGAAATGCCTTCTCATAGTATCTATTGCAAAGTTAAATTTGTGTAAAATCCCAAGGTCGCATGAAAATAACTTTTCTTATCCATTTCATGTCAATCCCAGTGTTTGGTGGGAGGGAGCAGGTAGAGAACACAATTTTGTCCCCTTCTCGACAACACAATAGCTCAATAAAATCTACCTGCTTTGCAAGCAAAACGCGCTCAGGTTCAATAAAATTTCTAGGGCTCTAATGACCTCGTTGTTGGCGAGCCCTAAAACCCCAATAATAAACCCTAAAGCAGAATTTTTCTTTTATTCTTCTGCGACGGTTGGTGCTAAGATGCAGATGCAGATGCAGGCATTTTAGTAATAAATTAAATCATAGTAGTTTTGTCGGTCAATAAGTAAGTGATGTACACATGGTCAATTCTTTGTTTTTATTTAGCTTAGTAAATACTTTAGTTCCACTAAAATACTTTATAAAATTATAGATATGGCTTTAAACTTCTTTAATCCATAACCTATAATTTTGTTTTACATTTTCTTATACTTGGAAACATGGCCAGAATCAAATCTTCTTGGATTCTCCTTTTAACTGTGTTACTGGTTGTTACTAGTTAGAAACATTAATTTATTTTTGAGACTGGTTTGAAGTGGTTGTAGTGCTGAGTCACATATTTCTTACATAGAGACAATATCTCAAAAATTTTCTGTTTCCTTTATAACCAGCTGGAGGTCCATTTATCATTATGTAAGCCAACATACCAGAAATACCAATCTCTTCATATGAAAAATCGCTGGCGGCAGGGCGTTTATTCTTTACATTAGGAATAACAGACCCCAAGCTTTCACCAATAGTTTCTGACACGGGGGTCCTTATCAAAACTTTTAGTAGTTTAATACTAATCGGATATTTCTGTTGAAGATCTTCCACTATCAGTTTGAACTAGCACTTAAAATCCAGAGAATTATAACTAATACTTGAAAAACTCGACTTCTGTATTTCTAGTTTATATTTATAGAAAAGTTTCCTTTATCAACAGTGTATGAAAATTAATAGGAGCAAACACACACTATCATAAAAATCTTCAAAAGAACCAAACTTTTGACTGCTTTTTTTTACAAGATACGTTATTTTTTGGAAATGTCGAAAAGTCTAAATTAAACAGACAATCAGCTATTTTGATAACCTCGGGTGATTGTTCTGTTCATTTTCATCTGTACTCTAATAAGCGAGGCATTGTTTTTTGACTCAAAGAACTTCAAAATTTTACCAACCGACTGAGAGTGCAACGAGTGTTCGAAAGATGGCGGCACTTTTGAAATGAGGTTTGGTAGAAATCGATTATCTCGACGCTTCGCCAACGTCGCTGTGCTTTCTACCACGAGACAAAGAGCACAAGATGAAGGACCTCGGGTTAAACCTAGACCACACATGTGGCAAGCCTTGCCAAAGAGTCATCGGCAAATATTTGCGAACACTTTATAACTTTATTGTCAAAAAAGCGGTTACAAACTGCGTATGACCACGTGGAGGATAATAAACTAATTTACTCTCCGGAAGCAAGCAAGGGACCATTCCTTCAATTCCGAGGCAGAGGTGGATTTAACATTTCAACATACTCCTAACGACAAGAAAATTGTTCTACACGTGTTATAGTACTAACATAATACCAACAAATATTGTATCTAATAAAACATAGAAAAGTCATTTCACAAGTACGTATTATTATCTAGCTATAAATCATTCGTAAAGTATTGTTGATAATTCGTAACTATTAAACAACACTAAATTCGCTAATAATTATTTCAATTGATGCCCAATGTGGTCGGAAGAAGGTAAACAAACTTTCTCGGAAAGAATTAAAACTTATTGGAACAACAAGAAGAACCCAAAGAAAAGTTGATTGAGTTATTTGCTTAACGCCTTCCGTTCAGTGGGAGAATTCGCTAATAATAATAATAAAATTTGTTTGGATTGGATTTGATTCTGCCCATTTACAAAAATATCGCAAACATAATCCATTTTTCTCTATCAAGAACAACTCTTCGTGAAAACAGTTATGTCGGCCATATTGCCTTGTCCCGCCTAAAGTCCCGTCCATTTTTCAGATCCCAATAAGTGACATGGTGTTGGAGACGCGTGGAAACCCTTCCTTATTATCCCTTCGCTCGCTTCGTCGCCTGAGAGCAGCCGTTATCCTCTTAGGACACAACATACCGCTATCTCCAATGAATCTGTCGCGTTCAGGATTAGTTATTCTTCAAACCCTCTCATGGGAATAAAAGCACGTCCCCTTCATTCGCAAATATTGTCATTTTCCACTTGATTCTCCTGGATCGTTTTTACTCACGAGTCTTGCTAGCACATCAGTCCTAATCAATATATACACTATACTCAGTACAAACAGTGTATATTCTATGTATCAGTCAGTACAAACACTATACTCAGAATAATCTATAGTTCAATAATAATTCGTACATGTAAAATATTTGTGTTAAATTACAAACATGTTGATATTCTATTAGTATTATGACACGTAGCTAACTTTCTATCGTATCTAGAAAGTTTTGCTAAAATTTTTCAATCCGCCTCTGCCTTACGGTCCTTGATCGGAATTGATGGGATGGTCCCTTTCTTGCTTGCGGAGAGTAAATTAGTTTATTGTCCTCCACGTGGTCATACGCAGTTTGTAACTGCTTTTTTTTACAATAAATTTATAAATGTATAAAATCTATATAGTGTCGTTCACTCAGTTTTCGGTATATATAGCTCAAATGCAATAAAAGGAGGCTGTATTTTTTACACAGCCCTGCTTGACCTTAGGATGGTGCCCTTAGAATTTTATTTTTATATATTTAAAATTCTGACTAGAATAAGAAATTGAAAGAGTTCTTATCTGATTGCGGAGAAATCGCTTTTAAATTACTGAACCATAAACACACTTTCATCATTCACAAAACATACATAGAATATGTACGTAGTAGTTCGTACTGCCGTATACGTACGCTGGCAGTTTATCCATGTGTAGGAGGCCATTACCTTATTCATTCTTGGTTTTATGTTCATATTTCATAATGCCATTTTTTGCGTATATGTAAGTAGAGCCTATTTGTACGCTCCAGCGTTAAGACAATACATGCTCTGAAGCAATGAATTTAAATTACACTTTGTAATATATCATCCCTCCATGCCTGATGAACCGTTTTTATGCAATCTTAAGCTTTAGTGCTGATTATTACAAATTATGAGAAGCAGTGTTGTACTATATGTTGTAATATTTTTTGTACTATTAATATATTGATAATTGTCTTTTTTCTGACATTAACAATAAAAATGTTAAATTACATACGAAATAACTGTATGACTACGTAGTATCTCCTGTGAAGACTATATCTCTGACGAATTTCACGATACTCTTTTTTTGAAGTGTTTTTGGAGCTCATGAGAACTCGAGGTTTTTGGCTAGACAAACATAAAACTGACTAAATTTCAAACTTCGCCTTTCGTAAAAATATATTCTGAGATTAATCAGGAAATCACATCTATCAGTAGGTCTCGAAAAAGTCGGAAGCGCAGTAAAAAAACTGCGTACACTTTTTTGTTCCTCCACTTGATCGATGTATCCATATATTACAAAAAGTTGATTCTTAATAACCTACTCGACAATTGGAATTAGCAACCTTATGAAATAAACATGGCTGAAAGTGCAAAGGAGGCGATAGCATGAAACGGGATTTGGTCACCGAGACGACAAAACCTCACACTTCCGAAGGGGACGGCGCGACAAGATTCGTCAATTTGTGAATCATGAACCGTGAATTATGAATCACTGAGCGGAAGTTGATGGAGGTTCCGTCCAGCGTGTTGCATTGTGGGTAATCGGGTGAGATCGGTCCCTCGGCGCTCCGTCCCGTCCGTCGTAGATGGATGGGATGGGCCTCGGTTCAGTGGACAACGGCACGTGACCCGGCAAAACCACAATTACTTCGGCATTAATCTGTGACCGCGGTCGGATTCGTTATTGCAGCTCAGACCGGTCATTAGGTCCGACTCATCGCGTCGCATTGTGCTGAAGTGTTCTTTGGGAAATGTCTATTGCGTGAAGTACGGTTTTAGTGCTTGCAGAAAATCCCATCACAAGACATGCTCTTCAACAGCACACGAAAATTATAAAATTTAATGACATTTAAAAGACAATTTACTATGTATTACCAATTCTAAAATGGCGTTCGGTATTTCAATGTCATAGCATTAGGATGATTCTTACTAAATTATTTCTGGATTTTCGTCGATTGCTCAAGGAAGGGCAGCGTAGGTAGAATAAAAATTGGAAGACCTCCTAACTGCGCTCTGGGGTAACAATCTAGGAATCATCCCGCAATACATCCTGAGCAACCGAGTAATAACTTAACAAGTATCATTCTAATATCATGACGGTTAAATATCGAACACTAATTTTATAACACAAAACCACCGAATAAAAAGACACTCAATAAATAATTATATCAAGTTTTTGAAACAAAATTCGTAAGATAATTTAAGTAAGTTCAGTAATGAGCATCACCTTCGTTGATTCCATTCGTAATTTCCGAAACAAGATACCAAGATTATTTAATTGAAATTTCAAGATTTTAATGGTTTAGCGATTCCGTCAATGTTGCTCAACTAATTTACGTGTAATAATCGTTTTGTTATATTGGAAGATTTTTTACTGTCCACCATTTGAGGATGTTAATTGAAATATTGTGTTTAAAAGTCTTTTTTCACTGTAATTCGCATTTTGTTTTTTCCTTAGTAATATTTTATAGCTTCGTATATTGTGGCTAATTCTAAAATTTGCTTTGATCAGATAAAAATATTTTTAGGATAGTGCTCTGTATTTTTTTTTTTCAAAATTGAGATAATATGCTAATATGTTTTGTAATTATTTTTCTTTTACGCAAGAATTTTATGTTCTTTTTCTCTAATATGCTTTCGTACACAAGTCTCATTTTCACATGACAGTTTGATAGACTGCTGTTCCGTGTTACCATGCTTTTCACAACACCGCCTTAGTTACCTG
The DNA here is from genome assembly GCA_002313205.1 of Laupala kohalensis. Lineage (NCBI taxonomy): Eukaryota > Metazoa > Arthropoda > Insecta > Orthoptera > Trigonidiidae > Laupala > Laupala kohalensis. The sequence continues at coordinate 228,165 of NNCF01125976.1, read as the reverse complement.
CCTTCTCTCCACGGTGATTGCGTTTGAAGGAAGCCCAGAAGTATCTCTTACACACAAGTTACGGATACGCCTCTGCTCAACGTTGTGTATCTAAGGAACCGGGTCTGCGGGACCCATACCAATGAAGAGAGGCGGTGGGTTGGGGGAGAGACACGGTTTGTAGGAACACCACTGGTGGCAGCACTGCTTACTCGCGCGCCATTGTCTTGCTAAGCTAATTGTTGCCTCGCCAATTTCCACCTCACTTTACTGCGGGCTGCCGCCTCCGCTCTGCCAGCCTGATTCCTAATTCGATTAAGTGAGCGTGATGTTGATTAGAGCCAACTGAACATGCTGCGCATCGGGGGTACTAGAATACTAACATAAAGCAGGGACGAACTCGGAGATAAAACAGATTCGTCTCGAAACAATTGTAAATCTCACTACATCAACTCCGAAATGTTGAGTTAGCACTTTCAGGGTAAGACCATGTATCAAAATACTTCCTTATTGAATGTAGTCATACGAGATAGATCATGAAAGGTTTTTCAAAACAAACAAAAAAATATGAAATGCTTTAAACGATAAGTATTTTAAGGATACATTTCAATGCAGGAAAGAAGTGACTAATAAATTCACTGCCGTAACTAATTCTGTGTACACTCGGACATTGCCCGGGGACCCCCATCTCATAGGGTCCCCTACCTCTCGAAATAATAGGCGACCTTCTTCATGATTTTTAACCGCTTGTGAATAAATATTTATTATTCAAACAAAAGAATTTTAATTGTTAAAAAATATCTAGTGATCTATTATAAAATATTACGTGATCTAGTCATAATAAATCAACGAACATTTTTCATAAGCTCAATTATTACTAATTGACCATTTTACGCTATCAACCAGCTTTCCGGATGTGTGTTCATTTCTCATGCTATTTTAACTACACCAATTAAATTTACGATTCCAGAACAGTCATTTTCGAAGCTGAAGCTTTTTCAATTATTTTCAAGAAACTTCATGAATCAAGACAGATTAAGTGGCTTAAATGATTTATCCATCTAATATGAGGTTACAAATGATTTAGGAAGCAGATTAGATAAGTTAATTAAAGCATTTACTTAAACGAAAGCATGTATACCAATGTAAGTGTATCATTGGATTTTATTTTTTTTGACAATTACCGCATTTTATATATTATGTAAATATTAGAAAATTAAATTACCAAATATATACATACATACTTTAAAAATATTATAAAATATACTTTTAATTTAACTATATTAAAACATTCAAACCAAGGGACCCCCAGCTACATTTTGCCCGGGGGCGCTGACTTGGATAGTTAGGTCACTGGATAAACGATAACTTGATTTAATCCGTATTGCAGATTTGTATTTGCATTTGAAATGTTATTCTCAGAGTACAAAAACACACGAAAATGTAATATAACGAACAAGAATATACGTGAATAAAATTTATATACTTCCCGGACGTCAATAAATTCAAGTCATCTTATGTTTCTGTAAGTTTCTCATTCGTAGTTCCTCCATGAAAATAAAACATGTATCACGATTACTGGGCGAGCTATACGACCTAGCTTCACACTTCCGCGAACATACGAAGGAGACGAGAGAGAATACGTCTTTGAGTCCCCAATCGGTGAAGATCTTATGCCCCCCAGAACCCAGTTCTTATGTCCGCGCTTTTCTCCCTGTTGTACTTATATACAATCCGTGGTGTACGTATTATGTACAATCGTGAGCTTCTAAGAATCACCAACCAGTATGAAATAAAAGTTTGTTCTTCCAAAATACAGTAATCAACGCCAGATTTAATTACGAAAAATCATGGAAGAATCCTTTAATAATTTAAAAAGTAAACGAGCCTTTTATCCTCCCATGTGGTCTAGGGGCTAGGATACCCGGCTTTCACCCGGGAGGCCCGGGTTCGATTCCCGGCATGGGAAATTTTCGCGAATTCGAGCCAGAATACAATAATCTTGATAATGCAATTTTGAGAAACCAAATGTATTTATTTTCATAATATTCTTCATTTTGCATTACTTACATATAGAACTAATTTTCTGTTCAGGGACTGGATAAAAAAAAATTGTCAGGAGTGGGATTCGAACCCACGCCCTCAGAGAGGACCAGAATGCTCGCAACCTGATTGGACAGGCAAGGATTATCCTTGAGTCTGGCGCCTTAGACCGCTCGGCCATCCTGACACATATGGAAACGGAACTATTGCTAACTTACAGTTTACAATGTTTTGATAATGACAACGCCTAATATTATTATGTCATTTCCACAACATTTCTATTGAATTGTACTAAATATTTAAGTGAGTAGTTCCATGTCGCTTTTAAAATTGCTCGCTCTCTGTGAAGTAATGAATCGGACTCATTGTGAAACCAATAATTTCTGTAAATGCCGTTGAATAGTGCAAACCTTTCACAGAAGGTTGGGTTCACGCAGAAGTTCTTTTTTTCGCTCCCTGGAGAGAGCAGTACATACATCCCTGGAGGGATCCTTTTTGCTCGCAGCCCGGCTGGTTCGGCGCAGAGGTGGTGACGCGGCTGGCAGGCGGGACAAGAGGTAGCGCAGCTGCTAGTTAAGCTCTCTGTCGCCGTGGAAATGGAGGGGATAGCGTTGCTGCGCGGCAACTTCAAGTCAGGTCGGGCGGGTTTCTCAATTGTGTATGCTTATTGATACATTTTGACTAGTAACTCCGGAAATATGATAGGCTAGCGTTATCCAACTGGCAGCCCGGGAAACTTTTTATAGCACAACCTATGCAGTCAGAATTAACATTTGATGTAGCATGTCCAGTGAGATAAAGTAGAAAATTGTTTTCGGAATTACTTCGTCACACATTTTGAAATAATGAAAACATATTATGATAATACTGAATATCAAAATTCTCTTTTTTAAATAAAAAATTATACTATATAAATTTTCCAGCTAGAATAGAGTAACTTTGTTGACGATATTCAAAATATGGCGTTGCAAATAAATAAGTAAATAAATAAATGTGCCCCATTAGCTCTATTCGTCGGGCAACTTGTACCTTTCCATTTTTGCTCCAAAATATTTGAATGGCCAAGAAAAAAATGGCCTGCGAGTTCAGGTGAATGATAGACAAATTGTAATCTAGAAACACATTTCAATAAAGCCTGAAATGGTAGCAGTGACTGTATTACTTCACTAGACTCACTAGTAGTAAACGAGTAAAATATTTTTTTTAATGTTGCGAAACGTGAAAAATCGCTTTCATGACTAAGAGCACAGGAGGTAAGTAATGCGGTGCATTTCCAATTGATAAAAAGTATGATACAAATTTAAACGTATTATCAGCATATCCTAACATTTCAATTGTACATCAGTTAAGTCGAACATATCAAGTTCTCATTAATCAAATCATTAAGTGATGATCTCACAAAGTTTTTGAAATATGGAAATTGAAATAAAGGGAAGTTTTGTTCTCTTGAAGAAAATATATATTTAACTATATATAATAAAATAAGATAAGAAAATAAAATAAGATAACGTATGTTTTCTTATACGTAATGAATCACCAAGGACATACTTTGTAACTTTTCATTTTAAAATTTGTTTTGCCAAGGTACCAAATATATTGTTTAGTACTACTATTAATAATAATAGTTTAGTTTACTAAGTCTTCGAATTTTGCTTATCATGTTCTATGAACTCAATAGAAGAATTATGATATTTGGAAGGTGACCGCCCTCTTTAAATTCAAATTTATTATGCATTTATTTACATATTTCACATGACTGTATATTGTTTATTATTAAAAGAAAATTGGCGGCTGAGCGTAACGCTTTCGAGATTTATGCATCACACCTCAGAGAAAGTGAAGTATCTTATTGCGATGTCTGGTGACGTATGGATAAAAGTGATGTAAAATATGTTACTTTAATAAAAATTTACTTTAAAGTAAATTACACTTCCTTCACTTCCGTGGTTCAAAAGTTGGTATTTAAAAAAAATAAGTGTTTCCTCACATAACACGCAATGTGTTTCACCAATAATCTCATTTAAATGACCGGTGAGATATGTTTTTTCGAATAGAAATCACAATAAGTAAGTGTTACTCTGTTTATTTATGCTGATTTTAGATATTTTAGTGATTCAATTCTGTCTTCGCTGGTACTAGTTTAATAAATGCCAGAAGTGTGATAAATGCATAAAATGAAGAGTGTAAGTTTGCCAAATTTGCTCCTACTGTCCGTCCACACTGTGTCTCGTGTCACAAAATACGAAACTCACTAGTTTCCCACGACGCTGTACATACATGGGAATTAGTGACTTATCAGTGATGAAGTCGGTACTTCCCCTCTTGTGTTCCACCGCCTTGCCTCTCAGTGTTACCAACCCATCCTCTTCTCCTCGAAAGGGCGTTGCTTTGATGTCGACTAACATGCTATTCTGTCGCGGTCCGCCGGTTTCGTCTTGTGGAACGATAACTCCCTAACGTTGTTATGTTTGTAGTTAAGAGCGGAGACGAGTCACAGGGGTTGTGGAGGGTGGTTGGAGGGGGAAGGAAGAGCTGCTCCCTGGACGCATGGTGCAGGGTGTGAATAAGTGCCTCGTAGGGTGCACCGAGGGTGGCGTGATCTAAATTCGCTGGGTGTGGCCAGACCTGGTTGGGTCGACGAGAGGAAAATGAGTGGAGAGACAATTCATGCACTTTATTTTACTCGAACGGAATGTGCGAATCCTGTACTTTGTTATTTTTGAAATGAAACTAAACACAGAATTTAATCTCAAAACAGTAGAAACTCATTATATTGTACTAAAAGGGGCTAAAGGTCATCGATTTTCAATGAAAGTCACATTTGTAACACAGTTTTTATAGGGGCACAATGAGGCACGGTTTACATTGCTCAAAGGACAATAGTTTTAAGTACCTTTTGTACTTCCACAATTTTTAAACCGTTATAAACGATGTTCGTTTTATTAGGTCCTTTTTCTTAGTACTTGAGTCCATACGGAGGAAAATAAATTAAGTGACTAAAAAATATATAATATTTCAAAATATTAATCCATAATTTTGAAAATGTCAAAATCTTGAAAACTCTTAGCTAATTCGTGTGAAGCATGAATCCGAATCAAAAGTTTTCCTTCAGACCTGATTCAAGCACTAAGTCGCAGATGACAGATGGCTATAATAATTTCCCAGTCATTGAATTTCTTTTCTTTTTTTTTTTTGATTAAACTGCTATTTTTTATTCTGAAAATACCACTTGTTTCAAGTGTTATTTTCTTCTTCTGTTCAAAACAAAAAAACAAACAGATATTGAAACACTCATCGCCTTAGAGCTTGAAAACCATTTCCTAGAATTTGTAAAGGAAACAGTTGTACACTATATAATTTTGCTAACAACGTTACGAAAGGATAATGTTGTATAATAGGATACGTTGATTCGTTGGAGCGTTTTAACATTGGAGAACTGTCTGCTGCTTTGGAACAGTTCAGAACGTTGGTGAACTCGTAATTAATATCTTGTTATTTCACTCTCGACTGCTCACGTTTGTTCCCGGGTCAGTCAATAAATAAATAAAAAAGCGAAACGTGAAAGTTGAAGCTTTCTCTGTGTATTTATTTCGTGAACGTGTGTGAGATCGAAACTTTCGAATGTGTCGTAGATCATCAAAAGTCCCGTCGGCGGAGTGGGGATTCCCAAAAACGGAACCGCGCGGAATGCCGGGAGGCGTGGCGGCGAGCACGTGAGCGAGAAAAGAGATGAACGTCGTGGATGGCTTCTTTGAAAACGAAAGCCGCGCGCGCGAGGGAGGGAGGAATCCGATATGCACGTCGCACGTTAATGCCACACTGCATTGTGACTGAGCATTACAATGGTGGTTTTGAAAGGGACAAAGATGTTATGTTTATGGCGGAGATGTCACGTATGGGAACGACGCGAACTTGAAAGTTTTTCCGGTTTCGTGACTACTCAAGGCGAAATAAAAACCGGAAAAAGTCCTTCTTGGCACTCTAATCCAAAAATATCAGGCTTGGAATGGGGTTATGGATAATTTGAGCAGAACTCTGCAAATAAATAATTAATAACGTCCGACATTTTATGGCGAATAATATTTATAAAAAAATACACACGGGAGTTTGAATTTACGCACGGACACTCACAAACTTTTTTTCTGTTTATATATCTGTTTGTATCATGTTCATTTGTCCTGTTATGCTTCTTGTTATAATTATTGTTATAACTTGATGACCTTACGACGACTTGAATCCAAGTCGAAATGTAGTGAGCTCTTCACAGAAAACATACATATTATTCGTCCTTAAAAGGTCGTAAGTTATTAATTATTTATTTAATTAGATTATATAATGAACGTTAATAGTAGTAGAAGTCTGCAAAATTCGAAAACTATCTACGCCGTTTTACAAATAGAAAGTGATCATAAAATACAAACATTTATCGTAAAAAATGCTTTTAGAAACAGAGACACTAATACACGTTTCCAAACTAAAATATTTTTGTAGCTAAATCCTATGATTTTACTAATATGCTAATTTCTGTTGTTCAAATTGTATTTCTGTCGTTACGGATTTCATGAAGTTACAATCACAAAATTACGAATACTCTAAAACATTAATCCTGAACATAAATGAACCTGACGGATAAATTTAACTTCACAATTAACCCAACCAATCCCACGAAAAAATCACAAGAAATAAATTTATAGAACTGCCCTTAGAATGAATAATTACATCTCTTGCCCAAGAATATTATCATAAGGAAGTCCACCCAAATAAAGTTTCTGGAGACACATTACAGTGAATAAATATTAATGGCATTTGCCTGGATATAAATGAGAGAGTGAGCATTAAACTTTAAAAACTTGATTTCACTGATTTTAACTTATTTTGTGAACATTTAAATTTTAGGTTAATGAAACTTGTTAAATTAGGTCATTCAGATAGCACTTCCTGCGATTTGCGACAACTGCGGCAACTGTACACGTATTTTGCTTCTCAGTCTTTCTAAAATAAGAACAATCCTTTTTAAACAGTTTCGTTATTAGGTTAAGTTCAATAGGAACCGAATTACCTCATGATTCCAAGAACATTAAGAGAAAGAGATCGCTTTCAAATTAAATGATATATTAACAATCGAAGCTTTACCAGAATATTCATACTTTTTTCTTACTAGAGTGGAATTAAAAAACAGATAAGAGCAAAACAAATGATGATTGCAAGAAATTCAAGAAAATTCAAATGTACTCAGTTTCATTCCATACAACTGCATCTCACAAGGTCATTGCTCTCATAATCTCCACTCGTTAGAGAATAATTGCCTCATCTAAGTGCCCATTACTATTTTCTCTATTCTTAACCATTTTGTGTGACTTAAACATAATACTACATTAAACACATTACGAATTTCCAGCTCACCTCAGAGTAATTCATCTCTCAGCTCTGTTCGACCCACCCATCATTACATTTATTTATAAACATTTATTGTTTATACGGTTCTTTTATCTATATAAATAAAAATTAAATGGTGTTCGTTGGTCTCAAGAGCATCACTTGAGAACGACTGGACCGATTTTGCTAATTTAAAAAAGAATGTTCGTAATAGTCAGAAAAAAGGCTTTTAGGGAAAGAAAAATTGGAAATGTTGTCCGGAAAATTGGAAAATACGGGAAAAACTGAAAATGCTTCTTTCTATGGGATATTTGTAAGAACTCAAAAGACCATCACTCACGATTCGATTCGTAATTCTATTTATTTTTGTTTTGTTGTGTACGTTATGGTCCTGGAAAAGTTTCCAGGAAAGAAATCGGGACAATTACCAAGGAAAGTCGGAAAATTCGGACAAACTGCAAAACTCATAGTTTTTGAAAATTTATTGAAATTTGTACAGGACAACGTCTGTCGGGACATGTAGTAAATAATAAATTCGGTACTGCCAATGGAACCTTGATCGGAATTGATAGGATGGTCCCTTGCTTGCTTCCGGAGAGTAAAATTAGTTTATTGTCCTCCACGTTGTCATACGCAGTTTATTAATACAGCGCATGGCAGATACAGTAGCGCACCTCTGAGTCATGAGGCCCGGGTCGGGATCCTTTTAGGAAGCCCCCTGTTCCAGTCACGCATCAACGCGTAATTTGCATGCTGAGTTAAGGAATTCGTAAATTAATTTGAAATTGGGGTTGTAT
>NNCF01125976.1:206517-219815 GCA_002313205.1 Laupala kohalensis | reverse complement strand
AAAGAGTCTGGAGTTTGGATCTCCGGTTCAATTTTTCTATCTTTCAAAATACAACAAATTAAACATCAGATTTTTTGCTTACTTAATTCTACGTTATGAGGTATGGAAATTGTTCGAGAAAACGAAACGTGGGATTGGAATCATCCAATGAGAATGAAGAAGATCCAGCGATGAATCATATAGATGAGTGAAAGGGCACGTCTTTTCAGGCTCTGCGCCGCCATCCGTCGCCCAGGCTATGCGCCAAGTGGCGCACTGGTGTCCCGCTTCTCTCACTGAGGTGCGGCGCTTAGCGAATTCTCACGAGGACACACCCTTTCTATCGGTTTCTCTTTTGCCATTGAAATCTCCTTCTCATGATCCCTGTTGCTCTCGCCAAGACTCTATTCTCTCGCTTTATTCATTTTGATAATAAATAAATAAATAAATAAATTTATTGTAAAAAATCAATACAAACTGCGTATGGCCACGTGGAGGATAATAAAGTAATTTACTCTTCGGAAGCAAGCAAGGGACCGTCCCATCAATTCCGATCAAGGATTCTCTAAGGCAGAGGCTAAGGATTTAACATTTCAGCATCTAACTCCTATGATAATAAAAGTAGTTCGGTACGTGTTATGATATTAACACAATACCAACAAATTTCTATTTAACAAAAATATATTTAGCTAATTCGGAAAATATTGTTTATAAATCGTAACTATTAAAATAACACTAAATTTGAGATTTTTTATTTCAAAAAACGCCGCCCCTAGACAAGCGTCTAGAGAGCTTACACACAAAACCCGCCTGTATCGGACGGAAAACCGGAGAAAAACCCGGGCCAGAATGATGTATGAAAGAAATGTTTTTACTGAAATCTTTTTTACGAATGTAGGTCCATTGGAATTTGAACTTTTCGAAATCATTTTATTTTTTCTCGAAAATGTTATTGATATAATAAAAATAATTCTCACAAAAATTGAATGTCTGAATGTTTTAAAAAAATAAATTTCGGGGTTCTCTAGAACTTGGGGCCCTAGGTCAACTAAGACACATGCTTAGAAAGGGCATTGTTTTATACGAGTACTCATCTATAATTAATAATCATGATATTACAGATTTTAACGAGATTATTTTAAAAAATGTGCAATATACATTAAGGATAAGTTACGCAGGATTTGTTTAGGAGGAACGATTCAAAAAATCATTTTCAATCATTTATTTTACAAAAAGTACAAAAAGTGTATTTGTGAGTAATGAATATACACAGAGTAACTGTATGTGTTATCGACTGTAGCATCATTTCAGTGGGTTGCTTTATTTTGTGTGAGCTAATGTCCTTTCTTATCCATCGCTAATTGATAAGTACAGGAATTGATATAACAATGAAGCGTAGTAGAGAATCATTTATTTATTAAAAAAACTGTTATAAATTTGTTCATACAAATGCGGTACTCGTTAATCTGAGTTTTAAGATTCTTTAGAGCGAATCAGGTACAGTTCCAAATATAATACGTCCAAATTTTTCGGTGGATAGTGAACAAAAATAGTGTTATAAACGTAGGTTTATTATTGTATTGGAGATAAGAATAAACTATACATAACAACGATTAGTCCGAAATGTGACGCATTATATAAAACTGCCAAGTTTCGAAGACTTTCTACACGATCACAGACTGGTTCCAATTCGCCATCAACCTAAACTGAATGAATGTTATTCAGCTATATTTATGCTCATTCCATAATTATAACTCAACATTGAATTGCTGTTAATTATAAAACATACAAGTTCTAGAACTTCCTTTCAAATGCGTGAACATAACCCAAAATTTCACACTTCTATGACAAATATTTTTAATTTTTCGTATACTGAGAGATTGGGTTTGGATGTGAGATCCAAATTCAGAGAAAGGAAATGATTTCTCCGAACCTTTGGAAGCGACATCTCTACTTTTGGATAACGTCTATAAAGGTTGTAATGTCATATCCAAAGGTTTGAAGAAATCCTTTCCTTTCTCTGAATTTGGATCTCATTCTGGGGCACTCATATACATGCTCATATGTGATTGGAACCACTTTTTGCCTGGATAATCCGCATCCCCGTAAGACCCAATTTCACCAAGTTTGTTTAATGCCTTAAACGAGATTTTCTGTGTAGTAAATCGTGATTATTGAAATGCGTGTTCCATCAACATCGATTTGCGAGGAAATCGCGATTTACACTAAAACGCTCGGGAACCGGTCGATTACCAGAGCAAATCGCGATTCTCGTCAGTGGTGCAAGAAATATGTCCATTTTGCTTGTTTGCTGTTTCTCGACTTATAGGTTATGTTCAGTGACACGAGGGAGGTCCGCTGCAGCGTCAGGTGCCCGTTGGTGGCGCTGGTAAGCAAAAAGATGCGTTTTCCTCCCGTCATTTGTCCCATAATGCACTGTAAAACTATTACCAACATAGAGAATTCTTTAAAAAATATTGATTATCAAAATCGACGATTAGTTTTGCTTGGTGAAACGCATAAAATGTTCCATTTACCTAATCTCGTTTAAGGAAATCATTTACCTAATCTCGGTTAAGGTTTAAACGTGATTCCATTTACCTAATCACGTTTAAGGAAATCGCGATTATTCTACGTTCGGTGAAATTGGGCCCAAGTCGACTTCTGGATAATCGAGAGTCCCCTGTTCGAGGTAAACGCTCAAGCGAGGCAGTTACACTTCGCGATTAGACTAGATAAATCACTTTCTTCTCCACCAACGAAGAACAGTGTAAGTTATTAATAAGGATTCCTCTTGAGTATCGCATGCTTCATGAACGGTTCTGGAAGTTTCGGTAAGGTAAAGGGTGCTCGTTTGATGACGGTGAAATGCTCCTTCTTTACTGACTTGGGCACTCGCTTCATGATGGTCACGGAATATGGCTTCTGAAAATCCACCTGCGCACAGGGAAAAAATATTACCAACAGTGGCATCAATGGATATGAACTCTTAAGAGATAAAATTGAAGTTGATAAATGGCATACTTTGTAAAAGTGTTACCAGATTAATAATCGTCATTAGTTACAATTGTTATTGTTATTAATAATACCAGATTAATAAAATTAATAATACTAGATTAATGAAACTAATAATACCAGATTAATAAAATTAATAATACCAGATTAATGAAAATCAATAATACCATATTAATACCTTTAATAAATAATTGTTATTAATAATACCAGATTGTTGATTATTTATTTGATGCATTTCATTTAAAGGTAATATTTATTTTNATATTTATTTTAAAAAATGTCGTAAAACCAAAAGTTTTAAACAAAAATGCTCCCCGGTTAGCTTCCCCCCTCTGATGACAGTCTAGATCTGCTACTAATTATCAATATTGAGTTTTCGTTTTTGAATTATTCCAATTAAACAACGTAACTTGAAGAGTCATACCTCGAAGATTTTGTGAAAATAGTTGGTTTTGTCTAGAACGCCATTTATATGCAGTACAACCCCTCTTAATCTTTTTGATCGGGACCGAAACCTGGCAGGTGAATCCGAGGTTCCCGTAAAAACTTTTTCATAACCTTCATCAACACTTACACATTGCACGCCTAACGGCACGACACTCCGTGTTACTTTGCAGAAACTATCTAACAAAGGTCCGTCAAACCACGAGTATTGGAGCCACTACATGCCAGCCATTATACGCTGAAGGAGAGAGAGGAACTTTCTTTCGGTATGCGCTGGTTAATCCGGGATCGATTGAATCAAGTCCGGTTAAGAGGGTGCTTTACTCTTAATACTTTGCATGATGTTGAACAACATTATAAAGTAAAAACATTTAAAGAAACAGAAACCATGCACTGAATTTCAATTGAACTTACGTAGGGACACAGCGAAACTATCCCGTATTATTTATTAATATTGTGACAATTTAATCAATCAATATCATGAAAAAATAATTGGGAATAATTATTTGAAAGTTGATTCGTTGTCCGTAATTAATTTCATTATATCCTAAGCGCATTATCTCTCCCAGAGAAAATGTGTTTAGTTCGTTACCACAATGAAGTCATCTGTTCGTCTCACCTTGAAGATTTCAATGGAGAAAGTTTACGGTTACAACGTTTTCTCATTAACTTAATTACGGAACAAGTAGATGGCTGTGTTGTTCGTCGGTTGTCGTCTGTTCAGATTTAAAAAATAATTTTATTTACTTTTTTTTCAGCATATTATTTTGTAAATCAATAATATTGAGTACTGTGCAAATATTTTTAGTCCAGGAATTTTTTTATTATAATTTGTTAAAATACTAACTGTTTATATGTACATCAGTGTATTTGAACCTGTGTAACATGGGGAGATGTAATTTTTACTTGAGAGAAGATCTAAATATGTTACGAAAGTAGCAATACATAAAGCGAATAAGACTGTATAGGATATAACATTGTGCTGTAGTGGGAATATTTTCACGTATCCTATATGATCGTGAAGTAAAAAAGTATTTAAAACAATATTTTAAAAAATTGTTGAGCCAGTACATCATAAAGATGACCCACGTGCACAGGCTCTCTCGGCATATCACTACTTAGTATTATACAGTGCATATATACATTGCATTTTGTTTCACCAATTGTTATATTAGATGCGCAGAACAGTATGTTGAATTAATTTAATAACGTTATCAAATATTTCTCAATAGCTATATAGTTCACACAAATTACTGCGTGTATATTTTTAATGATAAATAACAAACTTTGACTCTAAAAGTGATTCGGAGATCTGGATAGGCGAGGTTACAGTACTCGTGTATACCAGGATTCAGGTACAAGTCGGGGGACGAATTCATCATGGCTGCCAAATACCTCAATACGTAATTAAAGCTCAGACACACGAGAAAACTTCATATTTCTATGTCATATGCCTGTTATCACAGATACAGCACAGCTTCTCTCAACGACAACGCATGTCGAGATATGTCGAGCTAATAACATAAGTTCTTTGTTATTAGGCATATGACATAAAAATAGGACCTGGTAATAGCGGCCTAATGCAAGTTACGTAGTAAATAGCATGGTTGGTATGACTGGTGCATCGCCAATACTATGGTGGCAACGCAGGACACCACTCGTATAGAGCATTACCACTATGAATGCAGTGTTTGTTAGGGTGCCATATGGCTTCCCACTTTCATTTGAATCCTAGTATACATGAAATGACTTACGGGCAAGGCCTTGAGTGCAGATAATCCGACGGATTTGTAAGGCACAGCTACGATCGGTGCCACTGGTACAGCGACCGGCTGTGTTACTGCGACGGGAATTGGCCTCGTAATGGGCACTTTCACCAACTTCACCACTTGCTTGGTGACCTGCAACATGAGAGATCAGGGTTCGTGACTAACTTTGTTAGATGATCCTTGTTAGTTTGAAACCATTATTTTGCGAGGAATATTTCTTTGTGTCGTTTATGGCTAATGTTGTACGTGTAATGGTTTACATAATTTTACAGATAATTTACGTCCAACTGCTGTACAAGAATGATGCGAAGTGGATGACGTCATACTTGATGTCATAGGCTTATATAGAAAATGAACGTTTTCTGCGAGAAACAGATGAATTGTTTCGCAGAGCCAAGGAGAGGGTAACAACTAACCTCAACTCTTCTTCTAATTCTCTTAAATATGTAAACATATTTCATTGGTAATATAATTATTGATTTCTTACAGTACTTTGTTCACAATGATTGATTTACGTACTTACATAATCACACAACACCGCATTGGGACAAAAATTACAAACACTACTACGCAAACGACTCGAGAGAACACGGACGCCACAACTAGTAAACAAAGATGCCGTTGGCCAATTAGCACGAGTGATACTGAAAAATAGAGCATGTTTCAAATTTTCCATACAATCTGCCTCCTGTCTGGTGTGTATCGCACGAAACAGTTCGTGAAATGGACCTTGTATAGCGGGCTTAAGACGGAGTGCCTCCTTACCTGAGCGCTGGGACTCGCCGTCAACATCCCATGATGTCCCCCATACGCCCCTCCGTACACGATGCCGCCGAGGTGTCCTCCGGAAGCGCCATAAAGGTGAGACACGTCGTACGCCACTGGTTGTGCGCTGACGTGTGCATGTCCTCCATAGCCAGCTAGAGATATGGGGTGTAAGGCGGCATGGTGGCCGGCAGCTACTGCATACGTAGGAGAGTGGGCTCCTCCTAGAAGCACGGCTTGGATCCACGGATGCGCTAGGTGGCCGCCAGATGACAGTCCACCTGGAAAATTATATCACTGCAACTTGATCTACAATATAATTAAATTCATGTCTTTAAGAATGTTAGCACAAAATAATTTATTACAAAATAATCTCGTCGAGGGCAGTAACGTAATTTAATCTCTGGGAACAAGCAAAGAAGCACCGCAAGAATTGAATACAGAGAAACAATAAAAGATATACATTTAATTTTTTTGTAGTTGAAACAAATTATTATCAAAAGAATTATAATACGGGCGCGTTAACAAAACAGGGAATACACAGTTGTAAATTTATGTTATTTTATTTCGTATTTACTCAAATACAATATATTTAAAGGATAACTCAAAGTCCGTGTCCTACCGTGTCCCTTGATTATCTCTAATTCATAATACATCATCAACGTATTTTGCTGTAATCCTTTCTCTCTAGATTTCATAAATAAAATTCATTCATTTGTACTGTTAACAATAGCGCATTTTTCCTTTTGATCATAATTAGTTATTTCCTTCGGTAAATCAAGTGAAAAAGAAAAAAAAACATTGTAAATTTAATAATAATATTAATACAGATTAAGTCATTGAAGTAGAACTGATTGCATTTATCTGCTTGAATGTTTTAACTATAGAGCAGACCTTTTTGGTCAAAGAAACGTTTACTTATCATTTTTTGAATGACTTGAGTTGTTAAACATAAAACTTTGTAGTCTACCACTTATCACCCAAAACTTTGAAACTATTACCTATCAAGTGACTTCCATAAATTGGAACTCCTCCATGAGAGCCCGTAGACGGCACGCCATGAATCGCTGCAATTCCTCCATAGCCTCCAAGATAACGATGTCCTCCGCTGCTCACAACTGCCGCTCCATTGCTGACCTGGTTGAAGTCCACTTGACTGGGTCTCAAGAGACCTTTATATTGCGAAGAATACTGACCACTGGACGATCCACGACCCGAATGAATACCGGAACTACTAAAATGTCCTTGACTACTACCTAGTCCCGTCCCTACTGATACATAGCTGTTCCCTCCAGGGGAACCGTAAACCATGCCCGGGATCCTGGTTGAGTGACCTCCAGAACTAGATCCGGAACTGCCATGAACCTTGTATCCAGAAGATACGCTCACACTGGTAGGTCCTCCGGAATGGGAACCCCTGTATCCTGTCAGAAGGTGCGATGGGTAACTACCACCACTGCCTGACGAACCTCCACTTTGCTGGAGGTAGTGCGCTATGTAGGACTTATAATCTTCTCCCGCGTGATTCGAGCTGCCACCATGTTCCTGAGACCCTGCGCTTGCCCCGTGTCCTACAAGCTGGGATTCGTACGATCCTTGGTTCCCGTGCTGGGACAATCCTTTCGGTCCATCGATAACAGTCAACCCACCCGTCAATGATCCCCCGTGACCGGAATAACTCTCAGAAGTCCCTCCAGCAGACGGGGTGCCATACACCACCGAAGAACCCCCATGCTCGGATCCCTCATTCGCGGCCCCATACACCCCCGACTGCTGCGCGTTCTGGTAGCCTCCGAATGAAGCAGAGGTTATCCCGTGTTGCGACCCGCTAGAACTCATGACGACGTCCTTTGTAGGAGAGGTTCCCCCTGAAGCATGGTGTTTTTCGAATGCGGTCTTGATACTCGCGGCGAGCTGCCCAAGACCTATGAGACCACCGATGTCGTTTTCGGGAGGGCCTGAGGCGGCTGCGCTGTAGGAATCGGGTCCACGGTAGGTCTCTGCGCCATTTTTGTAGTTGTAGCGCAAAGCGGCGTAGTTGGTGGCGGCGTCGGCGTCCGTGTCTTCAGGGGTTTCGGTGACAGGCGCCGGCGAAGGTGTCGTGGTGGTCTCTTGCTGCACTCGCACCTTCTGGCGACGTGCCTCGGAACTACAGCAGGCCAAAGCCAGGAGCAGGAGGGAGAGCTGCAAAGGACAATAAGCATTGGAGCACACCAATTACCATAACTATGACATGCTATGTAAGCTTGGCAACACTAGGAACAACTGGACAAGCGGTCCAAAGAGGACCACTGACGCCTTCAGTGTTGCCAAGTACATACTGCTCGGCTTGAAAATGTTAGTTGGCTGAACCCATATGGCAAATCACAAGCACAGCCGTGGATATTTTTTCACGTGTATGTATGATATTACTAAACTGCAAATACTTTAAACGTATTATCAATGTATTATTGTTAGATAAATAAATAAATTGAAAAGATCTATTCTTGTGTGAATAAAAATGAAAATTAAGTCGTTTAGCACAAGTAGTTCATGTCTGAATTTACGCAAAAATATTTACGGTAGAACATTAAGGAATGCATTTCCCAGTTTAATAATTGTTCGAAGCACACAGAATAAGTGGATGGCATAACAGACAAAGAGGAAGTAGAAACAAAGGGACGTAGACAAAATCAATTTTGAATGACTAATACGAAATATCCTCGTTTCTGTTATGTCCATTTTTATGTACAGTGTGCCCATTTACAGTTCAGGTAATTTTCCCTTTTCATTAGTTATTATTTAATGGATCATGTATTTTATCAGTTTGAATCCTGCGAAGTATTAGTGTCACATTTGCACAGAAATTGTGTGGAAATGTTTTAAATATATTTTTATGATAATCATACAAATGGAAAATTAAGTTAATTAAAAATATTTTTGTATTTTTTATAGGCAAACCTGTATGAAATAGTCGTTGATTACATCAGAAAATATTTTATAATAATTTCTTTCATTTTTGTTAATATTTTCTTAATATTGATTTATAATTTTTGTATTTC
Organism: Laupala kohalensis; assembly: GCA_002313205.1. Lineage (NCBI taxonomy): Eukaryota > Metazoa > Arthropoda > Insecta > Orthoptera > Trigonidiidae > Laupala > Laupala kohalensis. The sequence continues at coordinate 210,802 of NNCF01125976.1, read as the reverse complement.
CCAAAACAATGAGTTTTGAACATGTCATCTATTTGTTGTAATTTTAATACCTATGTTCTTATTTAATCTTTATTGAACGACTGCGAATACTTGTTCTTCCAGCAGAAGTTGCCTATTTCGCCTAATAATAAATGAAACTATACGTACACTTTTGAGAATTAGTTATTTTCATTTCTTCTAAATTATTAAACAATAAGATTAATTTAAATACTCATTCATTAAAAAACAATGGAAATTTACAAATATTAAATATTTTCCAATCAAATTTAAGACCGAAAATTTTATTTTTCAATTGAAAAAAATTAGACATGGTATATTTGAATACTATGTAATGTTGAATAATCTGTGTCAATTATTCTGAATCTGTTACAATTACTCTGTATTAGTCGAAAAAACACACCACTGAAAGTTTTTTTGCAATTTTGTATAATATTTCATGAGTGATTTGCATGAAATTTTATGATATTTTAATATATTGAATAAGCTTCAACTTAAAGCAGGGGACAATTCTTATATAGGTACATGCCTGTATTGGAAAGATTGAACGACCGTTGTCATGACTGATGCAGGTTTGAAAGAAAATTGTATTTGGCTACAAAATGCATACATGATACTGCTTCCTATATGTAAAATGATAAACTGATGTTTAATGTTTCAATTGGCCACTAGATCGGGCGATATCAGTTCTCCTATTCGCCACCAGGGTCTAACTCCATGAAGAGCCACTAGTGTAAGATTGTCTCACATGAGTAGTGCCACCATTTGCCACAAGAGTGCATTGCTACCATTATACTATCCAGTTCTTGTTTCGACTACTAGAGCTCGTGTTTCATTAATCGACATAAGAGGGGGGAAAGAATAAAGTGAAACTCATTTGTTAAAAACTCGTATCAACTACTATTTCTTCCGAGGCAGCAAGGTGGAACTAATGATGCCTCTGCGGTTCTAATCTGAATCTTGATTTTTTCCAAGAACATGAGCACAATAAATGGCGAGATGTTAATGTAAGACAACGCATGAATTATAACAATTAGACATTATTACAGCACATCGGTGGTACATATTACGAAGAAAATAGGGAAATATTTTTTTCCATTTCCATAGAGATTTTCAGAATAGCAAAACTAATTGGGGATTATTTTTTTAATTGAATATAATGCAAATATGATTAAACCATATACCACAGGGAAGAAACAATTGTTAAGTGAAAACTTTGTAAATAAACATTCCATTATATATATATATATATATATANTATATATACTATTATAATGTAACATTTGAAAAATGCGGAGTGTTTCATACAAATTCATATATCGACGGTTTGATGTTGTGTTTTTCGCTGTTCCCTTTCTAGAATAGGGACTTAATTCTGATATAAAAAGAATGTGTTTAACCCATGTTTATATGGCGTGTAACGTATAATATAATTATATAAACAATTTTAAGATTACTCGTTCAAATTGATGATAATAATTAGTGGTAATAATAAATTTGTCAAAAAATGTTTACAACGTGCTTATTACTACGTGGAGGGCAATAAACTAAAAAAAAAATTTGTATGAAACACTCCGCATTTTTCAAATGTTACATTATAATAGATTTGTAGTGAGAGACATCTCAGGGAAAAAGGTAAAATCATACATATTTGTTCCACCTATATGATAAAACTCTCGACCCATATGATGAAATCGATATTAATAATATCGATTGACGATACATAAGAACCCTATCATTTCGACGTTTCATATTGATTCGAGTTTGAATCCCGTTAACTGGGTTTTTGTTAGTTCTGAGTAACCTTAAAAACGGACGAAATGTCAACATAAAAATCTCAGCACGTCTCGAGAATATACAACCAAATTATCAAGTACAATAAATCAGTTTTGCTAGTAATATTACAATCAAGTTTACCACTCAAGATATCACTTTGTGTGACCATTGTTTAAAAAATCGTTTTAATAATAAAAAAATTATTATATATATATATTTTTTTTTGCGCAAAATATTTTGGCGTAAGAGAGAACAATAGCATTGAGTTCGTTCGAAAAACGAAATTGATCGTAATTTTATTTGCGGTGTTTCTACATTTATTTTCAATTACTTTGATCTCTGTATGAGGCAATATAATCAAAATATTAACTGGACATATCTTTAAAAAAGTTTCCCCATGCAAATTGAAGTAAAATTATTTAACTTCTTATCCAAAACATTGAATTTGAATAAAAGAGAGTTATATCACTTTTCCCCAGATGCCACAAAAAGCGTTTACTGTGTATATGAGTAATCGTGAAAGAAAGTATTATTTTCTATTTCATAATGATTTTAGTAACATTTCAGATCACAAGAATGTACAGTATGAAAATACACGTAATAGATTGTTTTTAGTATGAAAATATTATCTTTCATTGTACACATGCTAATCTTAAAAAAATAATCCTACATGATGAATATAATAAAAATAATGACATAACAATGATAATAATAAAATAAAAAAATGCATGACTCACCGGTATGCTCATGGTCGTTGCAGTGCGTGGAAAAAGCCTCAGAAGGAAACTATGGACTGATCAGAGCATCGCATGTTGCTCACTCTCTTATAAACCACTCTCTCCCTTCTAAGCGGCGACGGGGGAGGATGCGAAGGTGAAGGTGGTGGGATTCTCCTACGCCTCTTGAACACGCGCTGGGGGTGCTCTTCGACCATGACCTCCACTATCGCTCACTCACGCTACCACGGCTCCATGGGACGGATGACCGATGTAGCCGGAAATGGCGGAAAAAATACAGACCCATTCTTTTCACAAATTTATTAGGTGTGAACATTATACTGAGAAAGCACTGTAGATGTGAGTACCCGGAGACTGGATACGAGATCTAAATTCAAAAGAACGATATGCATACGACTCTCGTGTATATGACTCTTCTGTATCCAACTCTCGTTTGACCGACTCCCATTTATCCGACTCTAGATTATACAAACTTTTTAGGATATGACATGAGAACCTTATAGTTCGGATACTGTAAGGTTGGGATGTCACACCCAAGGGTTTGGAGAAATCCTATACTGCACCTCACTCCCCAAGACCTTCTCTGAGTGCAGATAGACCCTCGCGAGGTATAAGTTTGTTAACTGAGCTGCTTTGGACTGGTTTGGACACATAACATACCACGGACGAAGAGCTCTTCATCTGCACCTCTACTTCAAACCCTTGGAAACGATTAAACCCAGAGTTTGCGTGAGAGTATGTGAGATCCAATTTCACAGGTTTGGATGTGCGATCCAAATTCAGAGGAAGGAAAAGATTTTTCCAAACCTTTGTTAGTAAGAATATTTGTTTAGAGAAAATGACCTTATTTTATAGCAGAAAAATTTATTACAATATTTTTTAAAATGTTTAAATTACTGTGGTCTGTAACGTCGATAAAAATTAACTGCTAAGTATGGTTAATATTGATGAATTGCAAGAGCGGAAAAATAATTAAAATTCGCTGTTAATATGTAGATGTAACTAGTAGATGTAAATTGTTAACTGTAGATGTATAATAAATTCGCTGTTAATCTGTGGATTCTTAACTCTCGTGACAGTTGACTGAGAAACTTACTAACGTGTTCGCCAGAGTTCAATTGCACTACGTGAAACGGACAAATCCACTCAACGTATAATCTACGCGACCGAACCGTGAAAACAAAATTATATAAAGAACTTTGAAGTACCTAAACGTGAAATGAAAACAAACCAAAATTCAGAGTCCCTTCGTTTATGTACATCTGAGTAATGTAAATGTTCATCCTGCCTGAAATTTAAAATAATTCGTAATTACGTACATAGTAGCATCCAATGCTGAAAACTGAGTATTTTTGTAGATTTTCTTGGTGGTATTTAATTTTTGAAATTAACAAAAGTTTAATAGCATGATAGTAGAGAAATATGGAAACTAACATATGAATTTAGAATATTATATAAAGGGCTCTAATGACCTTGACGAGCCCTAAAGCCCCAAGAAATGAACCCCAGATAACGCCAGGTAAAATGAGCTACAAACTCCAGATATGATAGAATTATTTGATACCTTCGCTCGACGCGCACGAAGTTACATCCGTATTTCGACGCGAGTATTCTCCGGTTCTACTTTGGAAACTTTGCTTGTAATAGATGCTACCGTCCCTGGCTTACTTCCGGAGAGTAAATTAGCTTATTGTCCTCCACGTGGACGTAGGTAGGTTTTAACTTCATGTTTGGCAATAAATTATTATTATTATTATTATTATTATTATTATTAT
>NNCF01125976.1:154857-206205 GCA_002313205.1 Laupala kohalensis | reverse complement strand
ATATATATATATATATATATATAAAACTGATATTTAAATGCCCCTCCCTTCTCTGAACATGATGACATTTTCGTGACGATTTTATAAAATTCTGTATTGAAATATGGGAAGACAACCTTTTAAAATGTGAACACTGCCTGCTAATATGGTCTTTAAGATGTCATATCAATCATAATGAGAATGCTTTCATTATAAACGTATGAGTTGGAGAATTCTCGCTCGAGAGCTATGAGAGGTAGCGGCGTTGGCATGGAGCAGGGAACACCCTGTCACCACTTAACACCGCCAACCACACCCGTCGCGCTACTTCCTCCATCCTCTGTCCTTGTGGTAGTATTCTTTGCATTCATCGCTGCAGCTTCGCGCTCCGACTGGGCACCGAGCCAACCTCCGCCACTCACTACGTGTGCGCTTTCTACGCGCGACTCGTCTACGCTCCCATGCTCTGCGTCACACTTCAGCGTCGGCGGAAACGCAAAAGATTATTCACCGACGCCTACGTTTATGCGCCCGAACTGCGTTGGAGGCTGTGGAAAACTCTCTGGGGTGTCTATCCCTCGATCTCGTTTATCCGACTCATGTGTATCCTACTTCCGTTCATCCGTCTCTAGATTATACAGAATTCGACACATCCGGATAAGTTATTAATGTTCAATTTTCCTCTGTAATTTTAACCGTGATAGTTTGGTTGTTCTAAAAAATCAATTACTCTATTTACTTCGTTCAATTTAAATTTTTTTGACGAGATATTACAATCAGGTTTTGTAAAATTCTATAGAGTTTTATTGTGATGACTGGTGATTTTCTGCGTTAAGCTGCAAAATATTTTTTACTGTGTGATTGTTTTCAATTCTCAATGTATTAAAAATATAAATATTTTTGTCACCTTGTTTTGATTTAGAATGCATGGCAAGTGTTAAAATGTTATTTGCCATATTATCACGAATATTGCTGACTTCAACTATTCCGGATAAATGGGACTCTACTCTCTAAATAATTTAATAAGACGACTATTCGGGAGGAAGCAAGGGACCATCCCATCAATTCCTATTAAAGAATGTTCTTGACTGTCTGATAGGCGTCTTGTGATTGAACACAAATTTTACGTCTCTGCTGCTGATATGTTAAGATACTATAGTACTATGCGACAGTACTACCAGACAGCTAAGTGTGACTAAGTATGACGAAATCTTCGAAAATCTTCGAGACTATCAGATGAAATTACCCAATAGAAACGGGAAAATATCGGAACAAATTTTGAGAATCAACAGATGTTTCTCGAAATTTATGCAATATGTTGGGGAAAAAATTAATGTTATTTTAAGATGCCTGAATAGACATACCGGAAGTACTTAGTGACATAATAAACTTCCCAGTCTGCTAATGTATCTACCCATCGTGAAGATATCAAGGAAACAAACAGCTTTTCCTCCTTACACACGTGACTCCGGATACGATATCATCAGGAAATTTTGGAAGTAGATTTTTCGAGATGTACTTCGTCGAAATTCAGGCCTGTCTTTAACTTTTCCTTCCTTCATTATTTCTTTATCTTCCTTATTTTCTTTCTCTTCTCTCATTTTATACAGCCACAATTCGTTCCGTGTCATGTATCATATGGAAGTATTCAAATTTATATAAAAAGCGAGCAACAGAGTGTAAATTGTTTGAATTATAATTTTGTTCGAGTAAGATCGCGCAAATGTAAATAGGGTGACGTAGTGGTCTTATCTTACGGGGCATTTACAAGTATAATTCACCAAAAACTGTGGAAAATACTGTTCTAACAGAAATTGCAACTGCTTCACGTGACTGAAGACAATACGACCATTCTCAAATAAAGAGTCAAACGACAATCTAAATTTATTATCAAAATAATTGTCCTCGTCCAATAGTAAAAATCAGCGGAACGAATTAATTAATTAATAAGCAGGGTTTTGGTGAATATTTCCTAGTTAGGGGAATAATTGGCAACTTGAGTTCAGTCAACGCGGATATAATACACGCATATATGAAAAGCGACTACTTTTCCCACAATACAAAAGAAACATAAATTGTTGGTAAACATATTGATATTTCCTGTAGAATGTTTGTTTTGATCAGAAGGGGAGGTGACGATGCATTCTGTATGAAAAGGAGAGGACAAAATTTCTCCATTAAATCAAATTATTCAAATTTTTCTTTGAAATAATACGGAGAGAGAATACTACTTGATATCAGACGGATTTCAGTTAAACGATTATCAGAAACTACTGAACGAACTCCGTAATGATTTTGTATTATTTCCTAATATTTATGTATTTAATTAATAGTATTTAATTACTATTTATGTATGCCTACCACAACTTTGGAAACTTGGAAAAGTGATACAAATAAATCATACATCGTATTTATTTAATGGATATAGTTATTTATATACATAGTTTTAACACACACGAGGTTAAAAACCTGTATGTGGACCTGTAAACTAAAATTGGTTAGCAAAAAAACTTAAGACTAAGTTGGTTAAAATACGTACAGAACAGTAAATCTAAAGGAAGTAAAACAAATCATCTGTTGAAATTGGAGAAAACAGTAATGCATTCATATTATGAATGCTCAGGACAAAAATCTAGGGAAGTCAAAATGAAATTTGAAAAATCGTTAACAGCTAAGAAATCTAAATCTCATTTCAATACAGTAGGTGATATATACAGAAAAAGTACGAAAATCAAAATTGTATAAAATAAGTTGTTACCCAAAATACAACTAAGAATTAGATCACATAATGTGGCAGATACGTTACATAAATTCTTGCGAAGACATCCATCAGCAGAGTCTGAGGAGAAACTAGAACAAAACATGCTACTTCGTAATTAACTGTATTTAAGGGGTAGAACATAATGTTTATGAATTATAATAATACGTTTGTTGACGCCTAAACTTCTTCATTCCGTCATTGACTCTCCTTCAAACAGAACAAAACGCGTATATATTTATTTATAATATTGATTTTAACGTGTTACATTCCAGGTTCGTTCACTGTTCTACTGATTACCTGGACGCCTTTTCATTCAGGTGACAAAGGAAAAAGCAACAGGGAAGTGAGATGTCGATGAAGACTCGTTGCTCATCACGAAACAGAGAAAGTAGTTCAAACAATAGGACACAATACGGGCTCCCGCTGGAAAACGTTGCGCACTCCATAGTAGCAGGCTTCGATCTGATACTGCATTGTGTTGCGTTACGAAGCAAAGATTCTGGTCTAGCTCCATTGCTATACAACATCCATGTGACATCCCCATTGAAAATTGCACTTTTTCAAGAGAAACTTCTTTAGGCGCGCTAGGGCCCCAGCGGTGGCGCAGGTGATAGTGTTGTCGCTCGTCACCAAGTCATCCCGGATTCGATTTCCGATGGGACCAAAAAATTTGTAGCTTTTCACATTAATGTCCCAGTTCATATAGCTGTGACTACTGGAAGGCGAACCCTCCTTCTTCCTAGTATTACTAACTCTAACTATTACTAACTACTTCTCATAATCCCTCCACGTGGGCCAAGTGTTGGTAAACCCAGTTAAGCGACCCACCTACCACCAATAACCCCCACCACCCAACTCCTACTTGCTATCGATCCATGTTGATAAGCTTCAATATCACTAAGCTACGTTTCCCTCCTGTTTACAAATACAACAAAGAGATAGTACATCTAAACGCGTTCCGAAAATACTCGAATGTCTAGCCGAAGGAGACAATGGCGAATTACTGCACCTACTACATTCAAAGACGTGTAACTTCACCGAAAATAATGCAATATGGCTGCCTCACTCGAATTGCCAACTTCTACGAATTTAATATAAAATTAATTGTAGTCGCAAAAGCGACTATTTACTGTAAGAAAATATAAGTTAATAAAACAACGATCTAAGACACAAGCCAATATTAGTTCCACAATTCGACGTAGAAAGATGCACAAGGGCAAGTGCATTGTATTGATGACCGCCGTTGGCGATATATTTAAATTTAAAGAAATCAGAAAGTACTGCCGACGTAACGCGAGGTACTTTTATCATTATCCTTAAATAATACCAGATTCCACTTATCCCCCACTACCAGATGGCAGTGGAAGGCGGAACGTCGAAATTGCGAATGTGGTTCCTCCCGTAGGGTCGCAACCAAAGGAAAATGGGTACCATAATTAACGGGAGCTGAGACCCATACGTTATTATAATTATTATTATTATCATCCTAAAATATCATCTTACGGCGAAGTAAAGGCGTTGGCTACACTGTGTATAAACCCTATATGATCATCAAGCCAGTTAGAATGGCAATAAATTAATCAGTAATTTATCAACAGAGTAGTTACAAACTCCCTATGACCACATTGAAGACAATACTTTAGTTTACTACTACTACTTTGCAATAAAATAATAACACAGTGCGTATCCGTTCATGTTTTTTCTCTTCTTGGGTCACAAATTTTCTAAGTAAAGTTACACGACTTTTGAGTGTAGACACGAATCAAGCAAACAATCGAACTGTGACGTGTTGTGAGTTCTGTATGAACTTGTTTGTCCCGGACAGACAAGTTCACACTGACTCCGACCGCGGAAACCTACGTTTATATTGTGATTTCTGGTCAGCGAATATCCAGCACTGGGAAGTTTTGTGTGTTAGGCTTGCCAACCCATGAAACATGAATCTTATCCCATAAAAGAAAAAAAAAATCAACCGTAGTCATAATTGGTAGATAACCATTTAAACAAATCGGAAAGAATAAATGTACATAATTTTAAGGTCTCTTGATTCTTACCTAAAAATTGCTGGGTTAATTACTTATCAATTTGTAAGTAAAAATCGACGGTTTCTAATTTATATTAGATTATTCTTCTGACTTGTCTTAATCTCATCATGTTTTTTTTTAGTGAGAACGTATTCAGGGAAACTCCACAGAGGCTCGTTGTGCTCGTCCCATGTATATGTTTTTATCGTCTGATCTGAGGATGAGTGCTCGTAGACAAATAAAGGGTGGTCCACCACGTGCAGAGAGCGTGAGAAACTCTCATCAGAAGAGGACGACAAACGAACAGAGATATAATGAATGGGAGGAAGATACGTTTAGCGTGTCACGCGTGTCTGGGTGCTAATACTCAGTTTACTCCGTATCACAGGGCTCAAGTGGTGTCACGACGGGAGAAAAGAAAGCTTCTATGAATTCCGTTTAGCGGAGAAATACTCGAATGGTGCGGATAAAAATGCAACTCAAAAGCGTTAAAACACCAAAAGGGCAAAAATGCCATTTCCGACACAATCTCAGTTGGTTTCTCTGCTGAAGTAATTGGTGCCTATATCTGTACTGGACATATATATTTTTTAATTGGTACATAAATTTAAATTGTTAATTATTCTTTATATTCATAATAACTGTATATTCAAAATGCAACTTGAAATTTTAATTATTCCGAGTATATAGAAGTTTAATATTAACAGCACATTCACGATTAAGGGACAATTTGGGCAAACATTCCCACTTATAAGGTATTTTGCACTGCATTGCATACGTATCTTCGGTGCCTCTGTGCATTTAAGGGTGGAAAATAACAAACCCATCAAGATCTCTTCCCTCAATTGTTAGAGAGTAAACTATTAAATAAATCCTAGTATTCAACGTTTTTTTAAACCGTAAAACTAGTGTTAGCAGAAAATAAATTTTAATTACAATATTCTCAGAACAAAAAAGGGTCAAATTTAGTTCACATTTGTTGAATGAATGTGCCAAGATGTGTTAGTATATGATTTGTTGATGTTGTTTACAAGTTGCCTCATTTTAGTGTTCCGTGAAATTCTTCAGGTGATTTCACCTGTCACTTCGAAATATCTTGTAGATTAAGATCCAGATTAAAGAAGGAAGGATTAGAAAGTCATTGTGTAGGGATGTGAAGACTCAGTAAGCACGATACTTCACCGACATTGCGTGCACACCAAGGTGTCGGATATGGTGATCATGGAATCCACAATGTCCGATTTCTTAGAACCAAGTGGAACTCGATGAACTATTATACAAAATGCAATATTCAGTTTGAACGGAGAGAGGTGAGTTAGTTTCAATTGAAAAAATGTTTTACTGTGATCCGAAACGCTAATATTCGGCGCTAATTCATGATAACTGAATGTCAAGGAATAGTCCGAAACTCAAATGATAGACCATAACGAAGTTTTATTTCCTCTGATATTACTAAATATCCAAACTAAATTCAATTCAAAAGAAATTTATTTCATACAAAACATCTACATTCCATAATACAAATATAAATCTTATAATTAAATTACAAAACATGACAAGCTGGAAAGAAAACGTAAAATGAAATAAATTAGGGATTCCAGTAGGTGCAGCCTGTGTCGCGATTTCCTCAAAGCAACTACCACGACTCAGAGAGATTGGTTGATGACCAGCTACACGAAGTATAAAAAAAAACAGATTTGACTTGTAAATAGGACTAAAATTAATTTTATATTTATACTAGCAAAAGGGTAGTTACATTATTTACAACGTGAAATTCAAAAGACAAGAAGAACCATCGTCCCACCAAGTGTTAACATTTAATATTCGGTACATACTGCGCATACTGTACCCTGGTATTTACTCTTAACGAATTTCTAGTTGCATTAACGGGTAATCGCTACTAAACGGTTATTAGGAAAGAAGTAAACGATAATTTTTTTAAAAAAAGAGGCATAAGGGGCTTTTGGCGGATATACTGAAAGTTGTGGTGTTTTACGATGGTAAGCGGAAGACAGCAACTACAGTATTGGTTAAGCACCATTGGGAGTCAGTATGCAAAGCCCACGGCAATCAAGGGTTCGTATAGCGACGTATGGGACCTCTGCCCCGCCAATATAATATAATAAATCTAAATATTGTATTTCTTTTGGTACATGTAAATAAAGCCCATTTTGATTTGAATATTCGTTAGCTCCAAATTTTTCTGAAGGGAATTCTCTTTCTCATACGTCATGGATCGAGATTTGCACAACGAACCATTTGTGAGATTATATATATATATATTTTTTTTGCGAATGTCAATTAAATAATAACCCCAAATGAATGTCAATAGCCAGGCATGGTTTTTTTTCATTTGAAAACTTATCTCTCTTTTCTCATGTAACATTTTTGTTCAGAACTCATTTAAATCTTATCACTAATCTCTTATTTATTGTATTTTATTGAGACTCGTTCATTACAGTAAAGCTATCCCAATATTTAATATATCTGGTAGAGAACAGATTTTTTTTTAAGAAAAGATTGTTCCTAGTTTCCTATTTAATGCTGCAGCTTGGGAATTCCTCCAAAGTATTCAGAGTACCTCCTTTAATTATTGAGACAATTGTGAAATGAGAAGCCAGTGTTACGAAGTTCTACCTGAAGAAACTCGAAACTATAAGAAAAAAAAGCAATCAATTTGTGTATGAGTGCATTCCACCGCACTCAAGTGTGATAACATCGTTCTCAGATCTCTAGAAATTCCACAACTAAAGCGATGTTTCCAGAGTACCAGAGTAATTCACCTCCACTCTAAGAAGCCGCCAAGCCTAACAGATTCATTTTCTGTAGCGGCGCAGTGAAGAGTGCAAGCATACACTTTCAGATATTCATCTACTAGAAGAGTTGTTAATGAGTCGTTCTGCCACCGTGCAATCTGCTTATTATGATCACATTGCGATTTGATAAGTCTGGTTGCTCACCAAAGGCGTTGTCCAGTGTTAGGGTGGAGGATAAAAATTCATCCTTAACAACATATTTGAACATACGAATAGTTTCATTATAGAATGTACTCTTAAAAGGGGTGTTAAACAACTGCCAACCCCCTCGTCCATTTGACGTAGCAGTTTTTACTCGCACTGAATGATGTTAGTGTAGATCACCGCAGACCAACGTATCGTGGTCCGCGGGCTATTTTCTACCACACTTTCGATCAATCGGACCGGCACAGAATGGGATTTGGCAAAATATTTCCCGACGAAGAAAACTAAAAGACCAATTTATTTATTTGCAACACGAACTGATTCTCTTCGGCAGATTTACATTAATTCAAGGAGAAAAGAGTCCATGGTATTTATTTTTTAAAAGTATTTTAAATATCAAATATTATTATGATGTTGATTATGAAGTTGAACTTGACAAATACATATTATGTAATGGAACGATATATTCGAGGATTGGTCATCAATGAAAGATTCTTTTTACATCGCCAACGTTTCGGCAATTCATTTTGCCTTCATCAGGGCTACAAAGATCATACACAATTTACATTATTTCTGGTACAACTTTGAAACACCTTATTAACACAAACAATATATCAATGATTTCTCACTATCTAACTATGAAATAACTGTTACAAAAGCAAACCCAAAAAGTCTTAATATAATACAAAACACCATACCTGTATAATATAGAACCACACCATCATCAATTACCACCAGCCATAACCTCTAAATACAACCCACTACATCTCTACAACCTTCCTGGAGTAGATAGAAAACAAAAATATCATTATCAAATATTATTATAAAATGGTGTCATATTGTAATGTACAACGGGGAAATTCCAAACACAATTTTCCATTCTCATTCACCGGATATGCGTCAAGTATTAATTCTGACAGCGTAGATGTATTGATAAAACTTTTGATGTAAAATGTACAATAACTCGCGGACCGTCAAATTAAAAACAAAAAAAATTGCGGAGCGAGTACGGCCAACTCTGGTCTAGGTATCTGGTTATTCTGATCTTCGGATGATGCCTGGTACTTAAATTCTGAAGAATTCTCACTGATATAGAGATAATAGATGTCTGGTTATTTTGATAGTTGAATGATGATAATTCTTTGGATTAGAATTCGTTTCGTTGTTGAGCTCCCCACGAAAAAAGCAAATTAATGTTGCCAACATGATCCAAATAAACTAGATGGAATCCTCTTTGTATTTTTTTTATTTTTATTTATTTTTGTTCTTTTTCGTGTAAATGAAAAATATTGATTTTATTTATTTATATTCACTCGCCTCGAAAGCGCATTTTTAAGCACTTTAATAACAATTTATACGAACAATCAAATAGTTACGAACGGAAAAGAGAACACAGTTGTATTTACCATATTTTTCAATCCTCACGGTTAATAAACATGGTGGTTCATGGTGATTCAGGAGAATTATCTTCTATACCATTTAAGTGCATATGACCTGAAATGAACGCCCATTTGTTTAGTGTACTAATAACAAAAGTTTTCTTCATTTTTTATCATATTCCAGGGGGATCAAGTGTCTTGGATTATTGGCATTGAGGTATAGAAATCAGTCAAAAATATTTATTCATTCATTTGTTCGTCAACATTTAATAATTTACAGCAATTTCTAATACACAACAACAAATAGTCACACCACACATATGGCTGTCTGTGTGGTCTGTCTTCATAATATTGCTTTTAAATTAATATCATTAGCTTTATGAGAAATCTTCAAATGAAATTGTTCTGCAATTCATCTCTATTGAGAATTCAAGCCGTGCTATGCACGAAAAAACGGACATCTCAACAGTTACTATTAGTGTACCATACTCTCACTATAAGTATCTTCCTTTTCTCTAAATTTTCAATTATTTTCATTAGCATAAGATTGAGGAACCAAGAATACAACCTTTCTATACAGAGGTTAGAGATTTGAAGGGATTGACATAAAAAAATGTAACCAAGCAATAGCTTTAAGCGTTGGCCTCACTTCAGTGCAAAATAAGTTTTTAATAAAAATACGTACGATATGAATTTATATTGTCTTCCAAACACACTTATATTTTCTCTTATTTACACTTGCAGTATGCAAATTTACAATACAAATGTAATCTATCCATTATTTTGCAATATAAATAGTTTTTTAGCAAAATAGATTAAGAGCATGATTGGATTTGGGTTCATTTTTAAGAACTATATACAAATATTCAGCCAAATTTATTTAACGTAATAATTTTATAATCTCTTTAAATATAACGTTGCGGTAATTTTGTTGTTGACGAAATAAGTACATCATTGCAAAATCAGCGAATGGCAAAAAATCTTTGTCTTTGCACTGCCATGCCTTACCAATGTTATCCGGAACACGGCACATAGAACATTACTGGACTTCGCAAAAACCGGCTTTACATGTTTATTTTTCTACATTACTCCAAGTATGATTATCCGAACTTTAAGACAGCTCTTCACATACAATGCTTGTAATATATATTACATTTATTCAATAAACAAGTAAACTAAGGAACATCAAGTAAATGACATCCCGACTTAACAACTATCCAATTACTTCAGTTTCAGGTTTTACGTAATATAAATCGAATTTATACATTTGTTTATATACTTTGGGTGTGAATGGTACTCCAGTAACAGCTAACCATCATGTATCTTTGTTACACTCTATATTATCTTTAGTCTAATTACAATTAATCAATTTCATACTTTTTATGCATCATGGGTGCGATTGGTTCTCCAGTTTCATCAGAAATTTATCTTCAGTCGCGTTCATATGTGTGAGGCGTGAATTACACTTAAACATACATATCCTATAAACTATCCCAACAGATCACATTATTTATTGTTATCACACTTATCGAGTAATAATACTGACTTATTATTCAAATAAGTTGTGTGCAAATGTTACCCCAAATGTTGAAACCAACAACGCTATGTCTCACTTCCAATAACGAATATAGTGCTAATGACAAATACATTTGTTTACAAGTACTTACAAGGTAAATGGTACACGGAATACGTACTAGATACAAACTATCCCAACAGATCACATTTTTGGTGTAATATTAGATTGCTGCACATTTGTTAAAATGTCGGGTGCAAATGGTACTCCAGTTTCCGAAGTGCATGAGTTGATATTAACATTGTTTTCAATTATTCTACTACAAATACCGATTTCGCAATTATTTTATGTTCTCTCTTATGTTCCACGTTTTCACTATTCATGTAAAACTGAATTTTCTGGAATCGATTTACATATCTTCGATCCAGGCGTTTGTGGTCCAGTTTTCCAGTTTCTCAACAATCCAACCGATGACATTAAAATAATGGTGATAATTTGAAGCTCTTTTAACGTAAATGCACGAGCATGTAGTTTCGAAACGAAAACTTGTGCCTTAAACGTCGTGGATTCTATCATCGCACAACAACAACAATAACAACAATAATGATAATAATAATAATGATAATAATAATAATGATAATAATAATAATAATTCGAAGACAAAGCTCAAGTATTTCTACGCATTACAATATTTTTTTTGTTTTCTCCTTTAACATTTAGAAGTATTAACAAGTATCATTCTCTACTCGCATACAGTTTTATAAACTCATTATCATTATCAACATCGAATTTACGCCAAGAACTTATGTTAGATGTGTTACATGGGTTTATCTACGATAGAGAAGGGTGTTGGAGAAAAGGAATATAAGAAAGATCAGCAATCACTCATAGACTTTCATTCGTAGATCGGGTTGGAACAAAATACATTTTTCACTCGCAATCATTACAGGTTTTTTTATTTGAACATTTTCCTCCTCCTCATTCACCTCACATTTGGTCTCAAAGCTTTTGATTTTGTTCCAGGGCCATGTTTGTTTTTGTGCGCCGCGGGAATGATGAAAAATAATTTTAAACTATTTTTTTTAGTATTGTCAACAAAAAATTAGCCAATCTTGATTGATAAATTAATGTTGATTTTTTATCGATTCCTTTACACGCAGGAAATGTGGGTCATCGAAAAACTTGTTAATGTATAGAAATTAATATTTGACAAAACTATAAAATTAAGATAATTTTTTAAAAATTTTCTGAACCCTCTAGAAATTTGGTTCCTGAACTAGAGTCCATAAGACCCGTGGACAAAAACTGCACAATTTCGTTCGAATCCCTTCAGCAACAGAATAACACCTATGTATGTAATTGCGTAGAACAGTAACTCGAAATAATTCATTGAGAAAACACTATGGATGTAGGGTCCCGAGGATTGGATGTGCAATACTAATTCATAGGAAGGAACTGATTTTTCTAGTTCTTGGGATGTGATATCCTAACCTTATAGTTCGCTGCTTTCAGGTTTGGGATGCCACATCCGGAGGGTGTCATCCAAATTTTGAGGGAAATCCTTTCCTTTGAATTTGGATCTCACATCCATACCCGTTCTCTCAGTGTGGTATAAGACAAAAAAAAAATCTCAGAAGATTTTATCCGTGAGACATCCGCGTGGCGGGGGAGGCAGAGGGAAGAGCACGGGAGAGGTGGGGATGTTTTCCCACTCCCCAGGGAAGCGCTCTCCAGAGGATTGGTTGCACTGCATTGAGAGTGGAGTTTCTTGATACAAGTCGGACAGCACTCGGGTTCTCATCGGGGTCCATTCGATCGCTTTGTAGTTGTCAGAAATACCGAGGGACGCGCTGGTGTCTTGGCCTTCCCATCTGCAAAAAGACATTTGAAATCAACATTTGTATTATATTCGCCTTCCCACCCTGGCCCGGGGTTTTTTTTCAGTTTTTCTCCGGGTAGTGGTGGATTTTCCTTGGGCGGGAATTTCATTAGTACCTTTATTTTATTAATCTCGAATTCTTACTGTACAAATATCTACAATTGATTTGGAATAATAAATTGATACCAGTAGGTATTTATTAAAAAATTTCTTTTATAAATATTAAATCCGCCACTGCCCTTAGACCCTTGATCGGAATTGACGGGATGGTCCCTTGCTTGTTTCCGGAGAGTAATTTAGTTTATTGTCCTCCACGTTTGTAACTTTTGCTTTTTGACAATAAAGTTTATTTACTGAAGTCAACTTGTCGATTATTCACGAAATGTAGAAATACTCATTGAAGGAATTCTGTTTAATTATTAATTCACAATACTGATTTTCACTGTTTACGGGCGAGGACTATAATTTTGTGATTTTAAAACTTAGATTTTCATTTGATTCTTTTTTTTCGCGAGGATCACGTTACCTTGAGTCACGTGAGATGCCTGTCTTTTCCGGTGCAACAGTATTTTCCGCAATTTTTGCTGAATTATTCTTTTAAATGCCGCATAAGGTAATAAAATCTGAAAGTAATTGCGTTTCTAGTTTCATTCGCTATGTTCTTTTTTGCCGTCTTTTTTGCTATGTAAAGTCGATAATAGTGTGGGAATAATATAATTTAAAAAATGCTAGCCGCAAAAGTTTCTCCATATAAGTCCATAGTCATTTCAAGTCAAACAATTCTAGATTTTGCGCCGTAAGGACGTACGTACTCACCAACACTAGATAGGGAATGGTTCAAACCATAATTGGGAACATTTTTGGGGAGTATTTAAACCTAATCGCTCTGACGGATATAATATTTTAAACAAGCTCAAATAAGGCGAAAGGACTCAACAGATCCCTTTGAGGTACGTGGTTTTGTGACCTTCGACCAAGGAGGAGTCACGCTATGGCTACCTCGCTTCTCAGGAGAAACACTGTACTCGTTTTAAGGCAAGCTGAGAGGGCATTTAAAATTGTCTTATTATTGTCTTCGATGCAGGCTAACAGACCTTGGCATGATTTGAAACCAGATCGTTCAGACAGTGGTTCACTTCTCTTCCACACTAACTCCACTAGCATCATAATGAAGCATTCATCAGTTGAAAAAATATTCTAATTGATCATAATAGAAAGTATTCATTGAATCAGTGAACTGCTAATGACTATTAAAATTTAATTGTTAGTATCAACGTTTGAATTTTCGACTGTCATTGTCATTGAGAATGTTTGCCACACAAGAAATGAGGTAAAATATAATTTATTTTAAATGTATGAGTTATAAAATTAATTCCGATTCGCAAGGGAACTTAAACCTGTCATATACTCCATTCTCTCGCCATTTGTTCCACTCAGAATTCAAATTTTCACCCATTCACACTTCTACTTCACATTTTAATATTTAATCATTTTGAGTTACATAATACCAGACAAAATCGTAACAAATTAATAGCTAGCAGTAAAAGAAACTAGAGGAGAGATACAGGTGTTCGCGTCTTTGCGTATTTGCCACAATAGAGCAATACTGCAAATACAGACAAATAGCTCATCTACACTTGGCCATGTTTGGGCAAATACGGCAAATACACAAATTCGCAACGCCTAATGAAGTGCCATCATGACACTATAGACGTTGCGGGAACTCAAGCTATTTAGCAATGAAAGAAACACACTCGTTCTTTTTTCATTGTAGAATTTGTAAACGGGAAATGTAGCTTAGTGCTATTGAAGCTTTTCATGGAGCGATAGGTGGTAGGAGGTGGGTTGTAGGGATTATTGTTAGTAGATGGGCCGGTTAGGTTGGGTTTTGCCAACAACTTGGCCCACGTGGCCCAAGTTTTTACTTACTCGTTCAAGAAGCGGAAGTAGGTGCTTAGACTCTCGCTGCTGATGGAGCTTTTGCAAACTTCCAGGTCGATCTTGGGGAAGTAGTGCACGTAATTAACGCACATTTCGTCGCTGATGGCGAAGCCTCCGAGAGTTATATTCTTCCTGTCCTCCGTTCGGTACCCGCACGTTGTAATCAAAGCGTCTCCCTAGAAAGAGAGAGTTGCAAGATCTGCACGACACATAGGGACATCAACTCCGTATTCCAACTTCATAACCAAGTTACAAAGTGTAGTTACCTACTACTTCAAGACAAATAGAAACAAAAAAGTGATCTCACGACATAAAAGACGGAGCCAGAAACCAACAGTGTCCCGATCTTATTTATTTTTTGGATGAATGAGTGTATCAATTTCTTGTTAATGTTTCTTTTACTTTATCTTTTCTAAAATGAATATTGAGACTCCAATTAGAAAATTTATAGAGCTCTAAAATCCCTTACAACGTTCTCTTAATCGACTCAATCGGTCCGTTTGTAACCAAGAAAAACAGAACACAACAATGTTTTTTTCAACGCAAACTTAAGGCAAGTTGTCGAAGAAACCCCAATGTAGAGAAAACGTACGAATAACATGCGTCTAAACTTAGGAAAAAAATGAACTTAAACGAGCGGTTCTAAATTCCTCGCTGCTAAAGAAAGGTAACGATATGTAACCAATAGAACGAAAGCGCGGTGTCGTCATATGTCCGCTACTGGGGATGGTCTGGCATAGTTTCACCCATTCCAGACTGTATAACACGGCACCCGCATTTAGGCAGCACTAAACCGTTGAAAAGCTAACTTCAGGCAGTGTTCTTTCAACCACAAGTTAGAGAGCAAGCCCTCTGCCCGTCACTGTTGACATTTCAGTTACTGCCGGTTCTGAGAATTGGTTGTTGTAGGCGTTAGCATCTAGATGTCAAATCGCTAAGATTCTGCTGACACGAGTAAAATTGCCTGATTGATCTGAACCGAGAGGAAGGGTCGGAAACCTCTTAGCAAAAATGCTTACATTGACTCCTCGACTTTCACGTCGTCTCTAGACTCCTCCCTCGTTCCCTTTCTTTCGCTGCGAGCTCTGTACGTTGCTGGTGTACTGCCCTTTTCTCTTGCAGTCGTTTGGAATCTTACGAAAATTTATTGTGTCTACTTCTACTCAATATGCTTTATGCATGGTATTGTACAAAAAAAAATGCAAAATGATTTTTTTATTGTGATATTTGTTAAAATGGGAAATGTAGCGTGCTATTGAAGGTTATGCACATGGGGTGAAAGGAGGTAAGAGTTTGGTGGTAGGGACTATTGTTAGAAGGTGGACCGGTTAGCTGAGTTGGTGATACTAGGAGCAGTAGGAGGTGGATAGAAGAATGTGGGTTCGCTTTTCAGTAGTCACAGCTATAAAAACTGAGAAAGTGAAACCCTAAAAAAAATTCTGACTCCGTCGGGAATAGAATTCGGAATGATTTGGTGATGAGCGAGTACGCTAACACCTTAACCACCAGAGGGGTTAAACAAATGCAATTGCTATAGTCAACCGAAAATTATTTATTTCCCAAAACCGCTTTTCGAATTTTTATGCTGTCATCTTCAGTGGCCACTTTGTTTTTCGTTAAAGTAAAAACCGAACAAAACACCACTATCTAATTATAAATGCAATTGCGCCACTATTGACGTTGGGTGAGTTGAAAACAGAAGTTAACGTTCAGTGAATGCTCACTGGTAGCACTCGTACGCGTCGCTTGAGACGTCGTATCTCCTGGAAGTGGGTGCTGTAGTGGTTGTCTCTGTTCAGCTCCGGCAGCTCTCGTCCGTCACGCACGTGCCGAGTCAAGACGCGCACGCCCGTCAGATGCGTGTGCAACTGAGAGCCGAAGATGACGATGCCCTCTCGCGGCACGGCCTGCAACCACAACACGAAACACTAGGATTCATTCTGCAGAAATATGGCTACTACTAACCTATCCACAAACATTCCCATGTCTCTTTTACCTATAATTGGTGAACAGAGTTAAACTAAATTTTGTACGTCGTACTTTCATATGGATTATGTTCCATACAAATGCGAACTAGGATATCTGTAATTTTTATTTCGATAGCGAGTCAATGTTTTTAGAAACGTACCCCCATCTACCCCTCTTGCTCAAAGGCCATGCACGCAGATGGAGTGGTCGCACTGTAAACGGGGCTTTCTGCGAATGCGGAGAGGGGTCGTCTTTAAATTATGTAACGCACGCTGGCGGCTGTGACGGGGGTATTTGATACCGTTACGCTGCATTACGGTGGGGTAGGAGATTAATCTTAATGTTGCGTAAATGCTATATTGTATAGGGAGGTATTTGTAACAAGAAAACAAATATTTGATTGTTGATCATCACTAGGCATATTAGATAAACATTCTACACATAAAAACATCTAACATTTCTTAACCATTTTTTTAATCACACGGATTTTCCTTTTTTTCTATTCATTCTCGTATGGTTTGGAAAGTTCTTTCAACTTAATAGTTAGTTCCTCATTGATCTCACAGAGCGGTCAAATTACGGGACTACAGAGACTGACTTTTAAGTCAGATCAACGTTTGTCTACACATACTTCAGTATGAAAAATAATTTTTTCCTTAAGGAGCGTTAGTATTATTACGTAATAATGGAGGGGGTAAGATGTATCTTTACCCTTACGTTATAGAGGGAGGGTGTTATGGTAACTTGTCATGAATTTTAAGTTGGGGCGCAGAAATCATAAATCCTCCACTTAAGTTCAGAATCGATGGGTTGGTCCCTTGTTTGCTTCCAGAGAATAGATTGGTTTAGTTCCCTCCAACAGAATACTCGCAGATTATAACTACTGTTTTGATTACAAATTTATTAATTCAATCGAATCTTACTTTTTGTTGTTGCCTATTAGTAGCTCAGTCTGCGATATACTCGGCATTTCCGAAATGATACACTGACGGGAAGTGCAACATTACTCTCCGGGATTTTCGCACTTGGCGTAAGTAAACAAGTTTCACTTAAAATAAATTGAAAAGAGAAAAAAGCACTCACCACAGCCGTGCATTCCGCGACGCAGTAGCCACTCATGAGAAACTCTTGTTGCCCGGGTGGAATCGCCATCTTGTCCGTGTATTCCAACCCCAGTTCTATTACTCCACCATCGAAGCGTCGCAGAGAGGATGTCATGTACAGACGAATGCCGGAACTATCAACCCAATCTATGGAAACATATCACATGTTACACGTGGACAGAATTTCAATGAACTATTTAAGAAAGAGATTAAAAATACCTGCTTTCATTTCCGGATTATTATAATGGACTTCCAACATCACGTATGGATTGTAATCTGGCCCTCCAATGGGCAAACCAGCTTCCTGAACATAATTCACTTTATGTAATATTAATGTATTATTATTGTAGTATTTATAAGGGAATTGGACTATTGAAGCTTGTCGACGTGAGGCAATAGGAGGTGGGTGGTAGAACTATTCTTAGAAGGTTAGTTGGGTTTACCAACATCTTTGCCCACGTGGTGTTAGGAGTAGTTAGTAATAGTAAGAGTTAGTGATACTAGGAGGAGGATAGAAGAAGTTTGCTAGTCAATGGTCACTGAAGTGAAGAAGTACAAATTCTTTCTGGGCCCACCGGAATTGAGTCCGGAGTGACTCAGTGCTGAGCAAGCACGTTGCTCCTGAACTACCAGAGGGGTTCATTATTTAAGTTTCAGGATTAGAAATAACGAAACAGACGGGAGCACCTCTTGCAGTGGCGGACCTACACCGTAGTCAGGGTGCTAACCGGTGAGGGATCTGGGGAGGATTTCTGTTTGAAAATAATGGTTTTACAACACAAATTTTATAAATATTATCTGTTAAATAAAATACTTAACTCGTCAAATATATAATCAACAATTTACAATATTAAACAGTAATCAAATGTATTAATTGTTTAAAGTGGCAAAGTATGCCTTTATCTGTTGGGAGTTCAATGGATGGGGGAGGGCTATAGTCCCCTTAGCTAACGGGGTTTAACCGCACACTCTCCACCCCACCTCATAGATCCGCCACTGCCCTCATGTAGGGTGATATCAACCACGCTTTAATCAAACTATTTTACGTAAAAGAATTTAAATCTTTGAAACGCGTAAACGTAGAATCAACAGCAACTGCAAAAAAAGAGAACAATACATATGTTTGGAGGAAGCACGTCGTCGGTTTATTTCGGATTTTGGTGCCTCAATATGTGCAAGATTATTTCAAAGAAAGAAGATTGTAACAGTAGCATTGTGTATATTCTAGGTGAAAATATTGTCAACCATCTTTTTTCAATTTCTTGTTTTACTAATGAGCCCAAATAGCGATTTGTTGTTGGCAAACCTGTTTATTTTTTCATTTATCGTGTGTATCATCAATAACAAGAACGATTATTTTCGAAAAAAATCAAATGAGTATAGTCGCAGTTGCTCGGCTAGTCTATTGTTAGAAATGTTGATTAACATTTTAAAGTAAATATTTTAATGTAGAATAGCTCTGCTGAAAATAACTGCAAACAGTGTAGCTATAGTAAACGTAGGCTTCCGCGACCGGAGTCAGTATGAATTTGTTTGTACGGGACAAACCGCATCTCAGTAGACAGAACTACCAACGCTTCGGCCATCTTGTTGTGGTCTTCTTCAGGGCAATATCGGAGTGTCACAGACCTTAGTCAGTGTCGTTCTCTGCCTTAGCAGAGGTGACTTAGGTCTGCACAGGCCACTGCACGATGGCCCAAACGTTGGTAGTTATGTCTGTTGAGGCGGGGTTTGTCCCGTACAAACAAATACTATAGTGTAGCTGTATGTTAATTCAAACTGAGTTATTCTGATAATAATATTTACAATGCCTCGTTTGATAAAAACATTACTTACGGTTTGGCTGTGCGTTAGTTTGCAAAACCCGCCCCTTACCTCGGGGTAGGTGAAGGGCAAGGCTCCCATCGCCCACGCAGCCAACACCCGCTTGCACACCTGCGTGGCCGGTGGGCGGTCGGAGGCGGAGCATGGACCGTCGTAAGCGGGGATTTGCTGGTGTGCAGGTGCTTCGCAATGGAACACCTCGACGTGATGCACCAACGCTTCGTTGCCAGGTTGGATCACCGCCTCGTACTACGCAAATAGGCGAGAAGAGGAGCACGCGGACGAAATTGCGTTCAGCTGCGTGCTGCTCAGAGATCTTAATCATGCTCTGAAACGTATTTTTTAAATATACTGTACTACCTTAGTACACCGTACCTTTCTACCCATACGTGCTCCCGATGACAACTCTGCTGTAACCTTTCTTTCTTTCAAAGGCAATTTCCTGTCAAGCGAACCAAGTCGTATGGACTGGTCAGTAAAACTTGTTCAAAAGATGTCGTCGTATTCTATGTCTAAAAGCATGTAGTCTTACTCAGCTCAAATTTCACCCTCAAGAAGTGACCTGCGCTTTTTCACAGCCAATTTTCTTTTTTTATCACTTTAAAATATCTCAATTTCTTTCATCGCCTCTAAAACGCGAATTAAAAAAAATCCAAATGCATTTGTTTCTTTGAAAATTTTGAGAGGAAAAAAATATATTTCTTACTTTTCGTTCAAATCCTACCTTTGGCGAGAGATTCAATTATTTAAGACAAAATTTCTACTTTTTCATACTTATTTTTCTTTTTTCTTTTTGCTAAAATTTCAAATTTGCAAGTACGTTTGGATTCCTCGGAAAATTTTCATGAGATAAATGTATTTTGAAATCTTTCGTAGACAGAAATTTGCTTTTGACAAACGAAAGAAATATTAAAATATTTTTCCTTAAAAAATTGTGGAAGTGATAATGTGATATAATGAATGGTATTTTTCCTTCAAAAATAACAAAGGAAAAATTGGTTGTGAAAAATGACCGATAGCGTATTGAGAACTGAATATTTGGGTGAATACTATATCAGAACATGGAATCCTACGAAATAATTTTGAACCAATTTTTTAGACTAGCCCTTAGAGCCCTGGCTCAGCTAACGAGGAATTGCCCATGCTTTAACAGAAATTTTTGCCATCCGAAATGATATCACTCCTTTTCAGTCTCTATAATCATTAGCCTTCCATACCCACCTGAAGTGTTGCTACCTGCTGCCATCTATACTCAAGTCATGCAGTATAGTCATGCTGAATATTATGCAATATGTCTGTCTAAAACAAATTGTCAACTTCTAGGAATTCAAGTTATATCCAAATAAATATTAATAACACTCACAATAGCGACTATTTGTTGCATAGAAATGCAAGTTTCACAACAAAGACACAAAGTAGTATTCGTTCCACACGCTCGACGCAGAAGAACAGAAGATCAGCTCCACAAGAGCACGTGAATTGAAATGGTGTCCGAGGTTGGCGATGGGTTTAAGTTTTCAGAAATTCTAAAGTCCTGCCAACGTAACGCGAGGTACCGTTATCATTACTCTTATGGACGATGGCGAAGTAAAACCGTTGGCTACATTGAGTACAGGCTCTATACCAACATCAAGCCAGTGAGACTGGCAATAAATAAATAAATAATTTATAGTCAAAAGAGCAGTTTCAAACTTAGTTTAACCACTTTGAGAACTATAAAGTACTGCAACTGATATACAATAAACTAGAGAGTGGTGAGACGTCGATCCCGCTGTTAGTGTTGTTGAGTAAACAAACAAGCTATCTCACCTGCACGACATGGTGTTTGCGTCTGAGTGCATCGGGTAGACGATGCACACGGCACCAATACGTGGTATCGTCGGAAGGCACCTGCACTTTGTGAGAACGCACTTCATGGGACCAAGCGCCGTGTGGAAGCGGCGCCGGCGGTTGGGTATTCTTCAGCAGTTGTACGCGTTGCATACCAGACTGCGTTGCGAAGGAGATATTGAGACCTTCCAGGCGGAATAGAGGCCCGCGACCCAGCGCCCATACTACGTGTGTGGTTCCTTCCTGAAAACATAGGTTGGAGTTAGGGACCTTAATCTAGAGAGAACCGCCAGAAAAGGAAATATATCGCGGAATTTATCACACCAAACGCAGTTTTTCATAGTGGTTTGAATCAGCTCTAGTTGGTCATATGATTGTGTAATGTCTCCCTCCCAATCTTCTTACTCCAGCAATAAGACGCGAGTATCGAATAACAGCTGGCCCCAACGGAACTAGGAAAATTTGTGCGTAGTAAATATAGCTGTTATGAGAAATTACGACCTCTTATCTTGTGGACATGGCTGACGGCTTGAATTAAAGACTAGTTCTGATTAGTTGTGCAGAATTTCTTATGACTCCCGAAAATGCAGAGCGCAGTTTCTCATAGTGCTACACTATCCCATTCGGCGTGGTTTGGACTCAGCTGGCTTGTCTTCCCCTTCCAGAGTCTACTCTAAAGAAACCTAGCGACCACGTACGAAATAAGTAATGGATAGAGTTATTTATATGAGAGAGAAGCGACATGGACGTCGTATCATCTGATTGGGTCCCTACCAGTATGGCGGGAACAGTGAGATGGCAGCCATATAGGTTTCCTTGCCGTGAAACTGGAAGCAAGTTACATTAAGAGTAGTCTGACTTCTTGATTCAACGGAAATTGATAAAACTGTTTTCCTAAACGTATTTTAACATTTTCATTGAATCGTCATCACTAATTTTATTTTATTTTCTCACGAGAAACCAACGTGAACATAAACAAAGGGTGGCCATTTTGGTCACACAATGTGCCTCGTAGATGATGATGATGATGCGCGCTCAGAAGATCCGAATGAAAATCTACTCGATGCTCCTTGGTATTTGATTCGACTTGTCTCTCAACATATGAAGGACTCTAGTAGAGGGCAGAGAGAAATTGTACTGTATGATAAATAACGCTCGTTTTATCTCAATAACATAAAAATTCACGCATCGAGATGGAATTGTCGAAACATCATGAAACTTCTGTATGGGAATAGGTGGTTGCGAAAAGGGATTAACTGTGTACAAAATAAACGTATAGTTTATTGCTAAATACTGAACTATTGAAAGTGAGATCTATTGCCCGGGAGCTTATATTGAATAATACAGGGTTTGGATGGTCTTCCTAGAGCAGTTCTCAAGTGCCATAACTGATTCTCCAGATCACATGTATGAGAATGCTGCCAATGGCGTCCTATTTGGTCCTATACATGTTCGGGTTGTGTAAAATTGGGAGATCGTACTGGCCACGGAAGTGGAACAATGTCATGAGAAGACATTGCTTTGACACATTTGCTGTTTGCAGACGAAAATTATCCTGCTGGAAAATACCTCTACCTGTCGCAGCGAAAGAAAAGTAATGAGGCAATAGCTTCATTACTAGGTTGAAAATCGAGAATACATTGCTGTGCCAGCACTGCGATATTGCCGACTCTCGCTGTAGACGCGTGGGTGTTTTACTCGTGTCAGCAGAATCTTAGTGAATTTACATCCACATGTCAAATCCTGCATCAGCCGATTCGTAGAATCGACAGTAATACCAACTGTGACGTACGAAAGGATTGATATCTAACCTTTGGCTGAAAGTACAGTGTCTGAAGATAGTTTTTGCTAGCCTTTGTGTGTGTGCCGTAGCTAAATCCAGATGCTAAATACTGCCGATTCGTAGAATCGACAGTAACTGGTATGCCAATAGTGACGGACAGAGAGCTTGATCACTAACCTTTGTCTGATACACTGCATGAAGTTAGTTTTTCCCACGAGTTATAGCAGCATTGGTTACATTTCCATATTTTTCTTTCGCTGCGAGGACTACAGGATTTGACGATGAATTTAACTTATATTCTTCGGCGCTAGAACTCACAAAAAAAGTAATTCTGTGGCCTTTATCCGTGTTTATCGACCCGAGAGGTGCGTCACCTAGTAGGCAGGTTATGAACTAACTACAATATTATTGATGTTGATCTTGATCAATGTATTAAATAACAGAAAGATATGTTCGAGGATTGGTCAACAATAAGAAAATCCTTTTTTTATTGTTGACCAATTCTCGAAGATATCTTTCTGTTAATTAACTACAATACACAAGGAATCATCGAGCGAAACCTGGGAGGAAATCTAGGAACATTGCACAATTACTTTTAATTACTTTTAAAACAAATATTAAAAGAATAGTTCACAATTGTAATGTATGATTCCTTCAATATCCGGAAATGTTGTAACGTTGTTTCATTTGTGGCAAAATATTGATAGTATGGCGCGAGATAAAGGAATATTAATGAAAATTAATTTTTAGAAATAAGAATTAGCGGTAGATACATACAATTAATTGTCGCTCTGTTTAGGATTTCAATTAATTGTTTTATTATCGCTAAAGGTGCAAACATAAAATTGATTTATGTATCTTAATAATTCAACATGTCATGACGTAAAGTGATGATTACTCATAAACGATGATATGCTCGCACAAATTATGAAGCTCAACAATTTATACTTCGTGATTTGTTCCATTCTAATTTGTTCCAATAACATAGTGTCTAGCTGCGTAGAGAACTTGTGTATTCAATAAGAATATTCTGGAAATTCTAGAAATTCATCTTGGAGTGGTATTCTGAATACAAAGAGAACGGTTTACATTTGCCTCTGTCCGGATAAGTCAATTCCCAAAAATCAATTCAGATTAATGAACTCCGTTATAATTGCAAAAGTTATTCCATAAAGTGCTAAAAGATTAAAATCTCCCTGACCCACGAAGACGTTCTGTCTGATCCCTGTTATAGATCTTCATGACACATATTTGCTCGCCTTTCATTTCTTATACACATTACCAGTATATTTGTCTTTAGTTATTTATCTATTATCCTGACGAAGGCAGAAGTCGAAACGTTAGTAATTGTAAATAACATTGTCTATGTAAATAACTGCTAAATCCCTCCATTAGCAGTATTTATAGCTTTATAAAGATAGGCACATGCAGTCGTCAGTTTTGTTCGATAGTGATGCATTCCCTGTATTGTAAACATTGCGCAAAACTAGCTATGAGCTAGTTTAATTTTAAATAATTTTTAAAATAATCGTAATTGCAAAGAGACGACTTGGATTTTTATCATTTGTGAATATTCTATCTCATTAATAGGAAATCAATTCCAACTCTGGAAAAAGTATGTAATTATTTTCTTATGTTCGTCTGACATCGTCACTTTCTATATATACTGCAAGAATAAATGCTTTTGTGTTCTTCATTTTAATAGTAGTATGAAAATAAATGGTCAAAGAATTAAAACCAAGTGTTCTATTCATAGTCAATATACATTTGGATTTGTTTAATTGCAGTTAAAAAAACATAACGTTATTTTATTTACCTGTTTCGAAGTAATTGTATCTTTTAATACCTAACTTCTGCACCATATAAGCCGAACACTTTTTTCATTGAAATTCTCAAGATCTTGAAGTTAAATGCAAGGAATTTGTAATAATAAACAAATATTACGAAGCGCGACGCTAACGGTTGTACTTTACTCGTCAATCTGTCAGTGTGACACAAAAATGGCGTCGTGTGTATGCTCCCCTCTATAGAGCCTTATTAATCCATACTAATATATAAATGCGTAATGCGAAAGCGTGTCTGTCTGTTTGCTACTTAATCACGACTAAACCACTGAACCGATCGTGATGAAACTTGGCAAGAATATAATTAAGAAGTTCAGGATGATCATAGGCTAACTTTCATTTTTAAAATGCGTGAAAAGAAAGATAGAAAATGACTTGTACCATAAATGTCAATGCAATCGGGAAAATAAACAGGTATATTCGTTTATGCCACCTAAACAGTAAGAGATAGGTGACAACTATGAATATTGAATTCTAGGAAAAAGTTCGCATCAGCATGTCAATCTACAAAAAAATAACCTAAATTATCGATAAAACTTAAATTATAAATAACCTAAATTATCGATATCTATAGAAGTGTTAAAATACTCAAAGTTAAAGAGCAAAATTTAAGAAAAACCAATCAACATAAAATGAAGTCTTTTTGTTTTGAATATTTAACAAAGATTTAAAAGAAAACATCTTTAAATCGTACAATTTGGACGAATGGTTTAGATTTTATAAGTGTTTTTATGAAATGGTGTAGCCGCGCTGCCTTGCCTCGGAGGCGAAAATTCGACCTGCGAGTGGGTTCGTTAAACTAACAAATAAAAAAAATTCCGTGCAACGCCGGATAAACATAAATATAAATTTAAATTAATAATAATTTTTTTATATATAATTTTTTTGTAAAACAAGCAGTTACAACTGCGTATAACCACATGGAGGACTATAAACTAATTTACTCTTTGGAAGCAAACAAGGGACAATCCGATCAAGGGTAGTAAGGAATTATATGAAGGGTCCTTACGCAGTAAAATGTACTTCAAGTCATGTAAATTTGCAATATGGCTGCCTAACACGAGTTACCAACTTCTACGAATACATGTTATATCTAAATAAATATTAATGGTAGTCACAAAAGTGACTATTTGCTGTAAAAAAATACACATTAATAACACAACAAACAAAGACACAAAGTAATATTCGTTCCACACGCTCGATGCAGAAAGAACAGAACAGCGCCACAAGAGCAAGTGAATTGATTGTTGTCCGAGGTTGGCAATGAATTCAATTTCGAATACTTTGCCAACAGAACGCGAGGTACCATTATCATTACTCTTATGGACGATGGCGAAGTAAAAGCGTTGGCTACATTGAATACAGGTTCTATACCTACATCAAGCCAGTTAGACTGACAACAAATAAATAAATATATAAATAATTTACGGTCAAAAGAGCTGTTACAAATTGAGGACAATAAAGTAATTTTTCTGCGACTAATACAAAATAAACTAATGAACACCGTTCATGGTTTTTTTTTCTTCTTAAGTTGAATTTCTCGAAGCAAAGTAAGATGACTTTTACTATAGTTATGTATTTCTGAAGGCCACGTAGCAATGCAAATCACTGTGCCCTTGAAATTCATCTCAAACGGCAACTCCTCTCCCATCTCTTTCTCTCCGGATGCCGTGAAAGCAACGCGACCCTTCATCCTCGGCTCGATCCCTTTGTGAAGGAAGAGTGAGGGAAGAAGGGCTCTATACGCCGCTGCTCTTTGTTCGCCGCGGAGATATCGACGAGCGAAGCGCTCCTGCCGGCAGATAACTGCACTACTGATGACAATGACCTACTATATGCCTTGGGACGAGCAGAGCGACATTAATTGTACGTGGTGCGGCGTCGTGATGATGGACCACAAGAACGGCGGCTCTGTGGTTGCTCTCTAATCACCACTGTTTTTCATTCATGCTTTTTCCTATTTGGTTCTCATTACGTCTTTTCCGTGAAATTCTCCGATTCTTTTGAAAGAATTTTAAAATGATAACGAAAAGAGAGAGAAACTAATGTCTCAATGTCGTTCAAACAAGAAAAGTATAACAACTTGTCTGATCATTTTGGCCGTTGACTGACCATTTTGATCATTCAAGTTTTGAGCGGAACTGTATCGTTTCTCTTTTCCAATCATACAGGTATAGTAAAATGAAAGTATTGTAATCACACGCCAATTGATTGCCAACAAGAACAAACAGTCTATTGCAACATGCATGAAAGTAATGAAGAATAATGATAAAATACTGGTTTTCCAAGAGAGCGTGTTGAGGTGAGATGATCTTGGAAAGTCAGCTTAGATGATATTGATTGTGGTTGAATNTGGAAAGTCAGCTTAGATGATATTGTGGTTGAATCGGTATGTTGATTCGAAATCCAAAGTTTGAAGACTGATGATCACATGGGCGAAAGCGCCTTCTGTAGCATAGTAGCGAAGGGTTGAACCGGAGAAAATGTCGGCGTCATGTGTGGAACAACTATGAAATAACATGGATCTCTGAAGTTGAGTAAAGTGGTTCTTTCATCTTTATCTTCTATTCGCTTGGTCACCAATGCGGAAAGTGCGGTAAGAAAGTTACAAATGATACAACAAAGTTATTTGGAAATGTTTTCTCTTTATAGAAAACGTATTTGTATTTTCTCAAAAATAAATCATTCAATTGAAATAAATAAATTTCTATTCCTATACTGTAGGACAATTTCCTTTGAATATATTAGTGATCATTTTCGTGAAAATTTTCATCGCATGAGGTGATAATTCAAGAGGGAATGGCTGACAAATTATGATTTAATACGTATATACGTATTTACATGTGAAGAATTGAAAACCATTAGTCAATTTAATGCGTAACTTACGTATTCTGCTTCTAAAATGACCGATTCAATTTCAAGCAAGTTTGTAAAGCGTTCTACTCGTTGCTATAGGTGAGCTGTACTTCTGGGGAAGAGTGTACACATTGATGAGACCCTGGACTTTGTCTAAAGAATATTATAAAATGTTTAATGAGTTGTTAATTGCGTTGTACGATCTCATTTGCATCCTGAAAATTATGTAAAATAAATTTGCTATGTAATAATGATTCTTTATAACCTATTTGCAGAACAACCCAGTTCCCCGGAACTTGAAAAGAAACTTAAAACAATCATTTATGGACGTTCTTTTATTAAAACACCCACCGGTAAACAGGTCTGGAATGTCAGCCCATTTTGCCCGGTGTTTCCCGGGGTTCTTATATAAAATTCTACATTTATATGATAGTTTCCATGTTTATCTTCTTTCGCCATATTAAATTTTCACTTTTATTAATTTCAAGAATACCACGAAGAAAACTTAAAAAAATACACACAGTTTTCAGTATTGTATTCTAATATGTAGGTACTTAAAAATTATTTTACAATCCAGACAGAAGGAAAATATACTTTAAACAGAAAGCTTAATAAACAATATCCATTCTTAAGACCTCTGAATTCTTTTTTCATTTCACTTTAGTAAGCTTCATAGTCAACAGTTAAGCGAGTGAAGATTCACATCTACTGATTAGCAGCAAGTTTTGATTGTTTATCTGCTCGTGTAATTCATCAATATTAACCATACTTTGTATTTCAATACTTTATACTTTGTATTCCTTAAGAAGAGTCCAACGACAATCCAAATAATTCACTTTTATTGGTAGAGATATCAAGCCGTGATGAACCCTATGTCCGTTGTGGAATCGCTGGCAAAGCAAATATTAAAAACAATTACCAATAACAATTTAATAAACCATTTATTCAGAAATTTAAAAAATTCATTCATTTATAATTCATCTAATAAATGAAACAATAAATTTTAAACTTATAGTAATTAAACGCTATATTTTTTTAAATTTGAATTTGTTTACGCTCAAAAGAAAAATTATTTATTCGTACAATACAATAATTATTTACTATAATTATTATAATTTGGTAGTAATATATTTCAGTTTGGTATTGTATGTAATAATAATAATATATAAATAAATATAAATAAATAAATTTATTGTCAAAAAAAGCAGTTACAAACTGCATATGACCACGTGGAGGACAATAAATTAATTTTACTCTTCGGAAGCAAGCAAGGGACCATCCCATCTCTTCGATCAAGGGCCCTAAGGCAGAGGCGGATTGAAAAATTTCAGCAATTAATTGGATAATTATTTAGTTTAACATTTTATGAATATTTCACTATTTGAAGATTTTTCAAGAACTCTAAGCCCTGAGCCAGTGACCGCTGGAGCAGTGCGTAAGAAGAGCACTGTTAAACGCCTTACGCTAAATAAGCGGGAGACAAATCGAAGACGTCTATCGATCCACAAGACCTCTCGACCTCTCGACCGTCGGTGGTTGGAGTAATAAGGAGGATGTCGCCTCTCCACACGCACACTCCAAGACGCAAAAGCAATCGGACTGAATCTTGTCTCTCGTTTTATGATTTCTCAGACTTACATTGCTCACGCGTTTATTCAGAGCAGAAATGTCGATTTTGAACGAAGATAGAAAATTAAATTAATAAGTTATTTCAATGAAAATATATAAATTTATCTTTTACAGTCATTTAGATACAATTTATAAAAATAATGTCGCTTTTGATGTGTTTTCCATTCATTGCTTGATGTTTCATGTTATAATTATAACTCGATCCATACATGTTAGGAAAAACCTTCATTTATGAGGGATTTTTACTGCATCATTTTTTGACTTTTTGGTGTAGAGGTGAGATGCAGCTTTTGACCAAAAATATGTCTTTTTTGATATCACTGTAGTAAGATTTTCAGATAGTCCCGCTGGCGGGTCGGACAAAAACCCTTCGCGGGCCGGAACTGGCATTCGGACTGTTACTTGGAGACCCCTACAATAAATAATTGTTATGTTTTGATAATAAAACTTATGCTGATAAACTGTTTATCCAGATAAACGAAGATCTATTGTCCAATGAAGAGATATTTTCCTCACTTGCAGTTGTTATCTCAGCTTTTTATCCAGCTTTTGATCCATCGAAACCATTAGTGTGTGTGCGGCAATAAAAACGGTTTCAGATGGTTAAAACCCCTTCCAAAAATAACCCGTTCGGACATTTAGGAATACAGCGATTAAATTTTAAAACATAATGTTGCATAGGTATATTTTTTTCTGCATAGGCTGCATTCCGCTGATTATAAACACATTACAATAAACTTGGAAAATGTAAAGATTTTAAGAATAAGTGTCTTCGTTTGACGTCACTAAATTATATAACAACGATTAGGAAGAAATATAACAAAATGTCACGTGTACTCACTTCTATGACGTAGTCTTGATCGTCACAAGTGTCGAAGAAGCGAAGGAAGGTGAACTTGGTGACATTATGGCGCAGAACATGTCGGAATTGCAAGCAGTCTTGCTGCTCATCTTCAATCAGGCGACCGTCTTCATCTGCCCACGTATCCTACGAGTGAATAATAATTTATTTTTCGCGAATATAATTTTAACAGGAGAGGATTATTACCATGAAATGCAAATAAAGAGTGACGAGGAAAGATCCACTGATAAAAAGAAATCATTTGAGAAAGGTAGACACACATGATTTTATACCTAATATGGTGTTTGTGGAAAGGAATAGAAAATTATTTTCAACATCGTTACTGATATTTTTGAATTCCCATGAATACATCGATGTATATAAATGATGCAAAATAAATAAAATGTAATTAAATCAGAGTATACGAATATATACTAATTCCACTATTAAAGTTTATTTATCTTTATAATATTAATGTAATGAGTGTAGTGGTGTAGTAAATCATTAAAAATAAATTGTGATCGCCCAAAAAAAGGTGGTAAGTGATAATTTAATTATTTATAGGAACATGTAGTTCTACAGCCTTCTTCACTGCCAGCCGTGGCCTGAGAAAGGCAACACTGTATTAACTGTCATAGGTAGTCCGATGAGACGGAGCGTAGTCCGGTCGGGTCCGAGAGGAATATTACGAAGGTATCGAGTTAAACATAACTTACGCCTTATGATACAACGTTTATAATATGAGGTACATCAATATTAGTTAAATTCTATAATATGGATCAATTTATTCCCTAAAATATGCAGCATCTATTTCGGGTTTGTATTTAAGACAATAAATTGATGTAATTATAAATACTGATAGGCAATTACGTGTTCAATATCTATACCTGGATGGCCAGTATTTTTCTATAATAAATTTACCAGGCTTCTGGAAATATTTTTCATTTTTCCCCGACTTTTTTGCAAACTAGTTTTCAAGACAACTTGTGGAATACATTTTACTGTACATTGACAATAACTATAATTGGAAAATTGTTAACTAATTGTAACAATTTTCAAAATATAAACATAAATAATACACAAAGTGCAAAAGAGGAAGTTTATTTATGTGTGTTTATCATGCTAAAAATAAATGAAACAAACAATTGAAACTCCCAAAACTTGAATAAAAAAATCATCATTGACATCGAGTAATTATCTAATTTTTATAAAATAAATATGAGGTGGCTCAAATTATTATTTTCCAGTATTCTTTTTATTTTTGGGAATTTTTTGAATTAACAATTATCTAATGCACTTTTATATGTGAAATGTGGATATTCGAAGTATTTAGGTGCAAATATACATAAATAAAAGTAATTACACAAGTGTCAATCAATTTCAGCTTTTTAATGGATAAATATTGCATTTTTTTAATTCTCAAAAATAAATACACCTAAATAAAATTTAGATAATATTTAGACAAAAACCTCAACATATTATGGTTATTTCCCTGGTTTTTCCAGACTCTGACCAACCTGAATAATGTTCCCATTAAAATAACAATTGAGTATGAAGGAACAATATTTCTTCCAAGTTTAAAATTATTTTCTTAAATTTAATAAGTGCATACCCACATTTATGAACATATTTATTACTGTAGCAAAGATGACACAAATAAGGGTTAAATTTCAAAAAAAAAATTGGAATAATGTTGGATTCATAATTTAGTGAATATCAATCACTATTTACTTGTACTGAACTGCGTACTTCATATCTTTAGGTTGTTGTACGAATGTACGTATAAAACAAAAAGAACAATGAAAACAAAAGAAACATCATCATTCTTAAGGAGACTTCTAAACTTTCGGAAAAAATTGAATGAAAATTATACTCCATTTTTCACAGTTATGAATTTCTAAAACATTATTTTCAAAAAGGCAATTGCAAACTGCGTATGACCACGTTGGGGGCAATAAACTAAGTTACTTTCAGGAAACAAGCAAGGGACCATCCCATCAATTCCGATCAAGGGTCCATGGGTAGTGGTGGATTTATTATTTCCAAAAGAAATTATTTAATAAATACGTTGTTATCCATTAATTATTCAAATTAAATTGTAGATATTAGAGCAGTAAAAATTCGAGACTGATAAAACAAAAGTATTAATGACATTCCCGCCCTAGAAAAATCCTCCACTACCCGGAGGAAAACCGGAGGAAAACCCGGGCCAGGATGGGACTATTTACACAATGAGATAATTTACACAACCGTGCCAAGGTTACGTACAGTTAGAAATAAACTACTAAAAAACAAAAAGGAGCAAAATCAACATTGCTAATGCATACCACATGCTATTTTAATATTTTCAATTTTTGTTTAAAATTTTTTGGCAACTGATCATTGCTCCTTTTAACAAAATTACTCAGTATAATATTTGCTAGAATAAGACACTCTCTATTATACAATTCTCTGCTCGTATTATTACAAGAACACACAAATTCAAAATTAATATAGAATCTACCAATACTACCAATTGTGAGTTGGATCAAAAGATTACAATGATCTGATGATTCATGGAACATTGCGTTCAGTTCTTCATTATTAATTATGTATTCAAACACTGCATACATATGGTAAAACATTATATTTACACTGCTTGAAGGAATACACAATCCACCTCTTTGCAAGTAGTCAAAATACGTGTTATCAGCAAACATACCTTTGGAATTAACTATAAGGAATTCACACAAATTACAGCAAACTTTTCTAGTTACAACCCGAGCAGCATATTTTTGTCGATTCATCAAGTTCACATAATTCTAAATAATCTGATGAAAAAAATACAATATAAATTACTTATATTTACAGGAGAGCTATTTACAACATTAGATTCCACAGTAGTTTTTGCAACCTCTCTTATATCTCCAGTGAGGTCATATAGAAAAAGTTTAAGTCTTATTTTCCTTTCATTTTCCAAAACTGCAGTATACGATACATTTGTGTTGCATCTAGACATAAAACGGTACTGGATAAATCGTCTCTCAAAATGTGAGAAAGAGTACTCAACTAATTTGATGAAGGTTTCTGTAGTACTGCACAACACACTGAAAGTATCATTGGTCAAGCCTACACATTCAGGTAAATTCCTCCACACCTTCAACCATACAAGAAAATCATTCAAAAACTTTACTTTTAGATCATCACGAGTTTGAACAGCAGCACACATCTCGCTCCTCTTCCTGACATATTTCATGCCATCTTTAGTATTCTCAATGTTCCACCATTTCCTAATAATTTCCAGAAAAGAAGCAGTTTCTTCACAAAATTTATGATCTTTTAGAGATGTAATAGTGGTTTCATGAAAAACATCAACTAAAATGACACTGTGTCTCTCTAAATTGTTAGGAGATTTATAGTTATTGTTAAACTCTTATAACTCAATTTGATGGTGTACTTCACTGATTTGTTCTTTTCATCCTTGTAAAACAAACGAAGGTGTTCAAATGATGCTTGCTTAGGACAACCAGTCTCAAAATCTGGATACATAAAAGTGTTGCTTCCGTTTCGCAAATTTTGCCAGTTGTTCCGGATGTTTTTAAAAATATGTACTGTATCATATAGCAAACAAAATTCTCTCATTCACAAAATCTGGACTCACAAATTCTTTTTTGGGAGTCAACATGTTAAAAACACTTTGATTTGTTCTGTAATTATCAGTTATTATGGAACATATTTCTTCCGTGTACCCTACACGTGGAGAATATATGTGATAACGTTCGGTCAGGTGAAAATGGCGACCAGCTGGGACTCGAACCCGGGCTTATGCTTTGATCGCAAGGATGTTAACCGCTACACCAGTTCGCCTTCCACGATTGTACACGAACTGGTGGTGTATGATTAACACCCTTGCGATCAAAGCAAGAGACCCAGGTTCGAGTCCCGGCTGGTCGCCATTTTCACCTGACCGAAAGTTATCACATCAGTTATTATGGTTAACACTTTAAAACCAAATCTTTGAATATACACTATAACTTCCAGAACAACTGATTTTAGTTCAATACCTATTTTACTGGTAACAATTTAACAATCTCCTTAAAAGAACCAAAAGCAGAACATATCATAAAAGCTTGGAGAGTTTTTGCTGGCTCTCTTGTTTTATTAACACAAAAACCTTTCACGGAGTTTGCTTTGTACTCTAAAGTACCAGAAATAAATATTTCATCAATAAGGAGGTTGACTACTTTCTCACGTGGAACCAACTTTTGTGCAAGTACACCCAGATATTCCCTATTTTCGCTTTCATGAGAAACGTTCACAGAAATGCCACTAGATATTTATTGTAAATATCCCTTTTGTTGTAGTACAAAATTAATTTTTACAGTTTTGTAACATGCCGGTGATTGCAGAAACAGAGAGAAAGCAAATACAATTGTCTTTGTACTTTTTCCACATTACCACTGAGCAGTTGTAGTTGGTTAATGCAACGCAAGAATCGGAGCGCGATATCAAGCACGTGTATCAGAAACCGTAGGACGCACTGAGAACGGCGTAGGACTACCATGCACTGTTGCCAAATATGTACACCATAGGCTATGGTAGTTCGTTAAAATTCTATAGTCAAGATGATATTTTTCTGAAAACATCCTGTTATAACAAAACATCATTCGCCAATGTTCGAGAGATGCTACGGCCTTGTACACAAACATAAAACTCCAGCACACGCCTTGGACCCACAGCCAACCACGCTCTGCTGACAATTCACCAGCAAGATTAAAGAAGAATCAATAAAAATTACAGCTTATTGTTGAGGTAAAATACATGATTGGATGCTATAAAAACACTGTTTCATTGTGAAGATGACTTTCTATTGGTTCCATAAATCAATAATGCATTGAAATGCTAAGTAAAATTCCCACTATTCAATAATGCAATAGTTATTCGTTGTTAACCTCGATTTTGATCATACTGCGCAGGCGCGAAGAGACACCTGTACGCAACAGGTGATTGTCCGCTTCATACTCTTTGGATACCTTTGCCTCCATGATCGTTTCAATCGTGTGACTTGTTGGTTTTTCGAAACACGCCTAATTCATCTCTATATACTCAGTCATGTTACTTGACCGAATATAATGCAATACGGTTACCTAACATGAATCGTCAACGTCTAGGAATTTAAGTAATATCCGAATAAATATTAATAATATTCAACGACACGATTATTTGCTTAAAATTGAAAGTTAGTAACACTTCAAAGTCACAAGGTAATATTCGTCCTACGCGCTCCACGTACAAAGAATAGAATAGCGTCACAAGAGCAAGTGAATTAAATTGATGACGGTTGTTGGCGATATATTTTAATTTAAAGATATCGCAAAGTGCTGCCAACATAACGCGAGGTACACTTACAAAAAAACAAAAACTTAGGACTTAATTGGCTAAAATACATAGAAAATCCACAAGAAGTATCGTAAAACAAATCATGAAAATAAAAAATGTAAATTTACTTAATTAAATCATGAAATAAATTATATATATATCATTGAACAGTCGTTCTAATATTTTAATAACGCCTTCACTGTTGTACATTTATTTTATTTTAATTTCACCCCAGACTTTGCTGGTGTTCATCTTTCTTAGTAAGAATGTATGTAATGTATGATTGTATTTGACACATTTTGCTATCAAATTATTAGTTGTATTTTATTCAGAATCTTGCTTCATATGACTCATGTATTTTTGTGTGGTGTGTTTCATCTTCTGTATTGTTATATATACAATTAATTGTCAAGAGAGCAAACTGCCTACGATAATGTTGCTGACAATAAACTAAATTACTGCTTCTACTTTACAATACACTAATAAATACAGTGAGTTCCCGTTCATGGTTTCTTTTCTTAGCTCACATTTTCTCCGAGCAAAGTAACACGACTTTGAGTACAGCAACTTACCTGCATCTTCACCGCACCGCGCCAATCCTGCCACAGCACACAGTAGTCCGCAGGGAACTTTTCTCCGTAGTCCGAGAAGCCAATTGCCATCCATGATGTTCCAGCTGGGGCTGCAGCACGCACCTTCGAATCAGAACGTTCCCTTAAAATTATTTCCTCGGAAGAAATGAGACACTTGAATACAAAATATGCATTTTATTCCAATGGATGTCACATAACTACAGTCCTCACGGCGAAAGAAAAGTAACGAGGTGTAACCAATGGGGCGAAATCGCGGTGTTGTTAAATGTCTGCTGCGGAGGCTGATCTAGATGACTCGCCACGGCATTCACACATGGCTGCTGTAACCTGTAGAAAAGCTACCTTCAGACAATGTTCTTTCAGACAAAGGTTAGGGACCAAGTCCTCTGTCAGTCACAGTTGGCATACTTATTACTGCCGGTTCTTCGAGTAGGCTGATGTAGGCGGAGCTTCCGAAACATAAACTCACTAAGATTCCGCTGACACGAGTAAAACATCCACGTGTCTACAGCGAAATAATGAGTCGGCAATGCTGGCATTGGTTCCTCGACTTAGTTATGCCCAAATTCTCCGAGAAGAAAGACTTCTTGCAGTGACTGTAACGAGTTGTGTCTTCAGGTAACCTTATTTACGAAGACCAGTTCGGTTTCCAAACGTATCATTCAACTGTTGAACAAGTTAACAGACTAACAAATATTCTTTAAAAAAACATTCAAGGGAAAGCAATACTGCTTAGCCGTTTTTCTTTATGTGAATCAAGCTTTTGATAAAGTAATTCATCATAGCTTTCTTTAAAAAATTAAATTTTTACTACCTTATTCGTTTCTTGAATTTTCTAAGATACCGATCGTTTATTCAAAATTAAATTTAGATACGAAACATCAAATCACTCGTTCTCAATTATCATTCCAAAACAAAACTCTCATCTACGAGACAAGAATAGAACATATTTGGACACACGGAATACAAACATGAGGATACGTACGTTGCGTAATATAGCTATAATTGAATGACCACAATCATAAATATTTCGCAGCCTAACTGTTGTTCCCTAGTTTGTCACAAACGTTACCATCCATCATGACCTCTACAATCCAGTACCATTTCATCTCACCGCAGATGATTTGAAAAATATCCTAATTATGTAGCTCTCAATATACTGGACATCTCCGTCGATGGGTATAGACTTAAAAGAACAAAATCACTAACTCTTGCTTACCGCGTTTAACCCTTTGTGTGTGTTACAAAGCTGAGAGCTTCAAGAAGATTATTGGGGTCATTTCTTTCAAATCGATTATTATTTTTTATGATATATTATTCACTGGGCGACCCGTAGCGTAGTCCATAGAGCACTTCCCTACTAACTGTGGCGACGCTGGTTAATCCAAGTAGAATTTGTTGTGGACAACTTTTCTCGGTGTACTCGCGTTTTCCCCGACTTTCATTCCACCACAACATTCCANCTCACTTCATTCATGCATCACCCGCCTCGGGGAGGTGCATGGAAGGCTCCTTGTCATTCCCCAACCACATGAATAAAGGGGCCATATCTCATCATCCATTTCTGGCAGTCTATTGAGTAAAAGGACTTAATTACTAAGTGTTTTTCATGCATAGATTGTAAATACAAAAATACCCAAATTCAAGAGAAAATATTATGAGATCTCTTTCACCACTACCCATATAAATATTCTGTTTTTGTCCACTATTCAAAAAACGTATGTTAAAACTCGTGGAAGCTGANTTTCATCCATAAATAGGGGAAGTTTCATCTCCCTTGAAAAAGATATGTGCGATGAAAATATGTAAATTAGATTGTACCCTGTTCAAGAAATTGACTTTGAATAAATATTTCTGAAAGTGAGGAACACAGTTATTCAGGAAGTTAAATAGTTTGTGATCGCCAGTAACAGAAGTTTCGGTGTAAAATAACCGGATCATGTCGTCATACGTTTCCCCTTTCTCCTCCAGACCAATGTCAGTACGGTACATTTGATTCCCCGTCAACCCAGAACCTCTCCTTCCCAATTCTTTCGCTTAATAATAAATTTATTTATTTATTTAATGTTTTACAGCGAGGTTAGGGCCATTTGACCCGCTCTTCCGCCTAACCGTTGTTGTATTTGTAAACGGGAAATGTAGCTTAGTGATATTGAAGCTTATGTACATGGAGCGATAGGAGGTAGGAGGGTAGAATGGTATTAGTATAGGTGGGCCGGTTAGCTGTGCTTACCAGCAACTTGGCCCACGTGGAGGGGTTAGTAGAAGTAGTTATTAATAGTTAGAGTTATTGATCTTCTTCTTCTAAGGCCCTACAACATTCCTTTGTAGAACGTTTTGGCCTGCTCTATCGCAGCCTTCCAATCCTTTCTGTCCATTATTTTCGTGGTCCAATTCTTGATTATCATGTTCCTGGTATCTTTTAGCACATCATCGCTCCACCTGATTTTTGGTCTTCCTATCTTTTCTTGGTGGATACGGGGAACAAGTTGAAAATTTTCTTTACTGCTCCATCATTGTCAATCCTATGTAGATGCCCAAACCAGCTAAGCCTCAGTGCCTTTATAAAATTTATTATGTTTCTAGATTTAATTATTTCATCTATTTCACTATTACTTCTTATTCTCCAGGTGCCATCTTCTAATTTTATTGGGCCTTATATCCTTTGTAAAATCTTCCTCTCAAATATCATTAGCGTTTGGATGTATTTGCTTTGAGAGTTCATGTTTCGGCTACGTATGTAACTAATGGTCTTATTACCGCTGTATATAGTTTTAAGTTGGCACTTTTAGAGAGAAGTTTATTTTTCAACAATGCTTTATGAAAAAAGTATGCCCTATTTCGAACTACTATTATTTCTTTAATTTCTTCTTCAATTGAATTATCTCCGTTTACAACAGAGCCAAGGTATT
Organism: Laupala kohalensis; assembly: GCA_002313205.1. NCBI lineage: Eukaryota > Metazoa > Arthropoda > Insecta > Orthoptera > Trigonidiidae > Laupala > Laupala kohalensis. The sequence continues at coordinate 167,228 of NNCF01125976.1, read as the reverse complement.
TGTATGAGTTTATTTTTTGATGTACCACATCACCCATTGTGATCCCCTGTCTTACACCTCATATACTGTGTTTAATGCATGTTGATGAAGAGTCCATATTGTCAGGAGTTTACCTTGAGTTCAAAGAAGACCTTTTCTAACGTTTTTCTTGTTCTTGCGATTAGCAATAAATCATCAGCATAAGCCATACATTGTTTTAATCGAGTGGAAATGTTACCCCTGAGATCTAATTGGGCCAGGATTACGTCCATTACTACACAAAGCAGAGTCGCCGATAAAGGGTCCCCTTGCCTGACCCCAAACTCAACATTGAACTCATCTCTTAGCTGATTATCGATTCTAATTTTAGCTTTGGTATTACTTAGTGTGAGATTTATTAGGTTTCTTGGTTTTCCTGGGATCTCATAGTCAGCGAGGATTTGCATGATTTTATCTCTGAGCACAGAATCAAAAGCTTGTGCATAGTCAACGAACATGTTATGTAACTCAATGCCATAGAGTTATTGATACTAGGAGGATATTGATACAAATTTTCCCCATCAGGAATCGAATGAGCGACAACACTACCACCTGCGCCACCTGTGGGGCTGTCTGAACCTCGTCACATCGGAAGACATGAAATAAAATAAACTTTAAAGAAAGTTTCCCCCATTTTTGAGTTCAGTTTGTTTTAGTCGTAGGTTAGGTCACGTGTGAACACCAACGGAACCAAGAGAATATTTTGCGGAAAAAATCGACGAAAACCGAAACCAAAGATAAACAAAGTAAACGCAAACCAAGGTATGAATGTACACATGACCAAAATCTATCCTCAAACCTTATAAAAAATATTTGAATTCACATTAAATTAAAAATTAGCTCGGCGTGTAGCCCATGATTCAAAGATGTGTGCAATCACACGTCTTTATACACAACATTGTAATATGCACAATAATTGTATTTAAGCGCGAAAGACAGCTTTCATATATCAATCATAGATGGCAGCACTGTTCACGTACAAGAACAGTAGTCAGCTGTGAGTGACCACAAGTGAGGTTATATCCGGCAGCGAGTTCACGTAAGCGTGAAATGCAATACAACGGCAAGCACGTTATTGTGTTATACATTTTGGGATGTTTAATGCAGTCAAATTGTACTAAAAATTAGATCGCCCTCTAGCCATTGAACCAAAGGTGTGCACAATCGCAATTTAATGGCAAACAACGGCACCCAGTTGTCGATGTAAGGGAGATATCCNAAGGTGTGCACAATCGCAATTTAATGGCAAACAACGGCACCCAGTTGTCGATGTAAGGGAGATATCCGTGTTTGGATCCTGAGTGGAGCGAAGATCCAAAGAGCGTCTAGAGGTGAAACCCAACGAGCTTAATAGGGTGAAAAGAGTCAATTGAATAAAAGAAAATGAAAAACCAATCTATATAAATAAAAATCAAACGAGGAAAAGTTGCCCGAAAATTCGGGGAAAACTGAAAGTGCTTTTTTCAATGGGATTTTGCAATTCAAGACCATAATTCACGATTCGAACGATTGATATATTTCTTTTTTTGTTTTTTTAATTATGGTACTGGAAAAGTTTTCAGGAAAAAAACGGGACAATTACAAAAGAAAGTCGGAAAATTCGGACTAAATGCAAAAAGAAATTGTATACATGCGCGATCATAACCGATGATAGGAACGACATAATTGGTTGATTCTTTTTTGTTTTGTTTTTTCAGTTTTTCATTTGAATTCACATTCGAGGTCCCTCACATTTCCAGCATTTCAGCCGATAGAATTCATCTCGCACGAAAAATTTCCCATTTTTCCAAATTACCCTCAATCGTTAAAAGATACACTGATCACTCAGAAATACGTTTGTTTTTCTTTTTTACTTTGCTTATGCCTTTAAAATAGCTTTTCACAAATTCACAAAACGATCACAAACAAGTTTATTGAAATTTGGTCAGGACAACGTCTATCGGGTCAGCTAGTGAACAATAAAATATAATATGAAAATGAAGAAGAGCTAATAAAGCTTGGTTTCGTGGCAACTTTTTATAATATGTATTTAATTAATTAATGTTTTATTAATGTCGAGAAATTATGTTTATTGAAGATGTATTCTAAATGTAAAATTAAAAAGGCATAAAAGATAGCACTCGAATGTCGAGTATTTTGGACCTGCTAGTAACGCTAAACGTCGATAGTCCGCTCAAATGTTTGCAATCGGAAATAATTAAGATATAACGTACTTTGGATTAATTTTTCCAGACTTGCAGATTACGACAAAATAATTTTTTTTCAAAATTCAACCTTGAGATTTCGTTTTCTCCCCCTCGAGTTTAAAATGAGAATATCATCCCTTTATCTCTCTTAGTAATAATCTGATCAAGCCTACGTTTATATTTCTTGTGTTTGTTAGAAAATAAGCTACGATATTAATTCACAAATATACGTTAAAACGACTCGTTTTGTAGAAATTGTGAGAAAAATAAATGATTTTTCTTTTGACAAATTTAATTTTTGTGATGTGTCGCACTTTAATATGCCGTACTATATAACAAAATGCTTCCTGTAGATGATATAGCCTACCCAGGGAAGAAGACGCCGATTCTTGAGCATCCGAGCATCGTTCTGCTAAGCAGAGTTCCCTGAGCGAGTACAGCGTTCCGTAGGCGTCTGTAGAGTGTTCTAAGAGCGTATTATCGAAAACAACAACTTCTAAAACTAATCTCACACTTATAGTATTTCAGACACAAACAATAGTAGTTAAAACTTTCCTTAAGATGGCGAATAAAATCGAAAAGAAAATAATGTTGTACTTTGATAGTAGAACTGATAGAATTGACGAGATCCGGGTAAACAAGGTTCTACTGCAGTCATTTCTCATTTCCTTTTTACGCTCTTCCTCGGCGGAGAAGGGTTCACTGAGCAGGTATTGGGGTAAGCGGATGCATGGAGAACGGCAAGGGAGAGTCTTATGGTATTATGAACAACCGACGAATGGTATGAAAAATCACAATTCTTTTTAATGAAAATAAAAAATCATTATCTATAAATTTGTGGCATAAAATTTGGGCCTTTCGGGGCTAATATTTGAACAAAACCTTCTCAAAGTTGCATTGGTTGTTATGCGTAGAATCTCCAAAGGTGCTATTTTTTACAAATTATAATGTAATTCTCATCTATATTTGCATAAGAAACTATCATCCGTGCCACAAATTTATTATAGAAAAAATAGATCGAAATTCGCCAAAAAAAATTCGGGACGAATAAGAAAAGTTATTCAACAAGAACTGACGCAAAACTAGAGACCATCTAGTCAAACTAGAGACCATTTTTCAAATTCACGGTTTCAATATAAACGGAATAATTAATGTTTTGAGTTATTAACTTATCATACTTCACGAATTACTGTTACAATGGCTGTTGTTAATATGAACGGAATAAATAACAGTATCGAAAATTTCATAAAACGGTTATGTGCTTGACAAAATAGCGCCTACTACCTCAAAGGAGAACAGAGGGGAGCAGAATACTATTGAAATGCGAAGAAGGGTGTAGACAGAATAAATTGGAAATTGCTGCAGATACGACACTGGCCATAGTGTACGGGAAGATAAACATAAAAAAGAGGGAACCAGTAATAAAATTAAGGGGAATGAAAATTAAGATAAAAAGTGAGCATATATATTTGGGGGTAAAACTGGATCAAGACTTAAAATTTAGAGGACATATAAAGTACGTAGAAGAGAAAATAAAGAAAACTTACTACTCCCTCATGAGAGTAGGAATGAATAAATTTAACTTCGATAGAAAGCAGTTGCTTCAATCGTATAAGGGAGTAATGGTTCCGATGCTGACTTATGGTTGTGAAACATGGTGTAAAGCCCTCAGGAATGTGAAACAACGGCAAATGCTAAAGAAGGTGCACAGAATGTGTTTGATGACAATATGAAGTAATGCGCCGAATGTACTTGTGGGAGCCTTCACATCGAACGATAAGGGGTGAAAAGGCAAATAACTGATGCACCACTCATGGCCTGGCAAATACGCTGGGAGAAATCTGAGAAAGGGAGGTAACTTTATGCCTGATGTACGCTTCGCAGAAAAGAATCGTAGATGCTTTCGACCAGGACCGCCAGAAGCGGAGTTTTCAAAAGCTATTGGCCGCGTTTCGGACTCGTAAACGTTCTTGTGGAATGGAAGAAGAGAGAAGGGATCATGACTTTTGGGAGTGTTCACTTTGCGGATCGGAAAGGACGCAGTACATACCCAAGGTATAGTGAGAGAATTAGGGAAGGCAATGATTGATACAGATATGAAATATTATAAATTTAAAAGATGTATAACAAGTATTAAAGAAAGAAAGGATGCGATGAAATGCTAGACGGTCGAATACCACCCTTCACCCTGTAGACAGGGATGGGATCATATGGGTGGTAAAGCAGCAAAGTTTCGAAGAAATGACGAATGAGGGACAGCGAAGAAGACTGAACAAGATGAAAAATTGAGAAGAAAGAAAAATGGACTAACAAGGAAATTGTCGTGAAATGTCTGAAGACGCAGACACGACACGAAATAAATTAATGTAATAAATAAACAAATAAATATACCTCAAAGTTTATTCCACAAGTATAGTGTCTGACGCTGCAGGTAGTGTCTGACGCAGCTCAGACAGATGAGCAAGAGAAAGAACTTGAAGTCAGAAACAGGTTGGCCAACAATAAATCCCAATGCGTAATTATTAGTGAAAACCAGGAAAATGAGAGAAAAAATCAGTTACTAAATGTTCACCGAGTATCCACACAATTTTCATATTAAAAAAAAATGATCTAACTAATATTTCGGTATCAAAATCAATTTTTAACCTTCTGAGATGTTTCCCTAAACCAAATATCTATATTTATTCCGTATACCTACACGTGGAGAAGATAAGTGATAACTTTCGATCAGGCGAAAATTGCGACGAGCCTGGAATCGAACCCGGGACTGCTACTTCAATCTAAGGGGTTGTAACCACTACACCACGTTCATCTTCCATACCGTCACACCATTTCCACCCAGATCTAACCCCGGAAGGTGTAGTGGTCAGCAACCCTGCCATCAAAGCAGTAGTCCCGGGATCGACTCCCGGCTCGTCGCCATTATCACCTGGGCGAATGTTATCATATTGATAGTTTGTTTCCGAATGCGGAAAGTTTGAAAAGGCTAAAACTTCAATTATTCGTCACGATGGTCGACACTGTTGCTGGGGAAGGGGTAGGAAAGCCGACCTACCTCGAGTCGAACGGAGTGCGAAGCATAGTCCAGCGTCCATGCCAGCGTCACATCCCCAGAGCCATCCAAAGGAGCCCGGAAGATGAGCTCTTCTCCCGCCTCCGATGTCGACGCTTCCGCCGATGAGGTGTCTTCAACAACCCCCGCTCCCTTGGTCACCTCCCCCGGCGCCACCGTCGCGACGGCCGCCGCCGCCAACACGAGCAGCAGCGCGGCGCGTGCCATGGTGGAGGAGCGTCCGCCCGAGTGGCAGCAGACGTCGCTCTTTTATAGCGACGTCGCGCCGGGAGGCGGGATGCGCGCGCGCCGACAAGATGATGACGACAGGAGGCGGGGGTGGGGTGCACCGGAACTGAACCCTCCATACCGACAGTGCCCCAGACCTTCTCCAAGTGTCACCAAAAATAATATACAGACGTAAATATGAATGGAAATGTACTCGAATTTATTTTATAACAATAAAATACATAATTGCTGAGCTTCTTTTGAAAGTTACCAACTGTAAAAACGCAATAAATGGTATTTGAATAAAAATAACGAGTTTGGCACTGAACCCACAGTTGTAGCCCTTGGCTGCAGAAAACACTATGAATATTATTAATACTTCTTAAAAATAAAGAAATATACTATTTAATTTTCCAGCATGAAATAACATACATTTGTTGTTGAGAATCAAAATATAGCGATGCAAATAAATAAATATGATCCATTGATTTTATTCATCGGGCATCAGTGAGCCAAACCGCATCCTGCCCGATCCGTGGCTCAGGTGGTAGTGCTGTCGCTCATCATCAAATCATCCCGGGTTCGATTCCCGATAGAGCCAGAAAATTTGTAGTTTTTTCACATGAATGTCCCAGTTCATATAGCTGCGACTACTGAAAAGCAAACCTTCTTTTCTATATCCAGCTCCTCCTAGTATCAAGAACTCTTAACTACTACTACTTCTACTAACCCCTCCACGTGGGCCCAGCTAACCGGCACACCTAATAACAATAACCCACCACCCTGCTTGTAACTCCTATCGCTCCATGAAGATAAGCTTTAATAGCACGCTACATTTCCCATTTACAAATACAACTCATCCTGCGTCGACCCAATCGAAAGTGTATAGAAAATGACCCGCGGGCGAAGATAAGAGGACACCATTGATTAAGACATTATAGTCCATGCAAATATTATCTCCTGTAACTTAAACCGACCAACGCGCTTAAAATATTTTAAACGATATGTAGCTATTGACCCCAATATTATACCAGAAGATAAATTAAGGAGTTTAGGTCTTAAAATAAAAATAATTTGTGTTTGCCGACGTTTCGAAAAATTTATTTTCTTCATTTAATATCGAATTTCTTCCTATAGAATTTAATATATATTCCCAGAGGAAGAAAATAAACTTTTCGATATGTCCACAAATACAAATTAATTTTATTTTAAGACCTAAAATCGTCAATTTGTCTTCTGATAAAATATTTTAACGCGGCTGGATATTTTTTTGGCGCGAAAACACGGGATGTTTTCCTAAGTTTTTTCTATGCAATTCGTATCACTTTCAAAATGTTCATTTAACTGGGTCAGTGGCGGAGCTGGGTGTTAGGTGCAGTGTTGTTATGGTTTTAATAACATTTTTTTATATCAATTTGGTTATTTCTTGTTTGCAACGTATCCTATTTCTATAAATTCTTAATTCGTAGTTAAAGTTCATTTTTACTATAATTAATATCATCATTATAAATAATGTTAATCCATGCATTATAACAACACTATGAATCCGCATTATTTATTTTCATGGAATAATTTTAGTAAATTACTATGAATTTGTTAATGCAAACTACAATCAAAATCTGATATATATATTTTAATAGCATTATTTTTGTGTGTACAAAGTTATGGAAAATAATAATTTTGGACAAACGTTGTTGGCTAGGGGTAGCACATTAATTTCGATTCCTATGCTGCAGTTTCGAAAGAATCCAAAATTTCCTTCGAGCCGGATTTGAACCAGCGACCTATGGATGTCTGATGATTTCCCACTACAGTCCACCGCTCTACCAACTGAGCTATCGAAGGTCAATGAGTACACAAGCTTTCAATTATCCAGTCATTATTATTTATTAACGATAATACCATTGGCTTTGCCTAGTTAGCATTTCAGAAATTGGCCGGTTAATTGGTTCAAGAATACATAGTACAAGAACTCTGCACAAAAGAAAAGAAAATAAAAAAAGTAACGGATATCTCTCTACAGATAATGCAGTATGTTATTGACATCGAAACTAAGCAGATACTTGAAATTTTAATAGATTGCGTATTCGGACATAAATTACTTTAAAATAATATAAATATTGGAAACAAATAAAATAGTTTTGCCAATAATTTTTGTTTGCATTGTAGCTTACATTTCAAGTACTGAAATAAATTGTTGATAAAACTTCAAGTATGTTACAGAAAATGTGCGATAGAGTTTATGAACGGTCGTTTCAGCCCAAAGCACGAATTGAATGAAGTAGTTGCTTATGAAGTTGCTGCCCCATCCTGGTCTGGGTTTTTCTCCGGTTTTCCTCCGGGTAGTGGTGGAGTTTTCATAGGCGGGAATGTTATTTAATACTTTTGTAATTAGTAATCTCGAATTTTGACTGCACATTACATCTACGATTCGTTTTGGAATAATACATTGAAAACAGCACGTATTTTATTAAAAGATTTTATAAGCATTAAATCCGCCGCTGCCCTTGGGTTTTTGATCGGAATTGATGGGATGGTGAGGGCCTTCTCCTTTCACGAAGGCTGTGGATGGTCCCTTGCTTGTTTCCGGATAGTAACTTAGTTTTTTATCCCCCAGATGGTCGTACACAGCTTTTTTGACAATAAAATTTATTTAGTAATTTTTTTATTTACTTTCCTGAATCCGCTTTGGAGTCGTATTTTTGTATATCTGGTCATACGCAGGTTGTACTGTTTTTTGACAATAAATTTATTATTATTATTATTATTATTATATACGATGTCATACTTTCTGTCGACGCAGAAATTACGTAGAGTCGAGTTTACGATATCACGTCACCTCGACGGATTCGTCAAATGTAGTGAAACAGCTATCCAATGAAAGGGAGTATCTTCAAATTATACGTAGTGACATTAACATTTTTTTTGTGTTAACGCTAATTTTGTTTAAACGAAAATACATGAAAATTGCCAGTCTTTCTCGTAACCTCAACTATATCTTACAATTATTGTACAATTATTTTGTAAAAACTAGTGATGTCATTAACTCCAAATTGTAATAGGTGGTAGATATGTTCTTTGGTAAGTTTCAAGATTTTATTTTCTTATTTCATCTGGTAATTTTTGTGAGCATGGTTATCTTTCGCCTAAAAATTCCGTTTAAAGCACCGGTGGTATCTCCCCACAATTGTTTAAACGAATTTTATAGTGTAGAACACAGACATAATTGATAATTTGTTATGAGTTGCTACCTTTAGCACATTTTTTTGCGATGGTGATCGGTCTGTAAAACCGGAAACATCCCTCACTCCCTTTCTGTTTCGGAGGTCTATAAGAAAACAAATTATTAGTTGTGTTTATGTGTTTTACACAAAGAAATATGTTTAAACAATTGTGTGATGATGCCAACGGCGCTTTAAACAGAATTTTTAGGTGAAAGATAACCAAGGTAACATAGGCTCACAAAATTGACAAGAAAAAATAACAAATTGAAATAAAATCTTGAAACTTACCAAAAGTGTTCATAAAGAACATATCTACCACATAAGAAACTTACTAGTTTTTTACAAAACAACTGTACAATGATAAGATGTAGTTCAGAATACGAGAAAAAGTGGCATTTTTTACGGATTTTCGCATAAACAAAATTTTTGTTGACGCAAATATTAAAAAAAATGCAATGACGTAAAATTTGAAGATATTTTCTTTTATTTGATATATATTTATTACATTCGGTCAAACCGTTGAAGAGATGTGGTATCGTAAACTCGAGTCTTCATAGTCATCATAGCTGGAGGAGGAGGGCCGGACTATTCTAGACCTTATTCAAATGTGTCACCAGAAATAATGTACAGACATAAATTTGAATTTAAATATACTCGAATTTGTTTTAAGACAATAAAATACATAATTGCTGAGCTTCTTATTAATTGCAACTCGAGTTTTTCAAAGTTACGCCACAGTATACATAATATTTCCATCAAAATCTTACCATCGAAAATGTTCAAAATTACTGTATTTTCTGTTATGTTTACGGGAAAGTAAGAACATAGCAAACATTTGTATAAAAATTACGTTTCTGAAGACAACATTGTGCTTGTTTTGTGGGAGTTATAATCTTCACGAGTTATTAAGATTTGGTACCAAACTAAAAAATATTCAACTAACACTAATAATATAAGAATTTCCCAAATAATATCAAAATTTCTATTTTAAAAATATTAATAATTCATTGTCATAAAACTTTAAAAAACGATGTTGGATAATAATATAATTTATTGTCTTCTTCCAGGACATATTTTTAATGTTATTGAAATAAATATAGTTTTTCAAATTCAGGAGAATGGAGAGCAACGAATCATTCGAGGCATTGTGTTCCCAAAGCCTTTGTGAACCTATAGACACTCTCCGACGCCGCCCTCGCCTACTTCTACAGATATGCGAGAAGATTGCGAAGTTTAATTGCTCCGAGAGTCGTGACTCAAGAGACGTAGTAAGAGAACAAGAACGACTTTTACGAAAACGAGGGCATATCATCATTTGACAGCTCAATCTTTGATTAAAACATGAAATATATTTTAGAACGTACCGATGTTTTCCAATCCAACTCTGAAATGCTCTGAATATTTTACCGAAATTTTTTTTGTGGAATTCCTTAACGAAGCAAGTAAAACACACCAATAGATTGAATCGCCTGATACACGTTGGTAGAGGCTTCTCTCTCATTGAAGAAAAAATGCTTTTGTAGTAAGCGAACAAACAATATAAAAATTGCCAAAAAAAAAGCAGTTAAAAACTTTGACTCGACAACTTTGAAATGACAACTCGAAGGACAATAAACTAAGTTACTCTTCGGAAGCAAACATGGTACCATGCCATAAATTACGATCAGAGCAATGGCGGACCCAAAGAAGGCACAGGGCAACGTGCACCCTCCGCCNCCCATTATAAACAAAACGAACAATTAAAATCTGCGTAAAAATACTTCATAAGACAAATATGTGACTGACTTTGTTTTTAAAGATTTCCACTCCGACAGGGAAATGATATTTCACTGTTTCCAACATACTCGCACTTAAGCGAGATTACGAGCCACTTATCTAATGGAAAATTGCCGAGATAAAACTTACAATAAACAGATAATCAAGAAAGTGTAAACCATAAACATAGGAAGATAAATAATTTGTAAATGGAATAATAGATCTTTGTTAAAAATATAACTATAATAATTAAACAGAAATAATAATAAACATGTATTCAAGTAATTTCTCATTTTAATTAATTGTTAACATTACCATGACAACGGCAAGTTGAAATGTACAAGAAAGATGAAATTTCATGAATTCATATCACTAAATTAACTTGAATATATACTTAAATGAGATATTAAGTTGTTGGATTAAAATCGTTAAATTATTTGACTACAACAATGGTGCTATGGAAAACTTAACATTGGATGAATTCATTCGAGTGATGCCGGAATGGAAGTATACAGAGGACCTCTTGAACGGATGGACAACGTCCAAGGAGAGGGGGGTGTACGAAAAACGTCGTCAGTTCACTAGGTAACGTGAATCGTCAGCACCATCTCACGCTGGTTATTGTAACTACTTCAATGGCACTTCCCGCTTCGAGTGATGCTCCGCTGGTCATCGTTGTCAGGTAACAATAAACACAACAACATGACAAATGAACATGATATAAACAGAAATATAAACACAAAATATGTTTACAAAAAACGCAGAAACACAAACCTGTTATAATATCGTATTGTAATGACGCAGTATATATAATATAATATTAGTACGTGTTAAAAACAATTACAAACGTATATATTTAAAAGCACATGGCACTTTCCTATCGAGACAAACGAATTTGATGTAGTTACAATAACCAGCGTGAGATGGTGCTGACGATTCATGTTACCCAGTGAAATGACGTTTTCTCGTACACATAGAAAAGCCTACCCAACTCTACGAGTGCCATCTCCTGTGAATAGTCTCCTTGAGTACGTCACAAAATAAGATTCCAATCTGAGAGTGAGGCACACCTTTTGTTCTCAACTTCCGCTTCTTTTGTTTTCTTATGCAATCTTCGGATGACTGACGTTTGAATTCGAAGAAACGAAACACATTTTTGTATCCGTAAACATTAAGTAGCATCCGCAAACACGTACTGACGTATGAATCTGGGGGGAAAATGTATCCGTAAACATCCAAAATTGCTAAACAGAAATTCCAAACTTCACCGTGTTTCCATTAATAGACGAAGCAGCGGAAACCGACAAATGTTTCATTCACATTACGTCATTGCCAGTGCATCGGAGATGAATAAAAATCCTCTCGTTTTATTGTGTTAACATGTATTCTATAAAATTTTAAAGTTATTTATGAATTTTTTCGAATGAAAGTTCGAAGACCTTTTTAAAACAAAACTACAAAGATTCGAAGAAACAAAGTTTCGATAGGAGTATTGTAGATGACCCCCCAGGGGACATACATCTAGTAAGTACGTGTTTGGCAAACACGGGGCCCCGAGCTGAGTCTGCCATTACTTCCACTTACTTGTGCGAGGCTTCTTCCTTTCTCTTTCCTGTACTTCCTTGGTCACCTCTTGTTCTTTTCGATCCCGACGCTAGGGTATCTTTCATTTTCCTCTTCCTCTTTTAATGATATTTGTAATGTTTTGAGATATGTTGATATTTGAGTTGTCATTCAGGAGGGATTTTAGTGGGTACGGTTCAGTCATTCGACGAGTCCCACACGCGGGGAGAGTCATGTTGGCTCTCCTTGGTGCATAACAGCATTTTCCCTCCCTGTACAAGTTTTTAGGGCTCTAATGGCCTCGATGTCGACGAGCCGTAAAGCCCCCCCCCCCCAAAAAAAAAA
>NNCF01125976.1:120559-154405 GCA_002313205.1 Laupala kohalensis | reverse complement strand
TATATATATATATATATATATATATATATATATATATATATATATATATATATATATATATATATATATATATTAATGTCAATCTAGCTTCTTTTTGTTTCATGCAGGTAAAGGACCTTTAACAGGACTATAAATAAACTTGTATTGAAAAAAGCTGTTGCAAACTGCGTATGACCACGTGGAGGACAATAAACTAATTTATTCTCCGGAAACGAGCAAGGGACCATCCCATCAATGCCGATCAAGGGCCCAAGGGCAGTGGCGTATTTAACATTTCAACACACTCCTAACCATAAAAATAGTTCGGTACGTGTGATAATATTAACACAATACCAACAAATTTGCATTTGATAAACTACAAAAAGTTAATTCACAAGCACGTATTATTATCAAACTATAGATTATTCGGAAATTATTGTTTATAAATCGTAAATATTAAATTACACTAAATTTTATATTTATTATTTCAATAGATGCCACTCCTAGGCGAGAACCTGTATATGTTTATATATTATCCATTTATTATTCCAAAATGAAGTGTAGATATTATGTGCAATAAAAATTAGGATTACTAATAACAATGACATTTCCGCGCATTGAAAATCCACCTCTCCCCGAAGGAGTAGAAAATCGGAGAAATACGTGTCAGGATGTACTACAATTCAATAATTTCAAAACATATCACTCGATAAAAAGTGACAAAGAATCCACGTGCGATACAATGCTCGACTCTTTCAGTGACCAAAGACGATCCGAGACCGCAACTCAGCGTTTCGCCGCTGATTCTCCGAGAATGCTCCCGCCTTTAGTGTGATAGGCAAAGGGATGTCTCACCCCTGATATTAACACGTCTGTCTCATTGAGAAATTCCGGACGCGTCTGCGAGGCTCCCGAGACGCTCCAAGTGGCATTCTTCGCGGTGGCGCTTTATTAAGCGTGCCATGACGCCACCAATCGCCTCCCATTGCACCCCTCCCACACCCCGACTACCCCTCCGGTGGAGTGAGACGTATTGAGAGAGATACCCCTGCCAGCACCCACGGAATATAAAAAGAAATAATTATCAAAATCTCGCACATCAAGTACGAACGGGCTTCAAGGTGTGAACGCCATTATTTTAAATAGTACAGTTCATGCGCCGCTAAATGAGTCCTTGATTGTCGAGGTCTGTGCGTACTGTACCCTGGAATTTACTCTAGTTGCATTATCGGGTAATTCGAAACTAAATGATTATTGGATAAATAATGCATAAATAAGTAAGCGACGTATGAAAAAAACAATGTGATAGAAGAATGACTTATGGTGGATATACTGAAAGTTGGAATGTATTACGATGGTAAGTGGAAGATTGCAACTAGAGTATTCGTTAAGCACCATTGGGAACCACGGAAAACCAACAGTCAGGGCAAAAATAACAAGCAAATTTCCCCTCCATGTTTTCTTTCTTCCCTTCCTCAGGGTGAAATGGAGCTCCTAAGTCACTATGACTCGATCGTCTGCGCTTTTTATTTCGAAACCCCTCCATTGTTTTCCTGGAAAAGAAAAGAAATGTCCTCCCGGCTGAAACATTTTTCACTCACAATATGACACACAAATGATAATACTACCTTAATAAACAAGAAAAAATCTATCTTCGATTAGTTCGATGTATTTAAAATTACAACTTTTAAAAAGTTTATTTATCTATTTTAAAATTCTTGCATTCATTTTTCCCTTTTCTCCCTCATGTGGTATAGAAAAATACCTATTAGATCCTAATAATTGAAGAAATGTATAGAGGGAGGAAAAAGTTTGAAGCTTATCTTTTCAGTATTTTATAATATTGTCAAGAAAATATTCTATTCAGGGGAGGGGGAGCCATTTTCTCTTATTTTTTATTTCTAACATTTTTCTTGCTCAATAATTTCTCAATAATTCTTAATAATGTAACATTGTTCACAAACTTGTTGAAACTATTGCTTAATTTTTACAATTATTTTTCTGTGGTTGGAATAAATGGGAAAATTAAAGGCTTTCCCCACTTTTATTTGAACCCTGAGTACAGGTTACCAAATAACCATAACTGGAGTTTTCACCTGATAAAAGAAATTTCAATATAATTCAGAAAAATCTGTAAATATTCAATAGAAATAAATATTCTAAGAAAACCTACAAAATAGTATTTGTGATTAGGTGAAGTAAATTACACTGAACATCTACATTTCAAAAATTATCAATAATTATATCATATTGACATAAAATAATATATAATTCATTAATTTTCTTCTCTTTGGCTAAACCTAACAACTCATAATTACACTTTAGTTCAATCTGCAAATATGTACAGTAAGAAAAATTTACAAAAAATCAAGTTTGAATAATGGATATGCTTAAAGTAAATAATTACAATTATTCTTGACAACATAGATGTTTTATAGTACTCTTAAAACTTCCTCAAATGTGTAAAGTACCTATTTTTTTCTGCTGTGTTCACTTTTAATATAATTAGAAGTGTTCACCTTGCCGAGAAAAAAATATTTTCCTAATACTACCAATTTGTGAGCCCTCCTTAATTATTGCCACAAGTGTCATTAATAATTTGTTCATACTATTATACCACATAATTAGATTATTAATTGGACTATTTCATATTACATAGATTTAAATGTGAATATCTTGGAATATTACTTCTTAGCTCATTTGTCAGAAATTGTTTTAGGGGAAGAACAACTTTGATGTAATATGGGGTAAAGTAAAGAAACAATTTTACAATGTTAATGTAGAGATGATTTTTACAAAACCAAGGGGATTAGATAGTAAACTAAAGTAAGAACTAGTTGCTATAATAAGAACTGCTTTGCGATCATGATATTATGCATATTTCAATACAGAAAATGGTACGACCTAAGTTTAGAAATTTTCTCCCAGTCTTACTTTGCCCAACTTCTAAACACAAGTGCATGTTAAGGATCTTTCTTTTTTATCATTTACTTCATTTTGTCACCCAACATTGTGAAGCACTTACAGCGCTTTGAAACAATCTACTGTCACATTTATACTGCACATTCTTGGCTCTACCACCATTTCTTGTTCCCCGGACACATTTCCTTGACAGCTTCTCAAGGAGGCATTTTCAGTTTTGTATTATCTTTACATTTTCATAATTTTAATCAGTGTTGGATCAGAAGCCTTTATGGCATCAGGCTATAATCATTAAGAGAAAGACTAGAATTTTCTATACGCTAGTAACAGTTATGAAGAAAAATTTAAAGAACAAAATGGTAAGATTGTACAAGTAAGGTGAAATTAAGGTAAAAAAAAATGTTACATTAATTATTTCTATAGTAATATTATATTATACAAAAATGCAGAAATGTAAACACATTTATGTAAAACCTGGTAATAATCCTCATTTAAACCAGTCCCAAGTATAACATACCATTAAAACACACCTGAGGTGATATCTATTTCCTCAATTGCTGATTACATCTACTCACGTCTCCCATACGTTGTGAGTAAATGTGATGGAGTCTGTAGATCTTGTGGTTCAGATTTTAAATAAAAACACAATTTTTTGGTTGTTTAATTTCCATATTTTATGCCAAGATGTCTGTACTATTCCTACTATTTATGTCCATTATATAATCAAGATAGATAAATTATCACTAATCGACTCTTGTAGAAAAATTGTGTAGTAGTAGAATGCAATAAAAATATATTCATCGTGTTGAACAATATATATTGTGATTTTATTAGGTTTAAGTATACTTAATAATACTCCATTTATCTTCTTTTCCATACAACTTCACATAATATATGTAATGTTTTTGTAAAACTTTACCTTCATCTAGCAAAACGTGAGTGGCGCTCTACAATGCGAACAAACTGGTGGCTCTGTATATTATTCTATCATTGAAACTTCTAAGTTCAACAATCTGGCTTTGTGGGTTGCAAAGTGAATCCTGTGTTAACAGAAGACACGATAATATAATTTATTGTATTATGAAGACTTTACTATGTCAGGGGTGTCCATCTCCTTTAAATCCTATGACACATTCCCACCCACAAAAACCTTCTATGCTTTTTGTTTCTTCGTATTTCAATATAATTAATAATAAATAAAATAATTCATATATATATGAATAATATAAATAATACAGCAAGTATTAGAATAACAAAAATAATAAAATAAATTACAAATAAAATGTAATACAACAAATAACACAACAACAAAAAAGAAAAGACATCTATATCTATAAAACTAAAGACAAATTAAATGAGATGAAAGTGCATAATGAGGTGTGAAATAATAATTTTCCAAGAATAGAAGAATGTGGTCAGGAGCATGCCTATGATTTTTTTTTTGGGGGGGTGGGGTAACATATATTATATATGCATATGGAGGTGTATGCAATATATGCTTTATATATGTCTATATATTATGCTTATATTTACATGTTATACGTATGTTTGTGTATATACACAAATAAAAATTAAGAAGAAAACAAAAAGGGCAAATTTCTTTTATTTATGGAAGGGGATTAATCCCCAATGTCCCCCTCTAGGTACACCCCTGAATGTGGCAGTACAGAAAGTTTAAATGTTAAATTTTTTGAAGAACCATATTCAGATTGCATATTTATTGCAGAGGTCATTTCTTACATTTCACGTGATTATTTTGCACGATAGACATCTCAGCTACACCCCTTAAACTTCACTTGAAGGATATACAAAAGTACAAAATAACTGATTCACCAAAGGTTATTGATTTGTCAATATTAAGAAATGTAGGCAGGTATGTTCTTACAGGGCATAACATATTGATACAAGAGCATAAAAGAACAGTTTTGTGTAGACAGTACAAAAGAGAAATTATAATATTGTCAAAAGGCAAGATGAATAACTCAACCCATCAATTCAGCAAAATCCTTGAGAATAATGTTGCATAATAAGTCAGAGTCTAGCAGGGCAACTTGATATATTCATAATTTCATGAACTGGTAATATTCATGATCAAAATTTATATTAAAGAAGCCCCAACACAATTATAATAAGGGTAACCATATTTTCATGACACCTCTTACTTTATGGGAAATTGAAGACAAGTTGATGGTTTTCCAGAGTACTGCTTCAAAAATCCACTACTATAGTCCTTTAATTTAGTTTTTTTTAAATTTCAATAAAAGTTTATTTTTAAATTTAAAGAATGCTTTTTAGCATTGTTGTGTCCACTTGTCAGGAATAATAATTACATTATGAGATAATTTAAAGCACTTGTATTTGTGCTGTTTGCTTTATAGTCATAAGGAGAAACGAACAAACTGAGACATTATAAAAACACTAAATAAACAGATTAATTTTGAATAAATCAGGTAATGCACTCCAACCTGGATCAAGAACAGCAAGCTAAAACACTATGACAGTCCATGTCAAAGATTGACAGTGAGCAATCTAGAAAATAAGAATTTCAATGGACAAGATTGTGTAAATCATACCCTTGCAATAAGTGAGGAAGGTATCTGTTGTAACTTCTTGGTTCGTGCAAATGCAATGAGTCACCTGGTTTCCAGATAGAATGTGACCTTACACTATACTTGGGCCTGCTTCATCAGCAATAGTTCTCAAAACGGTATTACTTATGATTTATTTATCCGTTTTGAGCACATGAATTTAAATTATTTATCTTGTTAAAATATTTCATCAAAACATATTTATGAAGAAATATGCTCATTTTTAAAAGAAATTTTGCTTCTTAACTAGTAAATAACACTAAATTTCAATTTGTCAACCACCTCTCTCCAAAAAGAAAAAAAAGTAGTGGTGGTGGTGGGGGGTCAGCTATGCAGTTTGCGTCACACCCCCGCTCCGTGTTGGCACCACCGACTATGTACAACTCCTTAATAACATCATTTAAGTTTTTTCATAATTTGCTAAGTTAATAATTTTTTTTTGTAAATTAACATGGCATGTACTTTTTTTCAACATGATACAATGATGATAATTGCAGTCCCTCAACACAAAGTAATAAACAGATAGAAAATTCTTCATATTCTAGCTTACATTGTTTTTTTTGTTGAGTTTTCTTTAAATTTGCAATATTTTGTTTTTCTTTCCGTAATTGAAATAATTTATAACAGAGTAAGTTTAAATGAGAGATTGTTTAATGGAGAATGTTCTCAATAGGTAAGATCAAGTTTACTTAAGAAGTATGGAAGAGCACATTTTAATTTCTTGTAAAACTTTGAAAGTGGAAAACCTAATTTAATTTGTGTTATACAGACATTTGTGTAGAATTTTTGCAGAATATCATTTGGAATCTAGGTAATGGTGAAAGCATTACAAACTTTTATTGTACCATTTTTAGAGATCCAAATGCCAACAAATTTTGATTAATTTTGATATCACTTTTTCATGCACATCTTGTTTCTCAAAATACTCACAATAAAGAAGAGTTTGTGAACCATAGAACTAATATCAATTTCATAGGGATTTTTAATAAGTTAACAAGAATACTACTGTTCCTAAAGTAAACCTGGAATTTATTAGTCTTATTATTAAATAACAAAGCAAATTTTACATTAAATATATTACATTCCTGTCCACACCTTCTTAGCCCTATCAGGAAGTCTTTGAGTAATTCAATTTTCATGAGACCATCCTCCACCATGTCATAATATAGTCTTTGGCATGTTTACATTAAATTCATTTCAATACCCAAAATGTAAAAAGATCTGGAAGTTTAATAATCAGTTTCACAAAATGAAAGATTCTAAACTCAATTCACTGTTTCTCTATAGAATGAATAAACCACATTTAATGAATATTTGATATCATTAAATCATACTTCCCTAAATTTACAGCAGCACTAAAACAGATAAACATCACACCATAAAAAAAATACACGGTATACAATCAATATACATATTCCACTGTTTGCTACACAAAGTATATAGAACCTTTTAGTCCACATAGAAAGCAAATATCCATTCTCTCCCTATGTTTCTCTAATTAAAATGCTAAGTTGATGTAAAAAATAAATCATAAGAAACCATGGAACATTTTCTGCTATCGTTCAAAATGTTCTGTACTGACTAGTACAAATATGTTTATTTTTTACTTTCATTTGTTTATAAAATTGGCAGTGATTTAACTGGTCTAGAAATGCATTGGAATGATAGCTGGTTTTTATACGTATTTTATCACTTAGTCCTTAGTTATATTGTAGCATGTAAAAATCTATATGAGCCTGCAAAAGTTTCATACAATATAAAACACAAACAATACACAAGAACATTTTCAATGACGACTCAATGAAGCTATTTCTTTAAACAAAAACTGAAAGTCTTGGTATTTAAAAAATAAGACAATATACTGACTTAACAAAAGAAACCAACATTTTAATGCACTAAACTCTACTTTAAAATATTGATTCAAATCAATACAGATTTCTGATAGACAATAAATAACAATGAAAATGAACACCAACAAAACCAAGTGACAATAATAAAAAATCAAAAGTAATTAGTGCAAAAAAATACCGGAAAAAATGATCACAATCAATCTTAAGTGGTAATCAATGTACGATTGCTGCATGCTGACAGCCAGAACTAATTCAAATTATATTTATTTAAATCTGAATACATACAGTAGATGCCCATATGAGCAGTAGTTCTCATATTTCATGTAGTTCCGTGATATTAATAGAACATATGTTCCTATCCATTCTGATCCTATAAAATGAACACAATAAAGATAACACAGTATTTGAATACACTGTGTAATAAGCACTCCTTAATGCAGAATGATAGGAACTAAGAATGATTTGATGATCAAATCGGCTAAGAGTTACAAATATCATCTTTCCTTCACTACTTAAAAATGATTCACACAGTCTTTCACTACAGATCTTATAAAGCATGGTTTGAATCAATCGAGTTACTACACATTCAAACACACACTAACAACAATGCATATGCATTAAAGGCAGCACCATTTTTACAAAGCACAGTTGAAAACATCAATTTTTTCACGAAGATGTGCCATTGCCGTAATGTACTTATCATGCCAAGTATTTATTACTTATACAGGTAAATTCAGTCTGTCAAGCTTTCATTTGATACCCACCCTTCCAGGAAAAACTTACAAAAATGAAAATCAGGTTAAGCTTTGCATTGATTACAATATTTTTTAGGGGAAATGGAACTGATTAAATGACATCTATTTCATAATTTTCTGTTGCAGTTTTCAAACAAACGTAATACAAGGCAAAAGCATTGATGCTTTATTCTTTGTAAGTGCTTTTTTTTCACCATTTATCAAATAATAAATAAATAGGTTCATGAGATAAGAGTAACATTTTGACAAAAACTTCCCAAATATTTAACAACTTTAAATTTAATCTTCAAATACACATTTTTAATGTCAATTTCTCTCCCAAGATTTTTCCTTGTTTTTAACTTGTGGTGGCTAATTTTAAGAAAGATACTTTGTCATTTTTGAATCATTTTACAATTATTCCCAAAAACTTGTTCAATAATAATAATAATAATAAAGCCAGACATAAGAGAAAGTTTTGTAATACCAAAGAACATCTAATTTACATGAATTGAACATGTATGCAGTGCAATTGTTTAACAGTGTTTTGAACACCAAAGAAGGGTAAACTGTTTACTGTTTCTGCCGTAGTGTCACAGAAACTATGCCCAACAAACAATCCAAATATACTTATTCATAGCTATTTAAGTTGTTTGTTTCAAACAAGTTCATTACCAACTAATATTTCAAACTAAAGGCTAGAGCCAATAAATTATCAGTATTGTAAACATTTTGATAATAAAACCAACAAAGATAAAAGTACAGAAGAACACAATGTTGCATTGTAAAATCAAAGAAAAACAAATTAAAAATTATACTATTCTACATTTAACACCAATGCACCTGAACAGAGAACACTATTATTTCTGACAGGTATACTCAACTATGATCACCAATCACTTACTGACGATACTTCCTTTTCAGATCTCAGTGGAAACACAACGTAAGAGTAATTAACAATAATAAATAAATGCTACGCCCACAATAACTGAGTCGCAACTTCAGTAAATATATAATTACTGCACATTACAAATATCTGATTCTAAAAATGGCAATTAACAACTCTTTCAATTAAATCTGAAACTTAAAAGATATTTGCTGAGGTGCAATGCCCCTCAAACTGTTAATACCTACAATTCAGTAGATGAACATGGCAAAGGAATATATTACAAACAATTCCCACATATAAGCAACCTACGCTCATAAAACGTACTCAAAAGCAAACTAATTATTTGCTCTGAATTTGAAAATGATCCAGCTTACTTTTAAATAAACAAATTAAAATTGGGTCACGTGGTTCAGTTGCTTACATAAATTTGCTTGTAAGGAAAAACATTTAATGTATGCATGGTGCAATCCCCTTCCCCCATGTTTCTTCTAATAATATTTTTCTAACAACTCTTTAGTTTTAAAATGATGAGGATAATCACAAAATAATAATAATAATAAACAATCAATAATCGCTCAATGTTCATGCACATGTATGAATCAAACAAAGACCTGATCATACCCATGAACAAAACAAAATCACAGAAACCAATAAAAATACTAATTCAAACTGTGAAAACATTTATTACTATTTATCTCAATTTTTAATTATACACCTAAATGTATCCACACTTCAGTTTTAGTATTTATATCAGAGAAGTATGTCAAAACTCATTTAATAATATTCATTGTTCTATTTCTTGGAGGTTTGGTTCCTAATTCAATCACAGTCGGAAAACCAAACATACACAAAATCATGGGACTAGACAGGGATGCCATGTAATATGCAAATTAATTGATTCTCTCCTTCATAAACTCACCCTGATAATCTAAAAGAAAAACAATTAACTAATTTCAATTCTGGAAATTGAGCAATCCCAATACAAGTTCAAAGGAAAAATGGGGGACAGGGCCACACTTGTACACACTGAGAACTGTGATACAGGAAACAGTTCTCAAGACACACAAAAAGCAAGGACTTGACATACAAACAGTCAAATAATACCTCACAAATCCTGAATACAAAACATTGTACAAAAATTAAATGCATGGCACCATGTTTTTGTCTAGCAATGTATGCGTCTTCAGCAAAACATTCTAAGACAAATAAAGGCAGTGATTCTTCATTATATTGAACTAAATTATTTTCATGTATTTCGGAACACCACTTGCGTAGGACCAGGAATTTGCATGCTGGCTCTGTCTCATTCAATCAACAATCACATTGAAAAATAGATAATAAAATTGATAAATATGCATGAGGAACACGTAACAGAAGAAAAAGCAACATAGTTGGTCTACTTTTGTGAACGAATTAGTTGAATAAATTGATTTAACACTACCAATATATAACCATTACATAGAACATTTAAGGTAAAATACACTCACACTTTCTAATAACATAACACAAAATTATACAGATGCAATGTAAAATAGGAAATATTTATCATGGTATAAATTTTTACAATTATAGCAACAACAGATAAGACTTTTAGAATATTTCTAGAGTGTGATGAAAATGAAAACACTGATAGCTTGGTCAAGATTTGTTTCAGATGAAATAAAAAAATTAAAGCCATGAAGTAAAACTGCAGAATAAAAGAGTAGATTTTTCAGCAAGTACTGACACAATAGAAAAAGATCATACATTAAAATTATCAATTAGTGGATCTAATAATTCCTAGGAATTTAGAAATAATATATTCCCAGTCCTATTAAATGAGTTCAGTCAAAGGAACAAAACCAAACTGATCATTTTGTTCCAAAATATGGATAGTTACATTTACACATGTACATATAATACAGAAAAAAAGACACTTAAAATAAATAAGGAGAAATTTTCCCACATTACCATCATAGTGAAGGTAGAGCCCAATTCAACCAAAGGTAACTATAAATTCTGAGACCCAAGATGAAAAGAGGAAAGGCATGGTGAGATTCACTTTACATCCGCGTTTTTTATACATGCGTGCTTTGAGAGTAAAAAAAAAGAGGGGGAAATAATTAACAAGATTGGTTATGTACACAAAAGTTTAAGAGATATAACACAGATGATACACAAAGCCCACACAATTCAGTCCTTGGCTCTTGATGCTTCAAATATTTATTTTCCTCCCCTCAATTAATAAACCATATTTTTGTACAAAGTTTGTGACTACTTTTGCATTAGAGCTTATTGTTACGTAGAAGGCCCATCCCATTCTATGAGGTACTGTACTTTTCCTGGTGAAGTAGTTCTCTTAGCCCGCACAGTAAATTTTTCACCAGAGGCTATTCTATTTGCTGCTCCAAAATAGATATTAACTGATGATTTCAGGTCATCAATAGAGATATCTATGGGATTCTGTTTAACAGGAGAAGATTTAGAAGTACTAGGTTGAGGTACCAGCTTTTTATCATTCACTTTCACTTCTTGTCTTTGAGAACCCCTCAGGCGCCTACCATTCATCACATAATCGACACAGCTTCCCAACTGGCCATTGGAGCTAGAAGGAGAGGGCCCAGCACTTACATTGTTATACATGCTCCTCAATGATCGAGATGAGCCACTCGACCAAACTTCTGTTGGTTTCCCATTTTCTTGCCGACTGGGGATGTAACTCGCAGTTTTACTTGCGGTAGTAAGGGTATTATTCGTAATTCCGTTGGCCGAGTTGGCTCGGGTACGCCTATGACGTCGCCTTTTCACTTCTCCGTTCCTATCAATTCTGATATCTTTCTCACTCAATTGTCTTTTTGCCGGACGAGGAGGGCCAGGATGAGGGAGTACGGGAGTCAATGGTAGAGGCAGTGTGATTGGACTAGTGTTTACGACACTAGGTGGAGTTGAGCTGAATAGAGTAGCAGTGACATTTAAGCCATTAGGTGATGCTAAAAGCTCAGTTAAACTTCGAAAAGGGTTATTTTTACCTTCAAAGTCTTTTGGGGGAGGAATAAAAGAGTCTAGGGTACCTCTAGACGATGTTTCGTCTCCACTAGTGTCACCAGGAGTACTTGGAACAGGTAAAGTTGAGGAAACAGATAAAGATGGAGCTGAATAACAGGACGCAGCAGGAAGAGAAGCAGAAGCTGGGGTAGTGACTGAAGTTGAAGTCGATGCGACTGGTTGAGTTGATTTCGGTGTAGAGGACGGAGCTGTAGGTTCCTGAGAACTTTTCTGGCTCTAAAAACAGAAAATCCAATGAAAATTACTTAATTTGTGATATTTGTAGCACCTAAAGCTCACAAGAACTGAGCGTTGTTTCTTAGAAAGTGTTCTTTTTCAGACACAAGAATATCATGTAAGACAAAAATTTAGCAAGAATCAATACATTTACACAGAAATACTTTCGAATTTTTACCATTCAGTGCATTTTAGGCATTGTTTCCTTAATCATCTACAGATTTCAACTACCCAATCAAACATGTATTAAAGTACAAAAATTATGTTGATAAACATAAATTGCAGTTAGCCACACTGCCACGTAACAGATTAATTATGTTATGTTGAATGAAAATGGGGGACGGGACAGAGGATCAGACCAGATAGTTGAATGACAATGGTAGTTGAGGCAGGAGAACAAACGGGATGGCGCAGCGGTAGTGTACAAGCGCATTAAGCTAGATATTCCAGGTTCGATCTCCAGTCCTCTCCCATTTTCATTCATAACATAACATAACATAATTAATTACGTTGATGTTTCTGTGGATAAATTTATTGATACTTTGATTCATATTAATAGCATGACTCTTCAGTAAGAAGTTACAATAGAGAAGGATTTGAATTTAGCAAAGACAGAAAGGAGTAAATATTACGAATCTTGATTCAAAAGAAGATGAAATTTGACATTTCTTCCATTCATTTACCTGAGCAATAGCATTTTTCAAAAGCTTTCGAGCTTTCCGAGCAGTAAAGTCCCTGGCCTGCTCTTCGGCGTGAGGCAACCTTCGCTGTTTCAGCAGCCTCTCTTTGTGAGCAGTGTTTCCAAAAGAGTTGAGACGCCGCCGTAACAGAGACTGTTGCAATGTATACCTATTAGCTGGAGTATGAGCTGTAGTCTTTTTCACAAAGCCACTATTGGTGTAATCTGACCGATTTATGAACTAAAAGTGAGAAAATACCAAGTAGAGTTGAGAGAAAGTATGGATGATACTTCACTCATGATTTAAATCACATTCTCTATTAATTTAGAAAATAAATTATAATAAAAGCTCCAATACAGCATTCAACAAAGCTACAACATAAGAATACTGAAAGACAAAAAATAATTTAAAAATGCAGGAGAAGCTACACTACATCAATGAGCAATTTTAACATTGAATAAACTAATAAAACAAAAATAATTTATCTCTTTTATTCATACTTTCTCATTATCATCTACCAAGTACCTCTTTACTACACTAGCAATATTTTTTTAATGCACCTACACAAAGCCAAAACTAAAACAATCATACATGTATACTATACATTACTTACTACAGAAGAAAATAAATTAGGTAATTCTTCAGGGCTGAGCACAAAACAGATCTCTAATCTACTTTTACAGCACAGCAAATGTATTTTAACTAACTGAATAAATGCAATATTTTGTACAAGAAAATAAAAATTATTCCCAAAGAAATTTTACAAAAAATCATACTATTTTGGTAAGTTCATACCAATTCATCACTAATTAGCAGATGAATTACTGTTTGTTACCCACATTAAAGGAGTTTTGTCAAACTCTTACTTATCCAGATATAAAATTATTGCCCGACCATTATATATTTTTCAGAACCACTACAGAAGCTGCACTAAAAACCATCCACAATCACTTTGTTCATGCAATACAATGATTTCTTAATGTTACAACAGCATCATAAGACCAAAAAGCTAATTTAATTATTACATCCTACCCTTCCAAGCTCAAGAAACTTGCACATAATACCAAACTAAAACACAATATACATGTATATGGCATAAAATAATTTAAGAACGGAAGAAAGCAGCCAAAAATTAAAGAAAGAGTAAATTGAGAAATTACCAATAGAAGCATGACAAAACTCCCCACCCCCCTTCACTAACAAGGCAACACAACCATGAAAGAAATCATTTTGTCACATTTGGATGCACTAAAATTAAAGAATGTCAGGGAACTGAATCCGCAACTCACCTTGGATATAATTTTCATTCCAGCAGGAGGAGAGGAAACTTTATCCTTTTCTCCACTGGTCTTCTTACTCCCTTCAAAAATAATACCTGGAGAGGATTGAACTATGGCAGTATCTTTCTTCTGAGTAGGAACCATAGTGTTCTTGGGAACACTGGACTGGCCATTGGGCACGTTTTCATTCGCATGGAAGCTTTTCCCTAGTTGACACTTGCCAGAGACAAGTGAGCTGAATCACAGAAAAATTAAATTAATCTCAAGAAAGGAGCAGGAAGTGATTTGTACCTAATAGGCGCATGAAGGAGATAATGACGGGCCACATGGGGTGACCACAGGACAATGAAGGAGATATAAAAGAGGACCAATCTAATGGAATTGGATACTGACACAAATGGATATTAAAGGGAACATTACAAAGCGGTTCAAGCAATGCCTAGCCTATGTTGTTGATATCTTACTGACTTAGGTTTCTTGCAATAAAAAATGAAGCTGGCAATGGGTGAGCTCATCTGTTCACATGAACACATTGAAATGAAATAACAGAACAAGAAATTGTGATCAGAGGTAGACCCAGCAAGTGTTTTTTTTAACCCCCCACCCCCAGCAAGTGTTGGGGGCGGGGACTTTACAATAACATTATTTATTATTATTATTAATTAACTTATTTATTTTTTGTCAGTCTAACTGGCTTGATATTGGTACAGAGCAAGTACTCAATGTAGCAAATTCTTCTATGTTGCCATTGTCCACAAGAGTAATTATAAGTGTACCTTGGGTTATGTTGGCAGTCATGTTGCATAATTTTCGGCAAAGTTACATGACTTCGAATATAGCTAAGTTGTGTGGAAATAACACGGTTTAATGTAATTCATTATATTACAAGCAGAACTACCCAGCACTGCCTGTGATTTGAAGAGACTTAAAATAATAATTACTGTACATTCAACAGTAAAAACTGTTCACCAATAAAAACAAACAAGTAATTTCCATTGTCTACCAAACATACAAAAAATTACACCTACATTCAAAGAAAAATCGTTACTACAATTTATATATTTTACCCTATCAACAGGTCTGAATGTTTTAGTTTATTTTGCTTGGCATTGCCTAGGGTTCTTATATAATATTCTCAATCCATACATGTTTACATATTTCTCTACTTTTGTGAAGTTAAATTTTCACTTTTGGTTATTTCTAAAATTAAGCCTTCAATAACACTTAGTTTTCAGTTGTAAGCCTCTGAATTCTTTAGTTTTCATTTCACTTTTAGGTTATGTACTTGTAAACAATGCTCTTCACAGCCTTCATATGATTTTGCATCTATAATTCAGTCACGAAGATCTAACGTTTAATGGATATGTTTCATGTAAAGCAATTGAACTCAAGCAGACACTTTGGTAAGGTTCATAGTCAACAGTTATGTGAGTGAAGATTCACATCTACTGATTAGCAGTCAATTTTAATTGTTTTCTGCTCTTGTAACTCATCAATGTTAACCATACTTTGAATTTCAATTGCAACAACCCTTGAGAAGAGTCCTTTGAAATTTCAAATAATTTCATCTGTTACTTTTTCTGATCTCCACACCTCAGATATTCCAAATAATTAACTTTTATTAGTATAGATGTAGACTATGTGAAATTCCTTCAGAATATCACTTTAGAAAATTAGATGAAGTTTTTCATTAAAATAAGTTAGAAAAAGGTTTTCCTGTCAGAGCAGATCTCATAAATGAAGTAAAAAGAGAAATATTTTAGATCTTTTCACTATTTGTGTGTCACAGGAAAAAAAGGACAAAGCTTAGAAATTTATCACAAGAAAGTGAATAAAAGATATGATCTAACATAGTTAAGTAAAACAGTATACACGTATATTACATAACCGGTCAGATCGTTCACCTGACACAAGTGGAATTGAGGTGTTCAGTCCTCAGGCAACATATGTTAGATGGTACTTGTGCTTGTAAAGAAGAATATATTCCAGACTTTACTTCATCACCGTGCATCACCCTAAACACCATAAACCTTTCTTGAATTATATTCTTCAGAAACAATTTTTAGTGAGGTCTTGGTATGCTTTGATACTCAATATGGACTTCCATACACGGTTTGAAGGACAATTCTTTCATCTTCTGCAAATCTAGACTGTGTAAATGTTTTGTTGATAAAAGAAATATAAAATCTGAAGTTTGAAAAATAGCTAAATTAAAAAAAAACACATTTGGCCAATGGTGACTAAAATAAAGGATATGTTGCAAAGACATGCAAGAACGATAGGTGATCCCAAATTGTTTTCCTTATAAATGATTTATTGTCCTCCACATGATCATACGCAGTTTGTACTGTTTGTTGTTGTGTGTGTTGTTGTTGGTCTTCTTTTCTTTTTTGTTTTTTGACAATATACTTACATTTAATTTATACTTCTCAAAGAATACTTTTCAAGAAATATGTAGTCAGTTCAATAACGACGACTTTGAACTTCATATCACATTAAGTCAAATATCATAGCCAAGACTAAATAAAGGTTAATAGAATAATTTGCATCATATTATTCTTTGTGAACATTTCAACAAAAGGAAATTATCGTATAACCTGATTAAACAGGGTTCCTATCCTCATTGTTTTACAATTTTTCAGTACTTCCCTGAACTCCTGTGAGATACTAGAGAAAGATTGTTTTGAGGAACTATAATGATGATNTCATACGCAGTTTGTACTGTTTGTTGTTGTGTGTGTTGTTGTTGGTCTTCTTTTCTTTTTTGTTTTTTGACAATATACTTACATTTAATTTATACTTCTCAAAGAATACTTTTCAAGAAATATGTAGTCAGTTCAATAACGACGACTTTGAACTTCATATCACATTAAGTCAAATATCATAGCCAAGACTAAATAAAGGTTAATAGAATAATTTGCATCATATTATTCTTTGTGAACATTTCAACAAAAGGAAATTATCGTATAACCTGATTAAACAGGGTTCCTATCCTCATTGTTTTACAATTTTTCAGTACTTCCCTGAACTCCTGTGAGATACTAGAGAAAGATTGTTTTGAGGAACTATAATGATGATAATAACATAGAAACAATTCAGTCTCAAGAAAAATGAAACTGGGCAACTTTCTTCTTTAGATTACTATAATTAATAATCACCTTTTTGAGACATCTTCCTAATCTTATGTAAACTTCAAAATGTAACTCAAAATTAATTTTGTATTCAAAATCATTAAATAACATATGCTTGACAGAATTTTGATTGCTGAACTAAACGTTTACTACACGGTTTAAGCTTTCAATCAAATATGTATTCAAAAAGCTAAAGCTTAATGCCAACTGCATTGGCATCATCAGGCATTGACATACATTTTTGTCTAAACCTTGGTTTAACATTGTCAAGAAAAAAATCCCAGTATTGAATGTATAAAACATCAAAAGATTGAGTGCAACGACAAGCAGCCACCTCAACATGAAATTATTTCTGATGGGCAAATGACATGGCAGCCTCGCACACATTCCTCATTCATAGTATACTAGTTTGGCCACTCAGACAATAAGTTTCTAAAGAGAATAATCTCTTGACCCAAAGATGAATCACAAGAATTGTGAGCGACATGTGACATTTCATTGGATTGCAAACACGATGAGATCACAAAAAGCTGTTGACATTAACAGAGCAATGATATGTTGTTACATGAAGGCCTCAATCCTTCAAGGACTATGAAAGTAATTCAAGAAGGAAAAAAAGACATAAACCAGCTCGTTAGTTTGAATGCACATTCCATAAAAAGTAAGAACTGAAGATTTTTCAATTAATTCAGAGGGTATAAATTCACCAAGAAAGTTACGTCAAAGAAAAAAGGAGTATAACAGGTAGGACTACATAGAAAATGCTACTAATAGATTCACGGAAATACTAATAAGAAGAGCTTGCCTGAGTGACGGAGGTAAAAATTTTAAGCGCTTGTTGCCTATCCATCTCTCTTTCAGTACAGCGTCACTGACAGGTCGAACGCTAGGCAGTGTAAAAGTAGGAGCTGGAGGAGGCACTCGAACACGTAGACCCCAAATCGTAGTTCGCTTCTTAATTTCACGACCACATTTAAACCTAGGTTTCACAAAAAAATCATTAATATTTTTCAGTTGACATTATCAGTCAGGTTTGTTATACAATGCCACACCAGAAAAGATGTAAATTCCATATATTAAGGTTGCAATATCTCAATCTAACAAACTCAGAACTATACACAAGGAAACTTTTACCTATTTCTATTGTTTGTCAATACTGATAAAATGTTATCTCTTCTTTCTTCAACACTCACATCCAAAATCTAAAATTAAAATAAGTACTTAGACAACTTCACACAAAAATATCTTCCAACTGTCGCATCCACAATTGTTTCTACAAATTATGAAATGAAGGCAAACCAAAAAACTTTGATGACAATACCTTTGGTGGAAGCTGGAACGCATCCCAGTTACTATTTATAAATGGAATGATAGTTGTATCCAAATCATAATATTTCTTTGCATTGAATATCGTGAGATTAAAAAGAGTCAGATGAATAATGTCCACCCACTTCATCTCTAAACGTCGCACAAATTCTTTCCCATGATTACATAATGAACACACAAATATGTAAAACCTGTAGAATTAAATACAGTACTTACAATTAGCTATACAGAATAAACGTATTTAGAAATTAATTGTCACTAGAAGCTAATGAATACTTTGTTTATTAAGGTATTAATATCTTCAGTATTGGCCACTGAAAAAAACTAAAATTTCTTAAGTACCTGTCACCACAGAATAATGGATATTGAAGACACCTCATACATTGCTCATGAAACCATTGTTTGCAACGTCCACATTGGAGCATTTGCATAAACCATTCCCCACGTTTCCCGCAATAGCAGTAACGTTGTTCCATGTTTACTCGGTGAGTTGCATCCCAGGTCAACACATCTGTCTATTAAGCAAAAAACAGGTGAAGTAAAAAATCAAATAAAACACACATGAAAATTTCTTTCATGAAATTATAGTTTATCATCTCGCAAACTTACATCATATGGCAGTTTATTCTTATGATCTTTCGGTGACCCAGGTGACTGAACCTTAGGTAATACTGGGGCACATATTTTTCTAATAGTATCTTTCTTGGCTATTTTGCTTTCTCTAGTTTTACCAGGCATATTTTCAAGACATCTTTTACATAACCAATGTGCATCTGGTTCAGTACAGTCTACTGATATATGAGGCTGTAAAAATATTGAATATTAACATTAGTAAAATATTCGAAGAAAGTATGATTTCAGATTAATCCAACAATAAAAATACCTGATGGCACAGTTGATGATAACCACGTCCACATTTGTCACACACAACAATTTCATTATCTTGTTTAGGCTGGGACTTTTTGCAAATAACACACAATTTATTGGTATCCGGTGAAGAAAGTTTTGTTAAGTCTTTAAATGAAGACCAACTTTCTGTGTTATCCCCAAATTTTACCAAACATTTCTCAGTAACAAGGTTAACCTAAAATAAGGGAAATGGATTAGAATACTATGAAAAACAGGAAAAAATTTACTGTAAAAGTTTTCACAGAGATATTACCTCAACAATAGTACCGAGGTAATACCGGCCATCTTTATGTTGCAAAAGTACATCTTCTCCCTCACTAAAGCCACTACGCTCCTTTGTTGTACTATCAGGAGCAATAGGGCTTTCCTCACTCTGCTCCTAGGACAAGTACTCATCATCAAAAGTTCAATTAAAAAATACTAGTGGTTTAACTAAATATTACACTACCCACCTTCCTCATTCTGCCACTTGTGTTGGACATGATGAAAATATTTGCTAGCCCAAACACAAACTAGGCCTGAAGAAAAATGGAAGCTCAAAATCAATGCAACTCAAATTATTACAACAACCATACATCTACAAGATTTTGTCATATAATATTTAAATGAGCATTAATTGAATGAAATAAATTTCCAAACCACTTTTAGCACCATTGACATCCTGTTTCATTTTACCAGCACAAATTACAAAAATTAATATACAACACCTTCAAACTTCTCTCCAGGTGTTTAAAATCCTCTAATACATCTAATCATAATGACTTCTCAACAGATAACTAAACTTACTAAAACCATATTGAAGGCATTAATGAATGAAAAATGAACATATAAATAACAGATTCGTAAGCAAACAAGACTGAGAACTTCTTTTAAAGTAGAAATCTTAGTTTTTGAACCAAATTATCACCATAGAAATTCACCAAAATAAGGAAAATGAATTCTTAATCAGTTTTTAACAATTTTTTGAGTTTAAATCCTCACAAGACAGCAATCTCAACTTCTGTTACACACTTTATTTAATGGCAAATACCCTAACAAACTTAACCTGTATAATTTATCCCACTAAATGTACTATTTATTTGTTACACGTTACGAACGAAAAAGTAATAAAACAGTCTACCTCTAGAAGCATGTTAAACCAATATTAAGGATTTCCAGCATTCCACATCCGATACGAACTACAGCCCTATATTCTTCGTTGTGCCACTAAGGCTTTCATACTCATTAGCCAAGAACAAAACTAATCCCACAGCCACGATTCTTTGAATAAAAACTATTTCAAGGAGTCCTGGAACGAGTACAAGGTGAATGTTCAAATACCAACGTAGATTTACACACAAAACTACAGCACACACTTAATTAATTTACCATGAAATAACGATATTCATGTACAGGTTCCTCTCTTCATATTATGTCAGCCATGTTAAGCATAAAAAAACTGAGTGTACAAGAGCGACGCGCGGCAAAACGGTCTTCACAAGAAGCTGGCCGATACACATCGTTCAAGTCCATATATATAGTTATTTTTGAATTTTTTGATTAAAATACATGTATGAAAGATCACAATTGTCGAAGATGGAATGTAGTAGCACTATCAGACCGACAACGATGTAAAAATTCGGTAAGAAATTCAAAATCCAACTTGCACCATCTTAGAAATGTTTCCACTACTTAAGACAAATCTTTGTATATATCTGAAATATATATTCCGAATTATAAAAGAACTTGAAGGAATTTGTAAATTAATATTTTAATTATATTTTATTTAATCACTGAATTCGCCGTCATGTTTACTATGTAAAGTTGTACTGACAACTTTCATCACTTACGTGACCGGTACAGCAGCGCGTAAACTTCTTACCATTTTGAAAACAATCTCCTCGTATTTGCAAACAAACTCGGATGGGATAGGAATACTGGGTGAAGTAATTCATGTTATTCTTTAAAGAATCTGATTAAAATTACAAAAAAAATATTTCTAAAACGTGAGGTTACTATGTTTTAATAAGTGATGTATTTATTAAACCACTTCAATGAGCAAATGTAAATAATTACATAAAAGTGATAATGCATATTTCTTAGAAAAAGTTCTTCACACTTATGACAAAATACATTTTTCTGTCTAATTTATAAGAATTGAAGGTATTTGTCGGTCGTAAGAAAAAGTTGAATAGCATACAATTTTATCTTTCACATCACAATATGAAAAGTGCACTACTTAGCACAACACACAAGGCAATTACAAAGGTATAGCTTTTGTAACATTCACAGTATTTCATAAAAACCTTGATTTTATGAATTATGGATTCATGGTTCAAATTTTATTGGTAAACAACAATAAACATAGACCATGTTATAAAGTAACCACAATTCTTGTATAAGAAAATATCAAGCTAGAAAAATACCTAACACCCAAAGGAGAATATTTGCATAATGAGGATACATAGTAACTTTAACATAACGAGACATTCCTTGATACTAGAAGAACAAGCACATCCAAGAACTGTTCAAATTCTGTAATGGTAAAACATATGGATCAGTAATTTAGAACATTTTCTTTTTTGATGCAGTATAGCGATCCATATAGGTATCATACCCTTCCAATTCTGCAAAACTTTTAGAATCAAAACAATTTCCATTCACAGCAAGAACAGATACATTAGAGTCAACCAACAATTCTCGGTGAATTGCTGACAACTGTAGACAGTTTTCCTCTAATCTTAAAGTTTTTAGCCTAGGACATAGTGCAATATTTTTGGAAACATCAGTCAACCGATTTTGATTACAATTAAGTTCAGTAACGTATAAGTTTTCCACACCATCAGGTATTACCGTAATTTTATTCCTTGATACATCTAATACATCTAAATGTCGTATTCCGCAAAACACTAAAGGAAATTCACTTAAGGCATTGTCACTAACATGAACTTGTTTCAAGTTAGATAAATTTTTTAAGCCAGAAGGAAGAGCTGACAGTTTGTTAGAACATGCAGAAAAATTTTCAAGTTTCACAAGTTTACCAATTTCTGTTGGCAATGAAACCAACCTGTTCTTATTAATATTCAGTTGCTTCAGTAACTTGAATGAACCTATATCCGGGGGCAGAGATGACAACTTATTATCCGATAAATCCAAAGTACGAAGTACTGAGTCCAACTGCCTTAAATTAGATGGAAATTCAGTAAGTTTAGCTTGAGAAATATTTAACACACCAGTCTTCTTGGCAGTTTCATAATGTTGTTTCAATCCAGAATTGCCCATGCTTCAGCAAGGAAGGCACAAACACAACACTGTTCTGTGAATTGATGCGTAGTCTTTTCCCTTTATAAATATTTATCACCTCCGTCCATTACACCGAAATAATATTTCAGTACTATTCAAGGCCTGCAAATCAACAACAAAATTTTGGAGTGATGATAATCCAGCTGAGAGCTGTCAAATACTCGTAATGTCGGTCGGAACGCCTGCGCTGCTACTTTGTTTTCTGTAGTGTTTTACCGCTTGGCAGCGCAACATTAGCGCGAATTAAAAGATGGGTGACAACTATGGTTGAGTTCGGTGAAGTGAGTGTTGACGTTTAGAGAAATAAGCAATATGTAATGTTTCGGTTATGTTTTCATCAACATTTATACTGTTTGTGACTCAGTCGGGGGCTCAGAAATGTCGGCGACGCCAAAATCGGATAAAAATGCATCAGGTATGTGACAAGTTATTGCAACCCCACCTACATGTATTGCCTGGAATTGACGAATTATACCTAGTTACGGCTGTGTCGGGCTTTCCTTTCATTGCATTTCAAGATAAATATTAAGCAATATTAACTTTATATTTCATGGAAAGTCCATAACTCCTTTTGGTGATGTAGCAGCTGATAGCGAACGATTACTTCCGAGCGTACGTTGTGTGCACTAGCTGAGGTTTCTTACTCATGTTTCTTTATTTTTATTAATCGCATAATATAAATAACCGCCCGAGGACTGTATTACTAAATGTCTTTCTTTATGAATTATTTATTTTAATAAATTTTGATAATTTGAATGCCTTGTAAGAATGCTTGTAATGTCATTCATTCACTTTTTTCAGTTATCTACTAATAATGTTGTGTACATCGATAGATTCATTAGCATTTCCCTAATATGCATGATATTCTTGTAGAAATATTTTTGTACCTTTTGGGGTAGCTCGTAGTTTTTATTTATGTATTTGATAAATAATTATCCCCGAAATATATTTTATTCAGTTTTTTATGTATTGCGTGTGTTTTATTTACGTTCACGATTTGTATTTCATGTTCAGGTTCTTACAGTCTTGTGAAATTTGGGTGAATACGCTAAATTATAATCATATGGAACTTGTTTGTTGGTCATGATTGTTTTGATAATAGTGCTTATAGAGATTATTCTGCGATAATGATAAGGTCTAAGTTTATAGTAGAGGGGAGTTTTTATTTTAGTGGTGGCGATAAGGATCCAGCTGTCAGGACTGAACATGTGTGTGTGTGGGTTGTAGAGGGGGGGTACCCGGCTTTTATACTATCTTTTCATCGGCAGACAATAGCGCGTACGGTAACTGAAACATTTTACGACATTTATATAAGGTTCATTATCTTCTCAGAAATTGTTTCATTGTACTACTGTTTGATTGCTTACTGTACGTATGCTATTCTATTCTTCCTTAGTTAACGGGGTAAGAAGGAGGTTCTTGACGTCAGTGTGAGTTGACTTCAAATATCGCTTCCCGCGCTTCAAAAACTCTCCCACTGACATGCTTGACATGTGTCCCATGCACAATGCTAATTCCGTCCGGTCCATCCTCCCTCCCCGGCGCTGGGTTGATCAACAGGGCCAAGGTTGCGCGAGCCTCACTTCGTGCCAAAATTCCTCGAAATAACCCGTGTGAGGTGCGAAGGGGCTGGCCGGGACGCTGTGACGGTTAGGCGCTGGTCAGTGCAGCGACAGCTCGCCTCGCAGCTAACGGCAATGCTGACGGCTTGACGTGCTGTGGATGCGTGGCCCGATGTCGGAATGTAACTGAGCCTGTTGCCTCCCATACCTCTTGTGGTCAAGGTCGTTTGACGTGCGACCGACCGTTCGGTGGGTGCTCGGGTGCACCGAGGTAACGCTTGACATCGGATTTATTAACAGCACTTCTTCCTCTGTGACAGGTGCTTTATCGAAAAGACGACTTTACCTATCATTATGTACGTGTTCTCGGGGCGAATTTCTTCGTTATCGAACGCTGCTGTCTTATGTTTGGAATCCAGTCTGGACTACAAGCCAGTTTATCGCGTGTGCTCGTATTTTTAGAATATACACTTGAAGACTAGTGGTATTCATAGAAGCATTCGTAACTAGCGGAATAAAAGAACGCGATGGGCAGTCGCTACCGAACTGCTGTGACCGACGGTCTCTCCACCTGTTCCAAGACGTACCTATGTCTCTATTATAATCGAAAGATTCCTCACACGACGAGAAGTTTCTGAGGAAAAAAAGATAACCATTTCTTAGAAATATGTTAAATTTTGGTGATCTCATTTTCTCGTTTCTTTCCGAGATTTTTGAACACTCATTTCTACAGATTGTGTGTGCGGTTAAGTCTTTGTTTCGTTGAGAAAGTGATAAATATATTGAAGAGAATTTAGTGAACATTTCTAAGCATCCCGATGGATCATCTAACATTGTCTCTCTGGTCGTAAGGACGGGAAATGGAATGGCATTATCTTAGATCGTCAATCCACCATACGACCGCGTGATTCCGTTTATGAATTGTGGAATTTATAATAAGTATATAATACGTTGTGGTCGCCAAGATGACTTCATCGCTTGATTTCTCAGGAGATTATAAGCTCTTCATGTGCCTCTGAATGAGACGGTAGCAATTTGTGAGGCGTTGATAAGAGTTTGGTGTGGAGATGATTTACAGTCTGCGCCAGAGCTGTGGCGATCCGTTATCGCACTTGGTTCTTCACAGTTCTTTATGTGATCATTGGTCGCCGCCTTATGACATGCTGGCGCTGTTAAGAATGTTTGTGTATAAGACGCATTCTTGCAGTCATTTGTGAAAGCTTCTTGATCGGAAAGAAAATATTTGTGACGAATAGTGAGAGCTTATCCTTCTTGCTCTGGCGGAGATAGCACTATTGGTATTGGAAGATACAAGATTTGATAACGCAGGTTTTTCTTGCAGTTGATTGCAGTTGTGCCGGGATCGATGTTGCCATGATTCCTCAAAATTAGTGGATTTCGTTAAGAATTGAGTTAAATTGGCGCTATGTAAATGAAAATATCCAAGCGCAAAATCTAAAGTGTTTCCGTGAATTTATCTAGTTTATTCTCTTATTTCGGTCAATGTGTTATATCCAAATATTTGAAGAGTGCTACAAATCAAATGTAACGAGTGAAGCTAAAAAATCTAACGTGTGAATTAGAAGTCCTGTAAGTTGTTAAAGGCATCATCTCCGGATTTCCAGATCATTTGTCAGTGTGCGTGTGTGACATTTTTTAGACGATTGATATATTAATCCAAAAATGATTGCACGTGCTAGAACAGTGTCAATAGTTTTCTGAGCATCTGCCGAAAAGAATTTTGGGTTGTTAGAACGATTTTTTTTACAGTTTCGAGTGTCGTGGGAGGGATAGTGTCTCGCTTTGCTCATCACTTGACTAATTTATTTTCTTGAGTCTTATTGAAGAACTCGAACACGCTCCATAATCACGATCATCGTGATAGAAAGTAAAATTATTTTACGCTTCACGTTTTATTCTTGCGAAAAATTTCGTGAAAAAGACCTGTGTTGTGTCATCTGCATCTATACTTTAATAGAATGTCTGGAGATGTTGAAACGTTTCTATTTTTAAATAGAGGTACACTCATCCTCATCAAAATAGCAAGACCCCTATGAATTCATAGAATTAAGGGAACTTTTATTATTTACAACGAACGCAAAAATATTCTACTGTTGATTGTCCGGCATCTGTCTCGGGGTTGCTCGGAGCTGTGACCCCGTGGTTCTTTTTCGACGAAGACTGTAACCTCATTCAAAGTCTGTAAACGCATTCGAGATAGTGTGAAAGACACGAGGGAAATGAAGAACTCTTTCGCCCGACTAGTAATAATATCGTAAGTCAGAAACGAGAAGACTTCTCAGATTCGTGTGAAGTGTAGATGATCTCGACATCGTGTGTGTTTCGTAACAAAAATGGTGAAATAAGTTTTTCTATTCGAAATAACACGAAATAAGTTTAAGGTATTATGAACGTGCCCTAGTCAATCGAGTTACCATTGATAAAGTGTCAGTAATGCGTTGTATTCTATTCATATGAAAAAAAGTTATTATAATAGTAATCCATGTATTATGGTGTATTGAAAGCTGAGAATCATTAATTATACAATTTAAATTGAAACAGTGTATTCGACCTTCTTAATAGTCCCGAAATTTCGTTCTGTTTTTTTCCTGTATTAAATTTGCGACACGGGCGATAGTTTTTATGCCAATATCAACGAGAATTATATTAGAATTTGTTACAAAATAGTCCCTTCAGAGACTATGCATAATAACCCATACACATTTGAGAAGGTTTTATTCAAATAATAGCCCGAAATTTTTTATCTCAACTTCCGAGTACCTACTCGCGGAGGAGAGTGTTTGCATCGTCAAAGACCAGGCGGACGGACCGGGACTCGAACCCGGAACGTCCTGCTCGGGCCGCAGATGTGCCGTCCACTGCACCACCCGCCTCGACTCCTCAAGCTCGTACTCAAATTCCGCGCAACCTCTCGTGAGATGCGAGCCCCGAAAGGTCCGAATTTTATTCGACAACTTGACTGATAACAGTCGTCTGGTCGTTCATAGTACCTTAATCTCTCGGGAGAGATCGTGAGTGGATGGNGTAAAATGAAAATAAAACAAATGAAAAAAACAACAACTTAAAATTACCTAATTGAAAATTTAATTCAATATATTCAGTATATTCAATCGAATTTACCAAGTCAGTAATACAATAGAGTTCTTTTTTTCCCTATACAATCAATAGGTCATTCAAATCACTATAATTCAATTCAATCACTAATTTATTCATGAGCACATATTAAACCTCTCACAGCCTATTTATCAAGTCTCATATCTATAGCATCTATAAAGTTAATGCGTTGACATACTTCACAGTGTCGGATTCAAGGGGGAGCACTGGGTGCATGTGCCCCCAAGATAGAAACAGTAATAATGAAAGAAAGTTTTTTTTTTTACTTCGAAAGAAATTCATTATTCCAATGAAAAGCAACAATGTGAACTAATAAAAGCTGTGTAAGAAGACTTATTTCATATGAGAAACTTTGATTTTATGGATTTCATCTCCTTCATGGGAACATGAGCATACCGCTGCGGTATATCACTGTTTCTAGCACAATCGCACTCCAGCGAGATTCTGAGCCACTTATCTAATAGAAAGATAATCGAAAAAGTGTAAAACAATATTGGAATTTGTAATTGGAAAAATGGAACATTATTAGAACAATCAAAAAATTAATTTATTTGTTCTTATAATAACATTATACGATTCATGAATGATGGGAAAAATAATATTTATTACGACATTTCGACCCGTGGTTCGAAGTAAGAGATACCTCAAGTAAAACTTCGCTAAAACACGAATTATTTCAAAAACGTAATGTTGAAGGGTTTTTTTTATGAAAACTTCAATTTAAGAAAACCCATTATTTATTAAGAGGAATGTATTAAATTGCAGTTTCAAAAAGTTAAAAAAATTGCGGTCGAGGTACCAGCACACACAGGAATTTTTCTTTATGGGTCCCTCCCAAAATCAATACTGGATGCGCCCCTACTCGTATCCAGGGCGTGTGGCTCGAAGGGATGGGCGACTTGTCACGTTACACACAACGATCGATTATTCGAAGAAAACAATATCGATTATTTTGCTCATCTATTAATTTTTGTACTCGAATTTATTTTATTCAAAATCTAATATTCCATAATCATATCAACCTACTATTTATCAAGTATATTAGGTATAAATATTCATAAACTTACATCATAAATTTTGTGAACAGTTCAGTTAAGGTCATATAATATATTTAATTAAATATAATATAAAGCGTTTGGTATGAAATTGGCTGTAAGTAATTTGAAAACATATGACAAGAAATAATGTGAATACTGTCTCACATGACTCAAATATGTACTAATATTTTTTATTTATTTAATAACTTGGAACAAATTAATAGTTTTTCAAATGCAGTAAAATGATTTTGAAAAACTAATCGATTGTTGGATTGATTGATTGATTAATTCAGTACGATTAATTGATGAATATTAATCATACAACGTAATTTATCGATTAATCGAAATATTTTTGATAATCGCGCTTGTGACTAGAAAATGCCTCAAGTGGACTGTTGACTTCCGACATTGCGCCTAGTTTGGTGAACTTCAAACCGTAGTGAACCGTAGTGGCTTTTGTCGTACGTGAAGCCACGACCCTTTCTTTTATGAGCATTTACCAATATCTCACTGGGGAAGGCGAAGCCACCCTAAGTCATTTCCAACTAATATGATGACATCATTGTTTGGCTGTGGCCTCATTTATGTCTTGGGAAGAAGAGGTATTAGGTATAATCTTGTGGTCAAATATCTTGGTTCTTTTGGCTATTCCCTTCTTGTAGTTCCGAAAGAAACGCACCATTGTACTACGTGGGAGTTTTAATTTAATTATGAATTATGAGTATGAAGATATTTTCGTGAATCCTTTACGTCGAGAGGTTCAGGTTATAAGGCTTGTGATGGAGATTCGGAAGGTAATTGGCTTACATTTGACAAAAGTAGGTGAGCGGTAAAAGCAGACATAAACCAGTCCAACGTGGAACCAAACCGGAGTTCATCTGCTCTGTATCTGGATGGGACTAAAGACGATGGAAGGAGTTGAATTATGATTGAGGGGGAGCATGGATCGAAATAGAGGATCGAAACAAAAAGGGAACTTTCGCTCGAGTGATTTCATAATTGGATATTTTTTACTGATGTTATCAATTAACAAAAAATTATTGTTCAAAATAGTCCAAGAGGTCGAATCACTCAATTCTTTGGAAATGTTCTCACAAGGTGAAACAGTTTATGACCAATGTTCTGTCGATGGTAGATAAATAAATAAACTTTGTTGTAAAAAAGCAGTTGCAACTGTGTATGACCACGTGGAGGACAATAAACTAATTTACTCTCCGGTAGCAAGCAAGGGACCATCCCATCAATTCCGATCAAGGGCCCTAAGACAGAGGCGGATTGAAGAATTTCAGCAAAAGTTCCTAGATAAGATAAAAAGTTATCTACGAGTTATAATACTAATATAATGTTAACAAGGTTGTAGTTTAACACAAAAAAAATTCACATCTACGA
The DNA here is from genome assembly GCA_002313205.1 of Laupala kohalensis. NCBI lineage: Eukaryota > Metazoa > Arthropoda > Insecta > Orthoptera > Trigonidiidae > Laupala > Laupala kohalensis. Next base: position 124,451 of record NNCF01125976.1, on the reverse strand, counting down.
ATTATTATAGATCTATAGATTATTCTGAATATAGTGTTTATAAATCATAAGAATTGAAATAACTCTAAATTCTCTAATTATTGTTTCCATAGACGCGCCCCTAGACAAAGCCTAGAGAACCTGTATAAGAAATCCGCTTCTACCCGAAGGAAAACCGGAGAAAAACCCGGGCCAGGATGAAACTACAGAATTAATGTACACAACCGTGTCAAAGTTGAGTGCACATAAAACTAAATTAATATGGATCATAAGACAGAATACAGTCATGGAAGAAAGTAGTTGTTGAAATTGTTATAAGTTATTTTAAAAGTACTACAGCAATAGCGTAATAAGTGCAAGACGGATTTAGCTTTTATTAAAATCAATAAATTCTTTTGCATCTTTTAGAAGCACAGGTGTACGAGGTATCTTTTAACCGCGGATTTGAAGAGATTCATTATCATAATATCTTTTATATTTTTGGGGACGGCTTTATATAGTATGATTTCCGCATTATATAGTACAATGGTCCATTTTGGCAAAGAGTGGTTGAATATTAATACTATTGCGAGTATTGTGTTCGTGAACGAGACAGTTTCGTATGAAGCAAGGGTGGTACTTCAGTAATTCAGTCTTAACAAACACGACCGTTTCATAAATATAAATGCGGGGAAGTGTTAAGATATTTCATTCCTTAAATCGAGGTATACAAGAGTTTCGGGTGAGATTGACAAATTATCTGAACTAACCTCTTCTGAATTCTGTAAGTTTGAATGCTCGGACCGGAATTGCCCCATAAGGTAATGCCGTAACGTAAATGGTAGTAAGCGGGGAAATACGTGGACTAACTACGTTAACTAAGATTCGGAATGCGTAACACAATTTGCTTAATTGGGAATTAAGATAGCTAAGCTAATTTAATCTCCGGAAACAAGAAAGTGACCATTCCATCAATTTCGATCAAGGGCCCAAGGGCAGCGGCGGATTTAATATTTATAAAACAATTTAATAAATAAATAAGTAATGTTATTAATTTAATATTCCTAAATGAATTGTAGATATGTGCAGTAAAAATATAGATAAATAATAAGAAAAGAACTTATGACATCCCCGACTAAGGGGAAACTCGAGAAAAATTCCGACCAGGATAAAATGCTATCACTCTGATTTAAGTCTTCTTACTGTGGGATTCGACGAAATATTGCCAAAGCCAATACCACCGAACCAGTTATAATCAATGAGGGGAACATTGGAATATACTAAGATACTAAACACAGAGTAATTGTATTGTTTAAATAAATAATGTATTGGCAGATCACGTGAAGACAAATTTTCTGTCGGGAAGCAACCATGGGACTACCCCGTCAATTCCGATCTAAGGGTAATTCAGTGACTAATTAGTTTGACGACCTAAGGCAAAATCATGACACGCCCCCCCCCCATAAAAATAACAAAATTAACGAGTTTCTTGTCATATCTATCGAATTTTTAACAAATTTTATTTTCGATTATTTATTTTCAATTTATTGTAGTACAGTTGTACTGATATCAATGATTCTGAAAAATATTGCTAATTGCAACTATTAACATCTTTCAACGTTCGATATTATTAATAACGGTTGTATTAATGAGTGCCACCTCGTATATAAATTCGCATCTGTCCGAAGGAAAACTGGAGAAAAAACCCGGGCAAGGATGGGGTGGCTAGAGAGATAATGCCATGGTCGAGTACGCTTAGATTTTATTACGTAATTATTTTAATATTTCGAGATATTTATGTTTTCCCTCGAAGATTTAATCTGATATAATTTATTAAATGTATTTAGTGAAATGGAGANCTATTAACATCTTTCAACGTTCGATATTATTAATAACGGTTGTATTAATGAGTGCCACCTCGTATATAAATTCGCATCTGTCCGAAGGAAAACTGGAGAAAAAACCCGGGCAAGGATGGGGTGGCTAGAGAGATAATGCCATGGTCGAGTACGCTTAGATTTTATTACGTAATTATTTTAATATTTCGAGATATTTATGTTTTCCCTCGAAGATTTAATCTGATATAATTTATTAAATGTATTTAGTGAAATGGTGATTTACATAATCACATTTGGAAATTAAATATATTAATAGAGGACTAGCAAGCGGATCAGAACGCAAAAAAACAACAACATTTAATTGAATTACTAATCAAATTTATAATTTATAAAATCAATATTTGCTACAATTCTATGATGAAATCTAAAGCTATTTAATAATCTGACTAGTTTTTTCCTTAGTATTTAAATTTGTTGCAACTCAATTTTTCAATTTAAATTTAATTGTTTTATAATTAAAATTAAAATTTGGTTATGGTGATGGAAGAATATTGTAAGATTTCAAGGATGTGTACGCAAAACTTCTTTTTCCTATTACAAAGGGATTGGTTTTTGATGACTGGGAGAGCATTGGCACCAGTTGCACACCTTTGTTCTGTGATGATACACCATCTATGTTTTGTTAATATTTAATGCTCTGTATATATTTTTATAACTTAATGTATGTTTAGAATAAATGGGAAATGGTCTCTCTAGTTTTCCTTTTATTTCCCGTATTATCTGGATTTTCGATTTTCCATATCACAGTTCGAATGAAGGAAAGTACCACGACGTAGAAACAGGAAAACCAGGGTTACAGAAAAGGAAACTTTTCGTGCATCGTTTCCGGATCCTGGTGACGAGTGTTTGCTTTTGTGTTAATCCTCCTCCTCCTCGGAAGGAACTGCGATAGGTCGAGAAACAAGCCTTGTCCATTTGGAGGGCGTTCGTAATTTTGTTTCGCACAAGAATTTCCTTTGCAGAGAAAGAAACTACTCACGACGGTATAGACTTCACTCACTACAATAGAACCCCTCTAAACTGGCCTCGGATTAAACGGCCTATCCTTTTAGGCGGGTTTTTTATACAGGCTCGCTGGGATTTTGCCTTGGGGCGGCATCTGTTTAAAAAAAAATCTTGAATTCAACATTATTTAATAGTTACAGTATATAGAATACTCTCCGAATAATCTGTAGTTTGATAATAATACGTACTTGTGAAACAACTTTGTTGTATTTTATTAAAGATGAACTTGTTGGTATTATGTTAATATTGTAGCACGTAGCGAACTATTGTTATTCTCATCTTAGGGGTAAAGTGTTGAAATGTTAAATCCGTCTCTGCCTCAGGACTCTTGATCGGAATTGACGGGATGGTCCCTTTTTACCTTCCGGAGAGTATAGTAGTTTATTGCCTTCCGCATGGTCATACTCATTTGACAACGTGCATTCATTTATTTATCTAAGTTTTTGTCTCTCTTTCAGCGTAAAATAGTTGGCATATAATGATTCAAACATTGATTGATTGATGAACGAACCTATCCTGAGAAGTAAAACGGGATGAAGCGACGTTAGTGAAATGTGACTATGTTGTGTCGGGCTGAACGTGGGAGGGGGAGGAAGGCCGCCAGTTGGATTCCCCTTATGCTTCCGGGTCTATTTTTATTTGGATCAATAAGTACATGTGTCTTTTTTCTATGAATCAGTTTTTCCGTCTTCGTATATGTATGTGCGTACATAGAGTACAATAAAATGAGTTGCAACGATGTCTTATTTGCGTGTGTGTTGATGATAACCTGATGGAATTGTGGGCTCATTTTGAACGAAAATTCATTTTTGACGGGAACCTCGCACCTGTGTCCCAAACTGGCCGGTTAAGAGGGGTTCTTCTGTACGGACAGCGGTTGAGACGTCGCTCTCTACATATAGTAATTTAATGTAAATAAGATCCTCTCAATATTTTATTTCCAAATATAAATGTTTTAAATGGTTGAACAGAAGAGCAGATCTCATGGTTTGAGTCTCGCCGAAATAAAGACACTTTATAATAATAATAAC
>NNCF01125976.1:102650-115947 GCA_002313205.1 Laupala kohalensis | reverse complement strand
CTTTGGGGTCGAGTCCATGATGTTTGTGTATTTGAGATGAACAATCGTCTTTCCAATAACATGATTTACACCTCGTGAGGTGCACGACACCCCTAAAGGTGGGATTTGGGAAGAGTGGACCACGAAGAATTGTCGGAAATGTCTGCTATGAAAGAGTTTTACGAAAATTCTACCATATGGGAGGAAAATTGATGTTTTCCAAAACCTTTTCTCAATTACATCCGTGAAAATAAGGGGTTAAGGATACACAACAACACTATTAGTCCACAAACATTTATGGATAACATTCTGACCGGAAATCAATGGGAATGTGAAAAGAATGAAGTTGCAGTCATATTACAAAATTCACGTGAGCAAAACCGCGGGGATCTCTCTATTTCACTGGGAACTACGAGGATCTCATTCTTCATCATCACGTGGGTTGTTAGTAGACGTACCGGCTTCTTCTGTACCTATTTGTCTTACAGCTGCAACAATACGTCTCTTGCGAGTGTACCATGTGCGACATTCAATGTGAATAGTCACAGATTGTTTACTGTCCGAAATTGAGAATGTTCATCTCTTCTTTTACTGCTGAAAACTATCAGTCTTCACTCCTCGTTCAAATACAACAATTTCACATTCTGACAAAGGTCAATGACAAATGCGACAATCTTGTGACATTTTGAAAACCAACATTGATGGCATAATCTCGGGACAAAGAAAAATTTCAATAAACGTCTGCTCAGTAAATACACCTGTTCACTGCAATGAATCGCTCAGAACTACCCATTTAAATTTAGATAATTCACGTTGTTTTGCTAATACACCCGGGCCTCATTTGTCCACCACAATGAAGTGGTAAAGAATGTACTGTTCAAAACGGCACATTAGGAGGGATAGTCATCATTGGAGTAAACAGCTCGTTCTTCCGGAGGAGAGAGAGAGACGCGCTTGTCAAATATTGAGAAACGTCTTCAGAGGGTGATACGCAGGCACACGTACAAGCTGGAACAGATATCCTTTACATTTTTATTTTTTAGTTTATCTTCTTTGTGATTAATGATTTGGAAATGTGTTACAATCGCAAGACAATTTCGAAAAAAAATGAGACGATGAAAATATGATTTTTCCTGTGGAATTTGGAACTAATTAGTCTTAAAATATTTTAATGTAAATTAACAAAAACTAATATTTCTTTGATCCAAACAGCCCGAGGATTATGCCTTCAGGTGACACCGCGATAAAAAAAAGTGCCCCGAGAATTCAAACTCGTAGGAGACGTGGAAAGGAGTACTATTATTGATTAATATTAATGTTAATTTCACACCAGAACCAACACTTACCGGACTCACGGGATGCAAATTACGTGACAGAACGAATCATTGCCAAGGTACGTGTCATTGTAAATCTCGGGTTATTTGCAATTAACTTATTAAGTTTGCCGGGTGTAGGTCCGTATGAGTGCATTCGCACTTGTGCGCATTGTGGGCGCAACGCACGATTAATCGTTTTTTAAAGCGCGCTAGCTCGCAAATGATGCTTCGGAGGAAAAAACACATTAGAACGTTTCTTGTAGGCAATTTCATAAATTATACAATTTAATATAACCCTTCTTACGAGAAAACGCACCGCTGAAGAGGCATTCTCTAAAAACAGTTTTTCGTGACTTTTGACCTCGAATAAAATTTTTAGCACAAGTCGGATCGATGAGGACTTTTGATATTTTACTTGGAACGATGACCGTAAGATGTGAACCAAATGTCATCTGTATGCGAATTTTTGTTGAACTTCGCCTGTTATCTGTCTTTTTTTCCTCGGCTACAGCTTCTGCTTGTAACCCGACTCCGCTTCATTCCATAATTATCATTCACCTCCTCATTTCCCGCCCCCTCCTCCGCTACCGAACGCCTCCCGCAACGAGTCCTCTCCCCCTCCCGCTCCCTCCCCCATCTCCTATCCACTCTCTTCATTTAACCGTAAAACTGCTCGATTGGCCACCCTGCTCCCACGTCCCGTCGTTGCTCGGCTGCGGCGTGGTATCAGTCGCGTAGCGGGCCGACTGACGTAAGGCGGCGGGCGCCTGGCGGGCGTTCGACTGAAACGCCGCTGCCGCACTTCGCAGTCAGCTGCGAGGCGTAAGACGACGGCGGTGCTTTGTTTGTCTCAGTCGCTCGTTCGTTGTCAGGCCTTCTTACGACGATTGATGAAGATAAGAATTGTTGACTGAATTTCGTCATCGAATCGATGTAGCGGTGTCGGAACGGACTCCTCGCCGGAGCTTAGCGAGTGTGTGGTCTTGAAAAGCGTGTGTGGGAGCCGCACGATGCTGCCGATCTCCCCGCAGCCCTTCGCGTTCGAGAACTGCTCTCTGCGCAGGACACGCAGTGTGTGGTTTATAGGGCGCAGTTGCCACGCGCTGGGCCGGCACTTCCCCGAAGACTGTGGCTGCCTTCTCGCAGGTATTTCTGGTCCGACGAGGGAAGAGGAGCGAATAATAATAATTCGGCTACCTCCCTCACACTGTCACCACTTCTTCGTTCCAGGATGGTTTCACCCAGAGATGCTCCCGGACGTATCCCATTTCACTCGCATCTACACCCTTTACTTTGGCAACCGAAATGATTTACCTACTGGATAATTCTTATTCTTTTATCGCGTAAATGAAAAACAAAAAATGTTTAATTTTGGATTCTGTACATAATTTCAAGAAATATGATAACCGACAACATCCTTTTTCAAGCGATCGCTGCCCTTTTATTTTGTACGGACATGATTCCACTGCTGTTGTCAACATCAATATAGAATGCTTCAAAATGTTAATTGTTTGGAATTATTTTTCTCAAAATTTTGTACAGAAATCAATATTAAACTATTTTCGTCTTTTATTTGCACTGTAAAGAATAGTTTGCACTAATTATCCAGTAGGTGAATCATTCCGGCCGCCAAGGGTAAGGATGTAGGAGTGAGGGAAAGATGATGAGTCAGGGAGAACAAGGTGATAAGAGTGTGGAAGGTAGCCAGGCGCCTTCCGAATTTTCATACTTCCAGGGAAGATATGTCTTTGATACTTTGTCGGAAAATGTGCTGTGCTGATATTAATATGAGCACCCGAAGAAAATCTTCCATCAGGGGGTGGAATGGGGGTGCGAATTGTTTGTGAAGGGGATATAGAGGTTGCACTCAGAAGCTGTGACTGATAACTTTCACTTCGTAGCATTTCCATACACAAAACCCAAGTTTCACTTTATCTCACGTTTATTGACGTACAAGAGTTAATTTAATCATTCCATTTTAAATGTGTTTGATACTGTGCGGGAGATACAATGGTCTACATGGACTTGTTTCGATATCTACTGTTTTGATTCGACATTTGCAGTTCAGCTGCCCTGAAAAAAAATACCTGAGCTGGGGTAGCTGATGTATTGCCAGCCAGCCGGACAGACAATACATAAGCTCGCACAGCTAACATCCATCTTCTATGACGTGAATTTTCGATCTCCTGTATCATAGCGTACAGCATTAGCTCTCACAGCTCAAGTAGCAAATCTACAAGATAAGAAAAAGGAACCTATAGTAGATGTTGCCAACCAGTAAGCATGTAATATTGATGTCGACTATCTGCATGCTTTCTTCTCGACTTTCCTGACGATATTCATTTTTATTATAACTTATGGTCTTACCTTGTTTCATCACAGGAGTACAGCAAACGTTTTTTTTTTCGTCCGTCTTCAGGTATCCGACCGCGCCAGTATTCGATCCAGAGTCCTTTCCCTCTGAAGGCGCGAACTCTACCATTGAGCTACTGCAGTATAATGTTTTAGTATCATGTGTAACGTTGTCTAAGAGTTGACACTATAGTATTGGCACCATGAATAGTAAATACGTAAAATAGTAATCATCTCTAAAATCTTGAAAAATATATCTTTAAATACCAAAAAAAAAGTTTTTATGTATCCAAACGTTTCTTTATTTTGAATATACTAGAAATTTACTCTTATTAGATTAATACATTTGAAAATATCATTATTTAAAATAATAATCAGGTATTCGCCAACATTAACCTTCAGAAACTCAAAATATCACCAGTGTACGGCTGCTCTACGTCAAGAAAACACTGTAAATATTCGTCGTCTAGACTTCAAATTTCGGGCTACGCAACGTCGGGATGGCGTCGTTTAGTCTTTGTAATGAATCGTGTTCAAGTAAACAACTATTCATAGTTGCAAAAGTCATGGTCGATTTGACTCCGTAAAACAATTACTGAGGCAGCGCCGCCTCCGTCATGAGTCAACGAACCGAATGCACAGAAAGCAGCGCAGCCGAGTGTCATTTAGCTGCAACTACGAACGATGAACAAACAACAGTTGTTGTAGTGAAGTCAGATTTTTGAGCGGGGCTGAGCTGTTGCGCGCAAAACATATAAGCTATAGATGTTGATGTAACTTTCTTCCTCCCAGACAAAACAGCGTTAGCTTCCGCAGTGATAGAAAATTGATCTCGTTCAGGCGAAAACTGTTTTGGGGCAGCTGCAGCATAAGCTGTGGCAGTAAATGGCCGCTAGACAGCCAATTCATAATCAACAAGGGAATCATACAGGTTGGTCCAATTAAAATAACACATTTAACTTGGTCACGTTTCGATCGTATTGTCTCTTCAGGACTAGTTATTATCTGTACTTGTACTGTGGCATGTGCCATTAAGTAAAGCTGTTTTCATCGATGATGCGTTATGTACGGATTTTGTGGGTGACGAGATAGGTTCGTGTTGTGTACAATTAACAAGAAGAACAAGCCCTGACAGTGGTCAGAATATTGCCGGACGTTAGCACGTTAATGCGTTTTATTTTATTTGGACCAAATTATGAAGATTCTTGGAGTCGAACTTCATTTAGGTGCATTTGATACAAAATTCCTGCGGATGTGACTCTTGCACTTCGCGTCAACTTCGGTGAGCGTCACGCTCCGGAAATATTCGGTTCCCGTGCCTCTCTTAATAGGCTTATGCCGTGGAACAGTTTTCTCTACATACATATATAACATTATGTATTGCAAATACATTAAGTTTTCAAAGTTTTTATTGTTTATTTTTTTCGTGTTGACCTGATGAAATTGTAGATTCTTTTTTAACGAGAATCGATTTCTCATGGGAAATTCAGTGTAACCGTCCAAACGGTTAATCGACGAGGATCTCGGTCCCGACCAGACCACTTAAGAGGGGTTCTGCTGTACCTGATGGAGGGACTGGCAAACTTTTGCATCCATCAACGTCATAGCAAGTCACTTGCTACAATGATGGAAAATATGTAATGGTCTTATATAAACGTAGGCTTCCGCGGCCGGAGTCGGTATGAACTTGTTTGTTCGGGACAAACAAGTTCATATGTAACGGTATTGTTCCCTCGCTATTCATTCGAATCAGTCACAAAAACCGAATAATATAATTAAGTCGCACTCTATGATCGTGATATACGACCGGTGGATGTCCACGAAGGATCTTGTTGCGGGTCTCGTCCATTCATGAAACGTAAGAATAACACCAATGCAGAAAATAATGAAGGCCAAAAAACAATTTACAAAATAACTTATGTCTTGAAATATTTTTCCCTTCTGAGAGTGGTTGTTAACTTATTCAACAAAATTATGAATAAAAACTATAAACAATTAATGAAACGTATTTAAAATCTGATTGTGTTAACGTTAGCACTCTTAAGTATGATAATACTTCAGTATTTCCATGTTTTTACTTCCTGTTAAGGTTTTGTATTCGCGTTGACTGAAGTCGAAGGAGTTCTAATAATTTAATAATTCGCTCTACTGAATTTTACAGTTGGACAAGGACAATTATTTTGTGAAACATGTTAACTTGTTAATAAATTTATATTTTTGTTTGACTCTTTATTGAACGAGGATCATATTGTCTTCAGCCGCGTGAGATGGAGCAGTAGTTGTTGAACTATCATTGAAGTTCAACGTCATCGCTAGTTTCACTCACTGTGTTGTTGTTTTTCGCCATGTTAAGCCGGTACTTTGCCAGAATATAAAAAACCCAACATAAAACCGCGAAAGTTTCTCCGTATAAGCCCACAGTAATTGAAAGTCAAAGAATTCAAAGTGTTGCGCCTTAAGGGCATAAAAAATCACCGCAATAGTTCATACTTTTATATGGAACATCTTTTCGAGGTAATTAGCACTTTTTCGCTTTGGTGGATATAATACCTTCAAACGTATCCGTGTCTTCTTCCACCAACCTTCACACTTCATCCAGCAGCTGTAATTTATTCTGTTGCCAAGGAGAGACACTACTAAACGTCTACTGGGTTTAGGTCATACGCTGTAATCCTGGATAGATTGTAAATGTCGTTCATTGATGAGGAGGAAATGGTATGCTTAGGCCCAATTTCACCAAATGTAGAATGATCGCGATTTCCTTAAACGTGATTAGGTAAGTGGAATCGCGATTACATTTTATGCGTTTCACCAAGCAATTCTAATCGTCGATTAAGTTAATTAATGTTTGTGAAGAATTCTCTGGGTTGGTAGTAGTTTTACAGTGTTATGGATAATTTGAAGACAAATGACGAGAGGATAACTCATCATGTTGCTCACTAGCTCCACCAACGGACACCGTAGGCAGCAGCGGGCCTCCCTCGTGCCACTGAACATAACCTATAAACCGAGCCACGAGCAAACAAAGAAAATGGACGCCATATTTCTTGCAGTGCTGAAGAAAATCGCGATTTGTGCTGGTAATTGAAGGGTCCCCTTGCGTTTACGTGTAAATCGCGATTTTCTCGTAAATCGAAGTTGGTGAAACGCGCATTTTGATAATCACGATTTACTGCACTGAAAATCTCGTTTAAGACATTAAACAAACTTGGTGAAATTGGGTCTTAGACTCTGGTCTAGGACATTTGCACAGTAGACTCACAATAATACGTCTGGTATAGGACCGGGAAGGTGTCGGATTACCAATAATTATGGATTACCGAACATACCATGAAATACTACGCTTTTACAGGAAATGAACGCAAATTTTGTGTTGTTACAGATTAAAAACAAATATAATGTGACTTTAGTTGAGTATAACATGAATACAATTTACCTGCCCTACATCTTCTTGATTTTGTTTGTCATAAAATTATCACAGGGAAAACTAGTCAATAAACGTCTTATTTCTATAAAATGTCGGATTACCGAACCTGTCGAATAACAAATGTCGGATTAATGCGAGCCTACAGTATCCAAACATTTTAAAGCTCATTATTGTAGTTTCATATTTTATTTCGGTTAGTAAATTGTGGACAGTATTTTTTGTAATCAATACATATTTAATGCTTAGTAAAATGTTATATTGACTACACCAACTATGAGTTAAATGCAGTATATTATTTTTTACATTGATACCTATTTCACTCAATATATTCACAATCTTGGTATAGTTAAAATAATTAATTCCCAAAATTTAGTTAAAGAACCTACCGACACTTGGAGGTAAACTAATAGACTCTCAGGATGCAAACAAGACGCTTATCAATTCCGATCAAGGTACCCAAAGGATAATCGAAGGAGAACGTGGGTCAGGATAGGGTTAGTGATATAAGATAACTGTGCCAAGGTTCAGTACAGATAGTCATAGTTGTATTTATAAATAATCATAAACAATAACAAGCGTGCATTAAAATAAGTTTTGAATTTTAAACAATTATTTGTTAAAGAACTGTAACCGAGGCGAATGTTTTCACGGTTGCTGAAGTGACATTATTCTAAATGTTATCTAGGAAATACAAAATATACTGTGGTATAATTTGATTTTTATTACTGCTTCTATGTACTTATTTCTTTCGATCAACTCTGACCGTGGCTTTCCTCGTCTATTTTTATCGGACAATCTTATGCTTGTAATTCCAGTAGCTTATCGTTTACGTAGTACTGTGCGGTTTTCAACTGCGTTTTAGAGTATATTTTTGAGTTCTCGGAAAAATAGTTTAATCTTTATATATTTTTAGTTTTGAGTCAGAAAGTATTATGGGAAATGTACGATAAGATTACTGAATAACATGTATGCCTGGTATAACTCGTCTCCAATCAACTACAAGTTATGCAGGATCTTGCATTTCCGGGAAAAAGTGGAGTGACGTGTCTTTATATTCTCGTGTTATTTCCAGTGTTATTCCCCTTATTTCGCTTCTGCTGCTTTTAAGTTCTCACGTTACATTTCATGCTTTTGTGGCAAAATTCTCTTGGCGATTATGTCCCTCCATTTCAGACGGAATATAATTTGAAGATATTGATAGGAAAGAATGTTTCTGCTGTAATTCAATAGCTACTACAGTTTCCTTGTGTAATTACTAGACTTGGTATTTGAAAGCAAATGCAGTGGATGGAACGATCCATTGCTTGGAGAGAATAAATTATAATACATAGTCTTGTGTGTGCTCATACGCGGTTTTGAATTCAATTTTTTAACAGAAAATTTTTACATAATTATTCATTATGCTTAGTACCTTTCAGAGTACGTGACACATATTTGCAAATGTACTAAAATGAATTTGAAATATATTTTGAGGTATTGAAATGTTGAAGCCATCTTAAGTGCTTTGTCGCCTACAACTGCCTAAAATACTTTTTGTTAATTATTGTAATGTGATTGTGAAGAAAACCCAGGTGTTTGGTGCATGTGATCTGCTAAGTATTTAAAACTCGAGTCAACTAAGAAATATTGGCCTTGAAATCTTGGTGATACTTTTCGTTCCTATTTTGCCCTGATTGCGTTGTAGAACAGCGTTGTATTTGAACAGCATTGTAATTGATAGTACATTGGCCACAAATTGCGGTTCTTAAGTTTCAAGATAGATATGTCATGATTAATTTTGATGAGTATAATCTGATGTAAGGGATCCTTTCAGAAGACGAAAACGTCATTCCGGACCAAAAACGTAGGGTACGACCTTCAATGAAGGAGCTTTTCAGGATCCCACTCTTGTGTCCGACAGCATATTTTGGACCGGACTCGAACCCTTATTTGAGTTTTTCCAGGAACCATTATTTGAGTCTGGCTCCATTTTGGGTTCGGACCCTAATTTTTGGGTCCCTGAAAAGATCCCCAGTTGGGATCGGAACCGACAGCGGTGGTCTGGTGGTAGCGTCTTCGCTTCCACGATCCCATTGGCTGAGCGGGAGAGAGCGGGTTCAAAACCTTCTCGGCCGAACTAAGTGAGGTTTTCAGCTGGGGTCTCCCTCATATACTCTAGGCAAATGTCGGTTCTGTACCATACGTTCCTCGGCAACCCAACATCTCTCCCTCCCAATTCCCTTACCCAAGTCCAATGGTTAGGTGGGATAGCAAGCCTCGTGGCCTGAACGTTGCCAAAACGCATAAAATTAATATATACATAAATTCTGCCATGGTGCTACCAGAGAACGGTGGTGTAATATTTTCTTTGCTTCCTCGATACCTCTGAGCGACCGAGTGCGGGTTGAAGCTCTGCTCGGCCGAACTAGGTGAGGTATTCAGTTAGACAAACGTTGGTTCGGTACTATAAGTTCCCCGCGATCCAATATGTCTCCTTCCCAATTCCCTCCCAAAAGTCATGGTTAAGTGGAAGTGCAGATATCATGACCTGATCCTCGCCATACGTCTTGCAATAATAATAATAATAATAATCGTCCACATTGCAGAGTTCCACTTGCCCGAAATATGCAGAAAACCTTCGCTGAGAAACAAAGAAAATATGCCGACCTGACATGTAGCATTAAGAAGCAGTGGAAGGTAAACGAGGTGCATTTTCTGCCTTTGCTCATTTCCAGCCCTTCTTGATCCTTTATCCAGAAGCCAATCGTGCTTATCACCTTCCACATTGTCAGGAGATTCCTCAGCGTTGATCTCTAAATAAGTTTACTCACTATTACTTGTAACTGACCCCGCAATTGATTGAGGACCAGAATGGAAAAACACAAAATAAGAATAAATTATCAATAAATGGGTAGATACTGATTCCCACTTTACTTCTGAGAGTACGATGCCGTCTTCTGCGATCTCTTGAACCAGTTTCATCGTGGGATGGGAAGACGGCGCTCCGACTCTTGTCTACGTTTCCGCTAAGGCGCTTCACTGCGCGCACTCTGACGAGGGAAAAGTGGCGCTCGCTTTCCAATATTCGATAGCAATTAGGATGGAACGAGGATGCGGGCGCTTTGTTCGACACGGCGAAGGGCGGTGCCGAGAGCGCGTTTCAGGAGGTGACGTCGAAGAGACGAACTAAGGCGCGTGTAGATCAGCTGCCTTCCCCCGTGAAGCGAGAGAGATGAAGTACAGCTCATGTGCAATGCATTATTTTTTAGAATAATCGATTGTCAAGAAAGCGGTTACGAACTTTATATGACCACGTGGAGGACAATAAACTAATTTACTCTCCGGAAAAAGCAAGGGACCATCCCATCAATCAAGGGTCAAGACAGTAGCAGCTTTTAATGTTTCTCCGTCCATAAGTCAAAATCATTACACGCTCCCCTCTAAAAAGAACTAATAGTTGACACCTTAATATCATCAGAATATTTAACTAATTTTATTTTCCAGAGTTTATAGTAGTAAAGTTATTTAATGAAAACAGTTGTCAATTTATTAATACGAAAATATTGTTAACGATTGTAACTATTAAAATTCGAGATTAAAAATACAATATTTATGGTACTAGCGCTTCCCAAAATCTGCCGTCTGTGTCAGATAATCTATAAATTTGTGTTGCTTGAGAAACGCGTATTTATGTGTATCTGGATGTCTGATCTTCGATCATATGAATTGTTCTATCCAACAATGTTCTTTGTGAGAAAAACGCTCCATTTTTTTCGTTCGATGTCGGAACCACGAACTAACACAGGAAACCGTACGCGGATGTAGCTTGCTTACTGTACTTGTTTAATAATGCGATTCTTATAAATACAATTTTAAAATTTGGATGGGGTCCTAACCCATTTGTTTACATGTTTTAATAAAACTACCATAAACATTTCTGATTTTAAAAGTATATTTTAGGGGCCGATACCGAGCATACAACTTTGGAAATTTTAATTTTGTCCTTTTTTTAGACATAAAAGAGTGCCCTGACAAAAATTGATTATTTAAGAACCACCCTGAGGGCTACCGCGCACTAGCCCAACCACGACNTCGCATGCGAACTGTTTTTACATGCGATTAAATGGAACAACGCGCACTAGGCAAAGAGCGGCACGTCAGTCGGGGTCTGGTCGTCCGACCCGAGTCGGGTGGTTTTGGTCGGGTCCGAACTCGCCTTTATTTGCATACACACACACATGTATAGTTATGGTGTCACACGAACAGTAAAAGTGCAGATTTCGATAATGTTTTGAGCACAAGCTCACAAAAATAATAATATTTCTTAAAAATGCCGCATTAATTTAATTCTTCATAATAAGTATTTAAATTTTTGTTCGCATTACAATGGTCGCTCACCCAACAAATATTGAACTCATTAATTATGCCAAACAAAACTACCTTTTAAAAAAGTTATGTTTGATAAAACATATTTTTAATTATTTTACATTTATACATGCAAAATACTTTCAATTAAATTGACTAGTAAAACGAAAAAATCTAACATAGGTCTACAATTACAAAAGTCTAATACACCATAAGAAATAGACTACAATATAATAAAAAAGTACGTATTTTATAATGTAAATTTTCACCTATTAATTTTCTCTACAACCCTTCTGTATTTTCAGAATCCGCAATGAATTCCTCAGCAATCTCCAGCCACGATGAATATATTTTTGATTTATTCTTGTAGCTGGAAATATTCCACAAAGCGGACGGTTTTGAATTTCGTTGAACAACATTTCGATCTCAATATGAAATTTTCGTACCATTTTCACTTAAATATTTCAACTTGTGTAACTCTTCAAGTGAAGGAAGACCACTCTAGAATGTTAATTGTCGCTATTGACTTTGGTTTTTCCCTTGCGACCCAAAATGCAATGCCTTTTTCGTAGAGCACCCCTCCATTATTGGGTATTTCACTGTAATCCTGTTGGGTGGACGGTTGCCTAGTGCAATTCTGTATTGTGTGCAATTTTTCATTGCGAATCAACAATCGATTTTAAAATATTGTAACGTACTTAAATGTCAATAAATGCTAGAAATTCCAAAATAATTCAGTTGATTAAGAAACGTGATGATTTAGATTTTAATTAATTTTAATTATAAATATGTTAATTTTAAATTATGTTGTAGAAAATGTTTATAAAACATTCATCAAACATAATAATAGTAGAATGAATTTTAAAGTACATAAACAATACTCCGAAGAAACGTTCTTCTCAACGTTGGCCCTGTTGTGTTGAAAGCGACGGTGCTCTTTAAAATTTTAAAATATTTTTGCTATTGCGTGTTATGAACCACAACTTAGAGAAAAACTTCCTTATGCCTTATGCTTTAATATGATGTAGGTAATATCTCCAAACTAGAAACTTGCTCACTCAACTTTTTCAATTCGATTCACGAACTCGTAAAATCTCACACAAAATGTTTAATGAATTACCACAGTTGGAAAATAAGTGACTTTTTAACTCATGTCGCTTTCTCAAAAAACTATACTGTTAAAATTTAGAAGGAAAATAAGCATAAATGACTGAAAAATTGCGAATTGAACTGCAAAAAATACTTAAAACTAGTTTGTACATTTTCGGCTTCAATGCCCTTTTTTGCCATGTTCCCCCAATTTTGTACAAAAAATAATTTAATATTCGTATTCAGCACCCTTGAAATCATAAAATTCGTGACTATTTCGCCAGTAGTTAGGACCATGATTTTTTATTCCTAGTTCGTGCGTTTCTAGAAGAATGTCGCAGGCCAGAAAATGTCGGACGCAAGCCAAGAACTGAACACACAGTAATATCGTTGCGCGCCACTCGTGTTCCTGCGTCCGACAGTCTCTGCGACATCCACCTTTCAACTGAAGAAATCATAGTCGTGGTCGGCTTCTCGTCGTACGGTCCACGACCAAGATATGTCGCGGTCGCGGCGGTCGGGTTAGTGCTGTGTGTATATTGTTACCGCAAGATCTGCTGCATCGTGGCTCTTGCTCTTGTCCTTGTTCTGTATTTGTCACCTCTCCTCTCCTCCTTCACCATTCGCGTGCGTCTCTTCCTCCTCCCCCCGCGACATTGTTACGGCATCCCCAGTGTTTAGTGATTGCAACAAAGGCTCTTCGATTCCAAACCTCTCTCCCCTCTAATCGCGTTACAGCCTTTGTTTCTCATATGATGGAGATCCGTTCAGAAGCCAGACGATTTTTTTT
>NNCF01125976.1:75805-96593 GCA_002313205.1 Laupala kohalensis | reverse complement strand
GTGTGTGTGTGTTAAGGCCATATTTTGACTCAATTGATTTATATTCTTTGAAGGGGAAACAAATAAAAAGTATATTTCTGTATTTTTAAATATTTTGATTTTGTATCTTAAAAATTCAATGCTAGTATAGTAAAATGTTGTGTATTTTAATGTATAACGGTTGAATTCTGAGCACAATTTTCTGTTTTCTCTGAACGGAAATTCCACGTCAAATATTAATTCTGACACCATAAATTTATCAAACAAATTTGTGCCCCCAACATTTGATGAAACGTTTGTTGTAAAATGTAGGGCCTACTACATCTCGCGGGCCAGAGAAACGTTTCGCGTGCCACCAGTTGGACAGCGCTGCTCTATTCGCAATTTTACCGCTCTAAGTTTTTGAGAAAATTTGCATTAGCTCGTTAGAATTTGCATTGTTAGCTCAAAGAATTATCTAGCGGAATGTACAGTTCTTAAAAACTTCAACGGCGCCAAATTTGGAAAAAGTACAATGAATTAGTATTAAATTATATGGTTATTAAAAATACATCCTAACCGAGTTTCTCTGCTTGCTTAGTAGACATATTTCATCTGTAGAATTGTAAGTTTGATATAATAATTTCGTCGTGTAGTTACAAAGGTATTAATGCCGCACTGCTGTAACAGGTCGGTTCATTACGTTACGTTGGTTAACAAACATTATTTATTCGTAGTAGAGATAATTTATTTTATAGTTTAAGTT
The DNA here is from genome assembly GCA_002313205.1 of Laupala kohalensis. Classification (NCBI taxonomy): domain Eukaryota; kingdom Metazoa; phylum Arthropoda; class Insecta; order Orthoptera; family Trigonidiidae; genus Laupala; species Laupala kohalensis. The sequence continues at coordinate 95,869 of NNCF01125976.1, read as the reverse complement.
CTCTGGTAGTTAACATCTAATTTGTTTCTTACGTTTCATTTTAAATACTTACAGGTCTAGAGGACATTGGATCAGGACCACGAAAACCCTTCTCGATTTTCTTAGTTTTTGAAATATTTTTGTCAACCATTAATATTTTATAAATTAATAGGTGTTTCTATAACTCAAAAATATTTCCAATAATAAAATAAAACAAATAAAAATATTTCAATTTTGTAAAGAACGTAATAATGAATCTAATAACGAAATTAATGTAATTTGTAATGCTAACTTTGATGAGCGTATTAAAAAGAAGCCAACACATATTCCAGGAGCTGATTTACTTCCGGTCTGTATTTGTCCGGACAAACAAGGATACACTGTATTTAATTGCAAGCGATCATTGTTTAATTGCTTAGAATAAATAGTTGGGAAAGGAAATACTAAAACATGAACAAATATACATTTTGTATGGTATGGCATGAAACTCGCATTTTCGGGTGTTCATCGATTGTGAGAATATTACATATAAATTATTGAGTTTGATATTTTATTATTATCGGTATGATGATCTTTATTATTCGATTTATTATTATTCGTACAATATTTTTATTTATTTTTCATCATTCTGACGATTTTCGTTGTAATGGCTATTTCGGGATATGAATGACTCATGAAGAGAACATGACGACGTTCAAGTACGATAGCAGCCAATTTTAATTTTGTATCGTTAAGAATAATCAAGACTTTTACTGACTTGGAACGTAGATTGTGTTCTGCACCATTCGACTAATCACTTTCCTATTTATTTTCGACTTCCTACGAATCGTCTCCTTGTTGAATGATTTTCTTCGGTCAATGAACTCCTCTTATCTTTCTGTAGCAATTCACTTAACTCCACGTTCTCCCTCACATTAAACCTCTGTGCTCCGGATGATTCGTTTCTCGGCTTCTTCTAAGGGTTGCGACTCACTTTAAGATCACGTTCCATCGATGTAGTTTCAAATGCCTCTCTTTTTTGTTTGAAATGAAAAATAAGTTTACGCCTGAAAGTACTTGCGACTTAGTTCTGTTCAAAATGTTCTGTAAAACTCCCTCAGGTAGACCCTCGAAATACAAGTGATTGGTGGGGGGGTGGGGTGTTTAGATCGGTATCTTAGTGGCTGGAAAATTTGATGCAAAATAAAGCAATTTTAGGGCAACATATTTTGTCGAAATTCCAGAAAAAATATATTTTTCACTTAATAGATTTTTAAGGGGGTGAGGCTTGAGTCCAACAGCCCCCCCCCCCCACACCCCTTAAATCCGTCACTGGAGACATAATGGAAAAGGCATTAAAATGTACATTCAGTAGAACCCGTGTTAACCGACCTCGGATTAACCAGCCTATCCTGTGGAAGAGTTTTTCTTCTTCTCTAACAGCGTATAGCAGCTAACAGGTAGTGACTGAAACATTGATTGTTTGACGGGCATTTGCTAGAAAGTTCCTGGAAAGTAAAACGGGGTGATGCGATGGTAGGTGCGCAATGTGTTTCTGTTGTGATGAGCAGAGCGGGGGAGGGGGAAGACGTTTGGCCAGTTTCGTTTCCCTCTTGCTTTCAGGAGGAGTAATGACATGAGTGTATATTGAGCGTATTTGCACTATGAGTGTGTTTCTGTAACTGTTTGTAAGCGAAAATGTGTTCGTGTATGTATGGTATGTGAATATACCACATATGAGCCTCATGTAGATAATTAATTTCTGAAATCTAATCTCTTTCTCGTTGTAACCGTGTGTAATAATTTTCTAAGCACTTTATTCCGTTTGTGTGTGTATTTTATAGATATTGATGATTTGTTTTTTAACTTCGTATTATTTTATTATGTATGTATTCTTTTCTATCTGCCACCGAGCATTGCTTACTAGCAGACTAATAAATTATTATTATTATATGTGTATTTTTCTATGAATCAAGTTTTTCGTGATCGCGTATGTATGTGCATACAGTACATATATAAAATGAGTTGCAAAGACGTCTCATTCGCTTGTTCATTGGTGATAACGGGATCAATTTTTCACAAGAACCTCTGATTAAACGGCGAAGCGACGGGAGACCGAGGAGGGTGTCGGTCCCGATCCCGACCACTACCTACTGTAGTACATATTTTCTCCGAGGTACAGATATTCTTAATGAACAGCGTATGTTTTTTTGAGTTCTGAAATCTTGTGCGATGGAAGACGTAATGAATCTCTCCGCCGAAGAGTCCTGCTCCCGCGACCCGCACCGCCAGAGTTCTCTCGTCCCGAGCGCCTTCGCGTGACCCGCTCCTCCCTCGTCCGTCCTCTGCTCCGGCCCCTCACTCGTTAGCGTGTTTCGCTCGACACGAGCTGCCCGCGGGCGAAGTGCACCGACGAAAGTGCGCGAAGGGGCTCGAAAGAGATTCCTGGAGAAATGAAATGACACCGTCACGTACTTGCGGTGTGGCACAAACAACACACTCATTGCAGTGGCGGATCTAGACCGTAATCAAGAGGGGTGGGGGATTGACCGGGGAGCTTTTATGTTTAAAACTTATGGTTTTACGACACAAATTTTGTAAATACTACCTTTAAAATCGGTGCATCAAATCATTCAATAACAATTAACAATCTGGTTGTATTAATAACAATAACAATTATTTATGAAAGTTATTAACATGGTATTATTAATTTTATTAATTTGGTATTATTAGTTTCATTAATCGGGTATTATTAATAAGAATTACAATTATATTATTAAAAACAATTATAACTAATAATTATTAATCTGGTAACACTTTTACAAAGTATGCCTTTTATCAACTTCAATTTTATCAGCTAAGAGTTCAGGTCCAATGATGGGGTGGGGAGAGGCCTATAGCCCCCTTTGAGATGAAATAATGATTCTTTGAGATGAAATAAGGATTATGAAAAAATATAATAATGTTCCTTTTAAATTCGTTTTTACATCTATATTTATCTTTGGTTTATGCATTTTTGATGTACATATCAATTTATTGTACAAACATTTTAATATCAACAAAGAATAAATTAAATCTTGCTTAAAAGTATTTATTTGTATTTTTATAAATTGTAATGACGTTATATAATTCTTTTATACGGTTTTTTGTACATAAGTATCGTATGACAAGTAATTATTGTCGTTAAAAAGACACTAATGATTATTCATGCAACTTTTGCAAGTCTTTCTTTTTCTTGAAATCTTGTAAGTATTTTGGTCTTTTTTTTTGCGTTTGGTTTTTGCTATATCAGTCGTGGTGTTGGTCTTGCATCAAAGAATTTGGTCTTGGCTCATGGTCTTGCTTACAGGAACGCCTTTACTTCTGCAGCCACCAGTACCTATACCACCCTACCCATTCTTGCCTAATTCTACTTATATTTCTTGTTGAATATCTTTGACCTGAGTGCCTCAATCCCTTGGGACAACCCTTCCTGTTTGTCCAAGTGTCAATTTACCCATACGCCTATGTGCCGGTGTCACGACCCGAAATGAACGGGACGTCGCTTTTGCTAGACCTTCCGAAGATAACGACTGTAATATTTGAAGATAATTCCAAGATAGATTTCTTAGCATCAGATAAAAAAGTTATCGGACATTAACCTAGCCTATGTTTTAAGTTGAATAGTTCTGATTCATATGGAAAATTCCCGAAGCCTATTGCTCTTTTAGTTTTCATAATCGTAGATAACAAATAAAATCTTATCCATACTAATATATAAATGCCTAACACGAAAGTGTGTCTGTCTGTTTGTTACCTGATCGCGACTAAACCACAGAACCGATAGTGATGAAATTTGGCAAAGAGATTAGATGTCCGGGATGAACATAGGCTAACTTTTATTTTTTAAATGAGTGATAAGAAAGATAAAAATAATTTTTGACAATAAATCTCGATAACATCGAAATAAACTTGCTTACGCTGCCAAAATGGCTAGAGATAGGTGACAACTACGAATTGCAATATTGTTTACCTCAAAGAGTTCTACAAAAAAGTTTGCGACAGCATATGTCTATCTACAAAAATGCTCCACAATTACCAACTACAAAAATTACTCCGAATTATCGATAAAGCGTTATTAATAATAGAAAAGTAAAAATACTTCAACTGAAGAGAGTGATATGAAAAGGGAAAAAAACAATCATCAAATTTAATGTATTATTTTTTATGTACATTTAACAAAAATAAGAAATGCCTTTAAATCGTAAAATTTCGACGAATAGTTAAGGTGTTACAAGAATTTCAATGAAATGGTGCAGCCGCATCGCGCCTGGGAAGCGAAAATTCGTCCAGCGCGGCTCCCGCGAGATGGTGTAGAGCATATAGTTTTGTATTAAATTTGTATTATTGTGAATTTGGAAAATTAAGAAGATGTACATGTTTAAAAAAAGTAAGTAAAAGTATTTTGATCTTACAATATAGATAGATAATATTTTTTCCTTAGTAAATGAAGAGTAGTCTAAGAAAAATCCAGGACAACGCCGGTTTATAATAATAATATATTTATTTACTGCAATTGGGCAGATCTTACCCGGTGGCAGTATATAAGGAAATACAATACAAAAATTACATATCACAGAGCAGTGAAATAAAATATTGTTAAATAGATCATTAAACTATATGATTCAACTAATATTAAAGTATTAAATATAAAAAAACATTTTACCCTGAAACATCTAAATAATTGATAAAAAAAACTTATTGCTCATTTTATTTCACTTATGACACAAACACTCGATTTACCCCTTTCGTGCACTTCACTTCACATTTCCTTTCCCTCCCTTTCTAAATCACTTATTTCCCTCGTATCACTTCACTTCACTACCCACTATCACTCCACTAGCTTCCCATCTACACTTACGTCCCCATTCTTCCAGAACTCGTCTAATCCTTTAAATTTGTCTGCTCCCCTTTTCCTGGAACGTTTTTGAGTTTAAGAGCTAGTTTGTACATATTAGTAAGATTCATGTTGCAATTTTCGTCAACCCCTCCTCCCATGACGTAATGTGTGGATGACCCCGAACCTTACCCCGCCGGTTTCCCCGTGTAGGAAATAAAAAAGTAAACAATTTCCATCTGTCTCGGAGACTCCCTTCACAGACTGACGTGTCGTCGGGGGAGCTGCACCGTCGCGTCACCCTCGAATGTTCCGTGAATTCAGGCGATTTAATTAGTAGCAGTCGTCAAAACGGAAACTTATTTATCGCCGAGCACTTCGCGTTCGTTGGTTCCCAGGTCTTCGCTGCTGCGTGTGTACTTCCTTCCATCTGCTTCACTGGATCATTCGCATGGGCTGCACTTAACGTAGCTCGAAAATATCGAATATGTTTAAATTTGATAAGGTGCACACGGCCTATCGCGATGATGGGGTGGTACGCATTATATATTTTTGAAAAAATTAAAGAAAGGTTTAGCATGTTTGCTTGTCACTGATTCTCTCCGGGTTCCTTATTTCCCGACAGGATCAGAAAGAAAATAGTAGCTTTTAACTTCAATGTCCCAGATCGTATAGCTGTGACAACAGCTCCTATCATTATCATTACGTTTTACTAAATATCATTAATATCATTAAGTTTTACGTTTACTGGCTTCTCCAAGTGGGCCGAATTGTTGGTAAACTCAGCTAACTGGTCCACCTACTAACTATAGCTCCTACCACCTACTTCCTATCGCCCCATGTAGATAAGCTTCAATAGCACGCTACATTTCCCATTTACAAAATACTACAATGAAAACTTAGTGTGAAAGATAGATTGCGGTGAACCTCACCGCCAGGTAACAGATTAATCATGTTACGTCGAATGAAAATGGGAGACGGGACCGGGATTCGAACTCGGGACCTCGAGCTTTACGCGCTCATGCGCCTACCGAATGCGCCATCCCGTTCGCCTCTCGGGTTTCACAAGTTTCTTTGGGTTTCACAAGTTGAATGAGAATGGTAGACGGGCCCGAGAGGCGAACGGGATGGCGCAGTCGGTAGGCGCATGAGCGCGTAAAGCTCAAGGTCCCGAGTTCGAATCCCGGTCCCGTCTCCCATTTTCATTCGACGTAACATGATTAATTAGTGTGAAAGACCTTAATCTCCTGATTTTTCTTTGAATGAAAGAATCAACTATTATCTACCAACTCGTGTAATAAAATTTGGGCTTAGCAGAGCTAATATTTGAATCAAACATCATAAAGTTCTTCCCCCTCATGAATAAAGCCATCGAAGGGTCGTTTTTGAAAAAAATTATCGTGTCTTTTCTGATGAAATCGTCTAAAAAGATCATCACACATTTCGATTTAATATAGAAAAGAACAGTACGAAATTGTTTTTGCCTTTCCGGGCAATTCGGAAAGATACTCTGCGGAAATAGACGGAAAACTAGCTAACTCAATTAACTCTAGAGACCAATTTTTAAATACACTTTTTTCAATTTAAACGGTGTAATAAGTGATTCTCCGTTTTTAATACGCCATAACTCTTGAATTACTAATATTGTGACAATTTTGTATACAAACAGAATAGATAACATTATTGAAAGTTTCATACATGGTTATGTGCTTGACTATACTCCAAGTCATGTAGTTTTGCCGAAACTTTTGCAATATGGTTGCCTCACACGACTTGCCAACATTTACGAATTCAAGTTGCATCCATATAAATATTTGTAGTAGTCACTTTAGGCAACACTTTTTCTTCCCCATAATCCTTAAGCCTAATGATGAGTTTACCTCGCATTATGTTGGCAATGCTTTTGGATTTCTTTAAACTTAAATCTGTCGCCAACATCGATCATCAATTCACTTTTGTTGCGCTATTCTGCTCTCTCTGGAACGAGCGTGTGGATCGAATATCACCTTGTGTCATAGTTTGTTGTGTTGTTGAATTGTATTTTTCTTTACTGCAAATAGTCGGTTTTTGTGACTACTATTCATATTTGTTCGTATAATACGTAATTTCGTAGAAGTTGGCAATTCGTGGTGGGCGGCCATATTGCTTAGTTTTCAACAAAGTTACATGACTCTCAGTGTATCTTGACGGATACTGCAACTACTCTTTTCAGACACGTGTCTTCTGGAGACTCGAGGTGTGGCACGTGGATTTAATTAGACTCTGTTTCGAATTTTACACCTTTATAAATATTTCATTTTTTATGCAGATTTGTGGTGCAGCGTGTGAGGGTTTTTTTTAGCACGTCGTGAAGTTCTTTTACGGTTACTTTTAAGTTACCTGTAAAGCTTGTTGAGCGATAAATTTTCCTCTTAAAACTTTTTACTGCTATACGAAATGCTAATATGGTACTTGTGCCGATCGATTTCCGCTCTCTAATCTAATGCCCCAATCGTCTCAATTATTTCGAAGGTTCGTATACATTCAGGCAGTACTAGCGTAGGTTGAATTAAATCACTGAAATATTTGAAATCGGCATAATTAAAGAGAGTAACATATACTTATTGAGATTTCAACTAAAAAAACGTACCTCACCGTGCATTTAAATGCATTGCAATTATAATTGATACTGTAATCCTGTTTATGCAAGAAAATTTTTTTTCTAAAAAAAAACTTTTAAATCATGGAAGTGAAGAAAGATTGATTTTTAGTAAATTTTCAGTAGTATTTTTTACATTACTTCTATCTATTCTATTTATCTAGTCACCGCAAACTTCATTACATCCTGTTGAGGTTGCGTTTCTCATTGTCTGCTTTGAAGGTAATGTATCTTCTTTAATGTTTTTTTTGACAAATTCTAAGGAATAATTTTTATTTAATTTTGTTATATAATTGACGTTACTTGTAGTAGGATATTGAGGAGTCTCCACTATATCCTACTACAAACCATGTGAATAGAACACGAGGTACAGAGTCTGAATTTGAATGTGAAAACCAAAATTTTTAAAAAGTATCTTCCTTTAATTATTTAGGCACAATAGCATCGAAGAAGAAATAAAGGAGATGATACGTATGGGCAATGCATACTATATTAATAAGGAACTGTTCTTCAATAGAATACTTTCTAGAAAGACAAAATTACAATTGTACAGAACAATAGTTGAGCCAGTGAGACCTGGACAGTGACAAAACAATTGGAAAACAAATTACTTGTATTTGAGAGGATACTGAGAAAGATCTTTGGCCCGACAAAAATTGGAGAAGATATCTGGAGAAAAATACAAGGCAAATCAGATAAATTAAGGCTAGAAGATTGGCATGAGTTGGTCATGTGGAGCGCATGAACCACACTCGTGTGGTAAAGAACATGACAGAATGGGCTCCAATTGCACCAAAATCAAGAGGCAGACCAAAGAAAAGATGCCTTGATGATCTGAGGAACATGAAAGTAAAGAATTGGAAGAGACTGTCGCATAATAGGAAGGAATGGTCAAAAGCAATTGAGTTGGCCAAATGGAGGAGTCTCCCCTCGGTGGCCACATGAGCAGAGTGTACTTTTCGAAGTTCTTTCAATACAGAAACAGTTCTGATATGATTTCATTCATCACCAACATACCATTCATGATACGACCACCACCTGTTCTCAGACAGCCTCCTAATGACGGGGAGATGAATAGTGATGAGTGAATGTTGTGATGGAAGGAAAAGCACGGGAAATGGGAGTGGCCCGAGAAAATCTACCGCGAACCCTCTTTGGCCACCCCTGCAAATTCTATTCTAAATTCTACTTGGACCAACCAGTGTCACCAGATGTAGAAGACGAGTGCCCTACAGTCCTGGTAACGAAAGAAAAGTGACGAGATGTAACCAATGAAAGGAAAGTGCGGTGTTGCCATATGTCTGTTGTTGGTTTGGCACAACTCCACTTATTCCTGACGGCATGCCGTAGCACCCCCACAGAGGCTGCTATATCCGTGGGAAAAGCTAACTTTAGGTCAGAGGTTAGTGATCAAGCCCTCAGAGAGTCACAGGTGACGTATCAGATACTGCCGGTTCAACGAATCGGCTGAAGTAGTCGGCAGCGTCTGAACGTACATTCACGAAGATTCTGTTGACACGACGGATACGCCCACGCGTCGAAACCGAGAGGAAGAATCGGCAATCTCGCAATGAAGGCATTGGCTCCTCGACTTTCACGTGGTCTCTAGATTCCTCTCTCATTACTATTCTTCCGCTGCGAGCACTGTATTCACTACGGCCACGGGATGGTACTGATCTGCTGTGAGAGAAACTCCTGGGAACCGAACCCGTGCCCTTGCGCTGTGTAGAAGTGGGAGCGAAAACGCTACAATCATTATCCCACCGACTGTTATTATGTACGTATTTCTTGTGCTCTTAACATATGAGATTTAGTCGATGTTGTTTGTTGTAGAGAGATACCACAGTACGAAGGGGTGTAAAAGCGTCACTACACGCTACATATTCAGTTGACATAGTTAATTTATTTGGATGGTTGTCGAAAGAATACGCCTGTCTGTTATATAGATATGCGGACTGTCTTGTAGTTTAATTATATTTCCCAGAAACTACAAAGGCCAAGCAAATAAATTATTAGAATAAACCATATCTTGCCTGTTTATCTTTATTAAATACACTAAGGGAAATGTATTTTATGTACGATTTTTAGTAATAAATAATTAACAATCGCTCGAAACGAGTTTTCCTTTTATTAAAAAAAAGACTTGTGGTTCGGTTATATTAGTACCGTAGGCTCTTGAGGGTAGTTGAAGTGTTTAAATATGTCATTCAATGCTACGAAAAGTGTTTGAAGTGAAAAATTAAGCTTTGTGTGGTTTTGTGACTGTTTTTTTAGCTCGTTTTATGTCCGGTTTGATGTTTATACACTTGCTACATAATGCGAAGCGAAGTCGTTACTAGATCCTAACAAATTTTCTTGTATATCCAGTGAACATAAACATTCGATTATCGGGATCTTCAGTTAATCCAGACATGTTTTATTATCCTTTTGTGTTTCCAATTTTGATCTTTAAGTTACGAGAAGTTACAAATGTAGTTTTAAATAACCTATATTATGTTATTTAGTTCTTTGGATTATATATTACATTTAGTAAACTAAAATTAAATAACGCTTATCCTAAACTGTTTCGGTTTGACGTCCGAAAGTGTACCTATATGTATTTGGTGAATACTTTTGATATTTAAATTTAATATTGAATTCAGACTAGTTTTTCTCTGCTGTAAATTGTTTCGATGTTTATTTTCTATATTATTCGCGTTATCAGGGTCACTATAGTCCCAGTGAGTACGAATATCAACTCTAAGTTATGTAGCTTTTCCGGGAATAATGCAATATAGCTACCTAACTCGAATTGCCAACTTCTACGAATTTTAGTAATATCCGAATAAATATTAATAGTAGTCACAAAAGCGACTATTTGCTGTAAGGAAATACAAGTTAAAACACAACAAACCAGGACATAAAGTAATATTCGTTCCACTCGCTCGATGCAGAAATAACAGAATAGCGCTACAGAAGCAAATGAATTAAATTAATGACTGTTGGCGATAGATTCAAAATCCGCAAGTACTACCAAAATAACGAGAGGTACAATATCATTATGGACGATTACGAAGTGAAAGCGTGGGGTACATTATGTACAAGCCCTGTTAAATTGGCAATAAATATATACATTAATTAATAATTGTTTATCAAGGGAGCTGTTACAAACTTCCTGTGACTACATTGAGGAGAGTAAACTAATTTACTGCTACTCCTTTACAATAAATAATTAAAAAGCGTTTTCCCGTTCATGTTTTTTACTTTCGTAGGTTAAATTTGTGTGTGTGTAAAGTTATATGAGTGAGTATACGAAGTTGTACTGTACTCTCCCGCTCTGGGGATCCCAATGGAAGGCAATACCTTTTTGCTCTCACCTTGGGAACACGTTCTCTCCGAATGCCCCATACACAGACAGCGCATGCATCGACGTATCTCTATCTGATGACGGGAAGCGCTGGTCGAGACGCGCGTGTTTTCCATCGTAATGACCGGAAGAAGCTGTTGCGCTTCGACAGCGCGAGGGGGAGATCGCTGATGTGTGGGAGCGCGTCATGTGCCAAATATCACGCGTGACTTCAGCGCCCGTGGCTTGGCTCATACGCGCCTCGTCTGAGCAGGCGCCGAGAATAGAGCGAATGCTTCGGCGGTGGTAAGAATGTTTGCGGGATTAGGGCTTAGGGAATAGTTCCCCCGTAACAACTGCTTGCTAGTTCGGTTTGTAGAAATGTAGGATGGAAAAGATTATGACGGGTGTTGTTCAGACATTTTTAGATTTATTTAGTATATTATTCGTATATTTAGACTAATGAATAATCTGTGGATTCTATGCTCTTTGTGCTAATTGAATGACATCTCCCCATTGTTGAGTGTCCATGAACTATTTCCGAAAATCTCATAGGTCCATTCAAAATTTACGCCTGAGTTAAAAAAGTGAATGAAATGGTTGGACGTGGTGTGACTCGCTTAATTAATTACAGACTCGTTTATTAATTATACTGGAATCCACGAGGCTGCACTTTTCCCCCAGAACAATTTACAATCACTTGACTTTACGTAATATGCACGCCATGGACCCAAATATACAATCGATATGGTCAACCTCTGACTTCACGCGATCGATCGACCGACCGTCTTACCAATCGCGCGAGTAGCGCGAGTCTCCAAAAAGGCGAGCCACGACATGTGGACAACTCACTCTCCGCAAAACTCGTCCGAGGAGTCAATATCAAAAATGTTTGGGTACTGTCATCATTCGGCAAAAAAGCCGACGACTTCCCCTTCAGTTTGTACCAGGCGACAGCTGGGGGAATTATTCTCAACCTGAAGATTATCTCGTGAGGGCATCGACACGCTTTTGAACCGCCACGTGATAAGCGGTCAGCAATTCAACCTCAACTCAAACCATCACCTCGACATCGACCCCACGCCATCCGAGCTGAATCGTTGAACTTGGAACGGATCGTCTCACCTCATCCCAGTGTATCACTCGAACTTAAGTTTTGTATTTTTTCATTACCTTCATGTTTCATGTAATAAAATTGTTTGTTGGCAGTCCACGGTTTAAACACACCTCATCCACCTTCCTCATGTTCTGTAATTTGCCTGTATATTTATGGTCCTTCGAACCCGAACCTCATCCTACTAGGAATTTCAAATACAATTTCTGTACAGGTGTCAATAACAACATACACCTCAAGCATCTCGCGAGCCGTATGCAACCCTGAAACTTTTTTTATGGCCGGCGAGTTATAATACATTTTTCATCAAATTGGGGACACAACTTAGTGGTATAAATAGAACATAGAAAATGTGTATGTAAAAACACGAGGATTCCCCTGAACATGTTATGGGACTGTGAGATTTTTGCAAAAGATAGAGGAGAGTACCTAAGGAATTATCAAAAAATATATCTAAACATTGGGCGTATATTGATTCTAAAATAAAATATGACATTTTAATGGAATATACGAATAAATTAACATATATTTAACAATCTACTAGAATGGTAGATACCCACACGCCTCCCGGGAAACCTCACCTAAAAAGCTTACCTAGTTCGGCCGAGCAGGGTTTGAACCGACGCGCTTCCGTTCAGTGGGATCGCAGAAACGAGGATGCTACCACTACACCACCGCTGTCGGTAAATTCTATAAACTGTTCAGGAAAGACCGGTTACTATTTGAATTTTTTATTTGTTAGTCGCGAATGGAAATTCATGTGAAAATCCTTGTTGTGCCAGCAGTTTATTGAGCATAGATATTAAGGGAGGCAGGCTGGGGAAGAATCTTGCTGTGGAGAAATGAACAAATAATCCTCATCCGGGTTTTTGTACGGATAGGGGCGGATTTTTTTATACAGACTTGCTAGGTTCTTGCCTAAGGGCAGCATCTTTTGAAATAATAAATCTCGAATTTTATTTGTTATTTTGAATCTGTTATTTAAAAGGAACGATTTATAAACAATACTTTCCGAATAATCCATAGTTTGTTAATAATACTTTCTTCTGAAATAACTTTTTTGCGTTTTGTTAAATTTAAATTTGTTGGTATTATGTTAATTTTCTTACATATAACAAAGATAATATACGTGACCTAGGAATATCTTTTAATCAAACTCTATTATTTGTTTGAGCTCTTTTAATATCACTTTCCCTTCCTGTTCTTGCTAAACTATTTTTATTCTTAGGATTGTGCTGAAATTTTCAATCCGCCTCTGCGACCCTTGATCGGGAAGTGATGCTTCCGGAGAGTAAATTAGTTTTTGTCCTCCACGTGGTCATATGCAGTTTGTAACTTTTTTTTTTTTGGCATTAATTTTATTTACTTGTCTGGTCGTACCACGAAGTAACCAACATCTCTTCGCAGGATGTTTCCAAGTTAATCGGAGAGAGCTAACTTGAAGCTAGTGAGTGTTTGGCAAAGAACCCATCTCGCTGATGACCGTTGTAAAAAGATGAAGGAAGGCAGAGTGGCAACGTCGCTGCTGGGCGGAGTGCTTAGTTCGACACCCGGACGCTGCGGCGGGGCGAGCGGCGGGACCTTTTGTTCTGCCTCGATGCTCCTCCACTCATGAAACTTTGTCACGCTTTCAATGGATCCAAAGAAGGCAGCTTTCGCCGTTTGCTTGGGTTGTAACCGAGATATGATGAAGTTCAAAGTTGCAAAAGACGAACGGTCCTCGTCTTTTGAGAGTACTCGGTACACTCTCGTAGAGATTCTATAAATATTCACGCAAGACACCACTATTTATGTTGTGACATAAATAAATATATTTATCATAGAAAAAACCAGTTACAAACTGTGTATGACCACGTGGAGGACAATAAACTAATTTACTCTCCTGAAGGAAGCAAGAGACCATCCCATCTATTCCGATTACGGGCCCCAAGGCAGAGGCGAATTCAACATTTCAGCCCCTTACTCCTTAGATATGAATAAAAAGTAAGCTACGTATTATAATACCAACAGAATACCAACAAGGTTGTATTTAAGAAGAAAAAAAGACTGTTTATAAGTACTTACTAATATTAAATCATTCGGAATATATTGCTTATAAATCGTAACTATTAAAATAACTCGAAATTCGAGATTAATTATTATAGTAGACCGCCTGTATGTATCATAGAATCCACTTCTACCCGAAGGAAAGCTAGAGAAAATTCCGTGCCAGTTACAGAATTAATGCACACAACTGTACCGAGGTTGAATCTTGAACGCTTTATTTGTGCGTTGGACAGGAGAGTTTGCGGTTTGATACCACAATGATGGTGTAACCTTTTTTTAAAATACCACTTTGCCTATCGTTACTTCTTTCTAATTCTTTTTTCTAGAAATGTGATAACTTTAAATTGGGACATTTACACTGGTGTGTATTGTAAACATAATTCTAGTGTTCATTGTGAGACCATTCAGAGTTAGTTGCATTATTTCACATCCTTGGTGCACACAATGGAGGGTCTAGACCGTAGTCAAACGGGGAGCTAATCGGGGAGCACTTTTCTTTAAAAATTATGGTATAACAACACAAATTTTATAAATATTGCCTTTCAATAAAATAAATCAAACAAATAAATAACAATTAACAATTCGGTGTTGTTAATAACAATAACAGTTATTTATTAAACTTATTAATATAGTATTATTAGTTTTATTTATCTGGTATTATTAATAACAATTATAACTAATAACAATTATTAGTGTGGTAACACTTTTACAAAGTATGCCATTTATGATATTCCATTTTATCTGTTCTGAGTTCAGGTTCAATGATGGGCGGGAGCTATTGCTCCCTTAGACCCCCATACATCCGCCACTGGATGCGTGTGACCTTACAGTTAGATTGGTGGAATTAAGTGAACCGTGTGTATGGAGGGGAGGCAGTTCATGAATTAACACCTAACAAAATTCTAGGGACTTCTGCGAAGTTGCTGTTGTTAGTTGAGTCACTTGGAAGACAGTTGAAGACATAACCGCAATGCCACTTCAATTTGTAATTTTAAACAAATTGTATGAGAAATTGTTCACAGTTAAACTGTGAGATAACGATCAAATTCTCATCCATAACAAAATCTTTGTAATTAACCGTCATTTGTGACAACTGGTTAGACGAGATGGAAACGGAAATTACAAGAAGTAACCTGTTAGAAATAAATAATAGCGGTTGTACCTAACACATATTTAAACAGATAATAAATGAGAAAATTGAGATGTTTTATTTCCATTATTGTTTTATATGTTTTTACTTATTTTTTGAATTCCGACGCGCACTACTTGTATTTGTTTTGTAGAGTTCAAAGTGTTAGGATATAAAATGTTTTATTTTGTGTTTGTTTATAAATTTTGTAAGATTTTCTCTAAAACATGCGATATCTTACGAGGGAGTGGGTAGGGGTAGTAACGCGTTTTTTTTTAATTTAAAAACAATGTTTCGATCATCTTTTCTCTCGTGAAGGAATTATATTTTTTTTATCTTTTCGTTTTGTGCTAACATAAAGGTGAGGCAAACACAACAATAGGAACGACTTTTACAACTGATACAGATATTTTTATTTTTCGTTTACATGTTGGTACTTGTCGACTTTTAGAAATTCGATGAAGTAAGGAATTAGACTGTGTATATGAGTCGCGTACGCTGTAGGATTCGTGATCGATTTCATATTTGTTTTTTCTCTTAGACAAGAAATACAGAGAGGAGGTAGGGCTTGGAAAAAATCTTACTCGGCGGAAGAGATTCATGAATTTTATAGAAATATCGTGTAAGCTCAACGAAAAATTACGACGTCCTCCGTTGGGACTATAGTATATCCCTGCAGCACTTGACAGACTGTAGTATATCCCAGCAGCACTTGATGTTAATAAACTATTGAATATCATAAATAGATCGTGACTCCTCCCACATATTCTCGGGAGGGTTTTAATTTGGATTCTTCTTTCCTTTTCTTCTTTCATTTCCTTTGTTTGGAAAATTATACGTTTCAGAATATATTTATTTATTTATTTATGGTATAATGTACTGGACAATTTTCTGTTTTCTGTCCTATCCTATCATCTTGTCTTTTAGATATTTGATGAATTCGGGAGGATGTTTTTTAGTGGGTAGGGCCGAGGTATTCGACGAGTCCCACACGAGGAAGGGTCATCATGGCTCTTCCCTATGATG
Organism: Laupala kohalensis; assembly: GCA_002313205.1. NCBI lineage: Eukaryota > Metazoa > Arthropoda > Insecta > Orthoptera > Trigonidiidae > Laupala > Laupala kohalensis. The sequence continues at coordinate 79,757 of NNCF01125976.1, read as the reverse complement.
CGAAACTGCATTTTCTCCCCATCTGCAAGAGTCCTAATGACCTAGACGGTGGCGAGCCCTAAAGACCCATTAAAAAAATTGTCAGTCTGTATTCCGACTGAACACGACGAGCCACGACGTGTGGGATTAGATTAGAAACTCAGCAGCGAATTTTTTGTGGAAACAAAATGTTTATAAACGATGTTTTTCCTTCTGATAATTTGATAGCAAACAAAGACTAAGTTGTAAGACGGTAATTTGTATTTATATTATTGTACTCAATTGAAACCGTGTTAGATTTGTTTTTATCAGAAAAACAGCTCAAAATCTGCGTTTATTCTCCGTCAAGGTCTTGTCTTTCATTGTAGTTTCGGAAATCCGTAATATTTGACAGTGGTGGATCTAGACCGTAATCAAGGTGGGGGGGAGGCTAACCGGGGACCACTTTTCTTTAAAAATTGTGGTTTTATAACACAAGTTTTATAAATATTTCTTTAAATTAAATGCATCAAATCAATAATTAAAAATCTTGTATTTTTAATAACAATAACAATTATTTAATAAGTTATTAACACGGTATTATTAATTTTATTAACCTGGTAAAACTTTTACAAAGTATGCCGCTTATCAACTTCAATTTTATCTGGTAAAAGCAAAGGTCCAATGGGGTGGGGGTGGGGAGTTATAGCCCCCTTAGCCCCCCACCACCATAGATCCGCCACTGATAGTACGGTCCCATGCGTATCAGATTATCGCGAGTCTACTGTAGTAGACTATACACAAGTAGTCTCAAACATATCACTGCATCCACTTTCTGCAAGGGAATGGTGAGTGACGGAGCTGGTTGTGTCGGAGGGGGGAATGTGTTCCTATTGAGAAATACGCGCGAAGTCTTGGGCGTCGCGCTGATTCACGCTGCCAGTCTCGTGTCTCGCGGAGTGCGCGGGACCGTGAGGGTCAGCGTCGTCCCAATCACTGTGTTTGTGCGTGCGCGTGAGTGTGCTCGTATTGTCTTTTGTTAGAGGCGAGTGTGTCATTGATTATACATCCGTTGGCGACACACCTCATGTAAGTAATGAGATTGCATTTTTTCTGTGATGTGTCTCTGTAGGGTGTTGCTGACTTTCAAATGATTACTATCCCACCAGTGGCTCAGGTGGTAGTGTTGTCACTCGTCACCAAGGCATCCCGGGTTCGCTTCCCGATGGGGCCAGAGAATTTGTAGCTTTTCACATTAATGTCCCAGTTCGAATAGCTGTGACTTCTGATAAACCTCCTTGTATCAATAACTCTAACTATTACTTACTACTTCTACTAACCCCTTCACGTCGGCCAAATTGTTGGTAAACCCATCTAACCTGCCCACATATACTACTACCATTCTACCCTCCTACCTCCTATCGCTCCATGTAGATAAGCTTCAATAGCACGCTACATTTCCCATTTACAAATACTACAATATAAAAAATGACTACTGTTGGTTGCGATATTGAATTTTTCTATCTATTAAAATACAAAAAATTATACAATTGAGGTTTTTTTCTGATTGTCTTACTATTATTATTAAAATTCACTATTAAACCTTGTTGAGTCTATGTGTCACAATTTTATTCAATCGATTTCATTCACCAATTACTTATCACTTCACCTTCATTAGATTTTAAATAAGTAATACATCTTTCCGTATTATATTGTTTATAATAATTTCCCCCCAAATTTCGCTTATTAAATTGTGCGTTACAAGATATGAGATTTAAAGTTTTTACTTACCCCTGAATATTTTATATTGTACTTGGAAGGTAAAAAAACGATTTTCTGGCATTTTCAATGGAAGGATCAATTTAATAAATGTATATTTGCAACACTGTTAAGCCTAGGACATCGAAATTTTTACACAATGTTGCTGGGATAGTTATTTATACGATGTGTTAGTTTTATAATTGTATCTTTGCTGATGAATATTCTTGTAATTTTTATAAAACATAGCAATATCAAGATCGCCTTATCGTATAATCGTCCATCATGTCTTAAAATAAGCGAATTCAAAAATAAAATAATAATAAACAATTAGCTAAATATAAAATACTCAGACGAGTAAAAATTGTTAAACTTATACCTTATAACGCAAAATTAAATAAGATAATATTCGATGTATAGTTTGTTGTATTATGAATGATAAAACATTGCATCGGAGATTCGAACTCGAGTCTATTGCGTTTTGAAACCGACAGAAGTGTTTCTTTTAGGCATTTTTAACTGCTGAGTGCCTACGATGGATCGATTGTATGGTCTTGGATTTCTCAATCATCCTCTATCTGCGAACATTTCGATGTTGTTGAAAAATATAATACAAGTATTAATTAACTAAATTATTGACAGTTATGAAGAATTTCAATATTATAATTCCGCGAAGTTATTTTTTGTAATATTATACCTTCACGTAAAAAAATAAAAAGCAGTATGCGTTTTGTAGGTTGAATTGGATTCTAGAATCTGTGGAAGTCACAAAATTGCAATTTTAGATGAAATAGGAAAAACACGTCGTATGTTTAAGTAATCATTTATCGTTTCAATTTAAAAGAAAGGAAGTTGATGGTAATAATTATGTGATTTTTATCGTGTTATTTATTAGCGCAGTTTGCGCATAGAAGTATAAAAATATTCTTTTTTTAAGATTTGTAATTTTGAATGAAGTGTCATGTTTCGTATGTATTGCAGGACGTATGTTCTTTGAGAGTTATCGATACATTCTCACAAAAACCGAACGGATGATTTTTTCTTTTATATTCAATTATCTTGTATATTAATTTCGATTCCATTGTACACTATACGATAAACTTGGTACAATTCTAAACTACGTTTGAAAGAAATTGAATTGATAGTTTGAAAATGTTTCACTCAAAAACCCAACGCTGTGCGAGAAAGTAAAGTAAAATTTAATTATTTCACGCGATAGAAACAAAATAAATAACAAAATTAAACAGAGATTGGAGTCCGAGTATTTCGTGACAAGTCATTTGCCCGACCTTTCGCCCTATAGTTACGTTCTTCGCAGTGATGATTTCGTGCGTGTGTTAAACTGTTCTAATTGTGAATTCTCTTTCATTGGACAAGAGTCAAGTAAGTAATTATTCTCTTTGACAAGCAGGCATTTCATAGTGTTATTCAAACATTTTATACTCCTGTATGTAGACTATTCTGATGAAACCCCGCTCCAATTCCATGTTAGCATTCTTACATTCCTGGTAATTGTGCTTATTAGCTTCTAGTGATCCGCTGTTTTGCGTGACTCGCCCGAACAGTGTTGAGTATTGCGGACTCTTACTTCCTGGGCATTATTTAGCAATATGCTGAGTCATGGAAGTGCCTAATTGCTTTGATAGCTCGTTGCGACAGTTCTCTAATTTCACTTCTCATTTCTATTGCGAGTAATTTCTTTTCTATTTAAGAAAGTAGTGATGTACTTGTAGTGCATTTAATTATGGTCGAAACGTCATTTAATTATGGTCGGTTATATTTGAAAAAATATAGCTTCGGGTATCCGAAAGCTCGTGTATAGAATCACATTTAATTGTGATTTATTATTTATTATATACGTTTTGCCAAAAGGAGGTTCAGATCATGATAATAATAATAACAATAACAATAAATTTATTGTAAAAAAATCAGTACAAACTGCGTATGACCACGTGGAGGACAATAAACTAATTTACTCTCCGGAAGCAAGCAAGGGACCATCCCATCAATTCCAATCAAGGGCCCTAAGGCAGAGGCGGATTCAAAAATTTCAGCAAAAATTCCTAGATAAGATAAAAAGTTAGCTGCGAGTTATAATACATATATAATGTCAATATGTTTGTAAATTTACATGTACAAGTTATTATCGAACTATAGATTATTCTGAGTATAGTGTTTAAAAATCATAAGAGTTGAAAAAACACTAAATTCACGATTTATTGTTACAATAAACACG
>NNCF01125976.1:59084-70243 GCA_002313205.1 Laupala kohalensis | reverse complement strand
AATTGAAAAACATACCTCACCGTCCATTTGAATGAAATAATTGCAATTATAATTGATGGTAAAATACATTGCGTCTTTTGGAGAAAATATTTATTTACCATGTCTTATTGTGTCAACTTTTAAATCACGAAAGTGATGGAAGTTTACTTTGCTTTGTAGTAAATTTTCCGTAGTATTTTTCACATTTTACTTTTTCCTTTGAGGTGCGATGCGTAAATCACGAATCCGTTTCGGCCCGCCGCCATATTTGTACTTAGTGCTCTGATGCATTTCAATCGAGTCAAGCGAGTTCCTGAATATTTATTAGACTGTACAATTAACTGATGTATAGAAATTAAATCTTGTTTATTATTATAATTCATAATGTGTTTTATAACAANATAGAAATTAAATCTTGTTTATCATTATAATTCATAATGTGTTTTATAACAATTTGAATAAAAATAAAGAAAACAATTATACATATCAGTAATTTGACTAACTTTCCCACCTTAGTGTACAATATATTATTGTTCGCCCCCTTGTATTCCGAAACATGGCAGAATGTAACGATAGCGAATACAAATACTTCAGTTCTCCTGTCGCGTATGTTGCCCAATGGTCACGGAAGCTTTGCGGGTCTGCAGTAAGGCAGGGATATACGTGACGCTTGGCTAACCTTTTCTACTTTGCGTGATGTGTATGTTTCATTCAAATATTTTAATACATTCGTACGGTTCGAAGCATTGCGTGACCCAATCAGTATGACAGGGTTATTTTCCATTTAGATGAATTATGAGAGCATTTGTATATTTTGTATACCCGTGAACTAGCACCATCCACTTCCTCTTTTCCTACAGTGCTCGCAACGAGTGAAAAATAATGAGAGAGTGAAAGTCCAGGAGTCAGTGTCAGCAGTGCGAGATCGCTGACTCTTCCTTTCGATTTAGACACTGTTATTCGTGTCAGCTGAATCTTTGTTAGTTCGGGGACCAACGCCTACATCAGTCGATTCGTAGAATATATAAGACAACTGTAAAGAACAGGAAGCTTGATCTCTAACCTTTGACACCGCCTCAAGTTAGTAGCTCGATCTCTAACCTTTGACACCGCCTCAAGTTAGTATATTTCGCAGTCTTGTACGAGTACCGTGGGATGTATTTGGAAGGGGTGGAGCGATATCTCTCCATTGGTTACATCTCCTTCCTTTTCTTTCTCTGCGGCGACTGAACGTCCATGTATCCTGATAAAAAAGAAAAGTAAACCATTTCATAAGAAGAATACTGATGTGTGGGGCTTGGCGGGACTGTTATTATTGGAAAAATGTTTTTAAAAAATGTTTGGAAAGTATTATTATTTACGTGCTGAAAGACATCGATATCATGGGTCTCTGGGTCTATGACCTCAAGAACTGGGCGTGAAAACAGGGCAGTGTGAGTGCAATCATTTGCATTCTGGAGCAGAGGTGTGCTCCTGAAACGAAGGATGAACCAGTCGGTGGATCGGTATTTGTAAATGGGAAATGTAGCGTGTTATTGAAGCTTATCTATATGGAGCGATAGCGGGTAGTATTGGGTGGTTAGGCTATTGTTAGTAGGTGGGCCGCTTAGCTGGGTTTAACAACAACTTAACCCACGTTAGTAGGAGTAGTTAGTAATAGTAAGAGTTATTGATACTAGGAGGAAGTGGATAGAGGAAGAAAGGTTCGCGTTTCAGTAGTCACAGCTATGTGAACAGTTTAAAAAAATTCTTGCCCCACCGGGAATTGAACCCGGGTTGACTTGGTGAAGAGCAAGAACGCTGCCACCTGAGTGACCAGAGGGGCTGACCGGTGGGTCGGTGGTCGGTCGGCAGGCAACAGGCTGGTGGAGTAGGAGAGAGCTCCCGATTCCGTCCGGGCAAGGCGCGGTGGGTCGGCCGTCCAGGGACGAGGTTCTCTCTACCGCCGACGGATGTGCCTGGGCTCGGCGGCCAAGGAAATGTCAGAGGTCGCCGCATGGCGGGAATTGAATCGCGCTCACCGACCGCACGCAAAGCAAAGCGAGAGACTGGAGGCGTACGCTCGGAAACACGGGTCACGGCGCGGGTGGGTGTTGGAGTCACGGGTCACATCTCCCGACGAAAGGAACAAAGTGGGTTTTTTTTTAGTTTTTAAGGTACAGCACAAACTCGTATATCCGGATTGAATATTTTTTTCCCTTACAATTCTACCCACTGTTTAAGAATAGTTTTTAATGCGGTACTGTCCGGGGGTTCAAAAGGGGTAGTTAACCCCTGGCCCCAATAAATGGGGTTCTTAAAGAGGTCTCCAAAATCGAAATGTTGTCACCGGAATAATATGATTTATACGATGTGTTTTCGACACAGAGGATGGAATGAATTATTGTTGGTTGTTAATTTTCACGATATGTCAATAATTTGTTGAAACATTATAGTTGATCAATTTAAAATTGCAGTAATTAAATTAATTATAGATATATTTGTGTGATTTATAAAACTACATTATTTAAATTTTCATTTATTCATAATGTATATTCTATAATCTTCTTAGTAGGACTGATCTACTAAATGTGTATTACAATTATTTGCTTATCGTTTACGTATTTTTATTTATTGTGATCTGTACCTGAAGATAAACACAAGGTGTCCCAGAAATATTGCGACAAACATTATTCACGGCGATGTATTGAGTAAGATATACCAAGAGGTGAATGGGACCGTCTACGTAACTGCAATTCCAGTGAACTTTTGGATGTTGGTGTACACGAGTTTCTATTAGGAAAATTCGTACATACTGTGAAAGTTGAATGTCAGCGTAGAATTATTCTGTGTATGATAATAAGCTTCTTTAGGTTATAACACGTGGATTAAACTATTTCTGTTCTTGTAAGGCGCTCTACATCTGTGGGGATTAGTGTGGGAACCTCATCTACGTGGTCAATGCATTACTTCCTTTATGGGAAGTATTTTCTATTCATTTTTTCCTACATAGCTGACAATTTTCTCGGTTTTCTTGAGAATACTTTTAAGGGTACTTTTTACTAAGATTTTGTTTTACTCCTGCTTTCCTTGGATATCTTAGTCGATATTCCCATTTTCTTTCCCTCAGTGTAAATGTTATCATTTTCCTCCAATTGTGATGGAATCCGTGGCCATCTCGACCTTTCTTTCTATGCGAAGAGTTTCAATTCGAGTAGGTACTCGGAAGAAGTATTTGCTTAAACAGCGATTAATTACAAAGTTGCTCAGAATTCTTAGAATAGAGATATGTGTAACCTTTCATTACTGATATATTCTTAAACTCGGAATCAAATCAAATTAATTGACCGGAGAATATCCAGAACCTTGATTTCTCGATGCAATGGTATCCAGAGGGGAATCGAAATCGGTACATTCCTTCGACCGTATCATTCAGGAATAATTTTGTACAATTTCCTCCAAAAAATATAAAAGATATTAATAAATTGAATCCCTTCAAGTCCGCAGTTAAAAGTTTTCTTATGCTTTATTGCTTCTATAATGTGAAAGAATTTACTGATTTCAATAAAAGTAGTTAATAAAAGATTCAATTTACCAATTAATATTGTTTTCCTTATGTTTTCGGATGATGTAGCTGATGTTAGTTTCTTTTACACTTTGTCACGCCGTTGTTATAGTACTCTACGTTCTGGTTGAATTCCTTTTTTCATGCGTGTTGTTTTTTATCTCATTTGTAATAGTTTATTTCCAACTGTAAACGGCCTTGGCACGGTTCTATACATTACCTCTAGCCCCATCCTGACCCGGGTTTTCTCTGGTTTTCCTCCGGGGAGTGGCGGATTTTCCATTGACCAGAATGTCATTTAATAATAATAATTAATCTCGAGTTTTTCGCTGCACATTAAATCGAGGATTCATTTCGGGATAATGAATTGATAACTACGTATTTTATTAAAATATTGAAATGTCCTTGGGTCCTTGATCGGAATCGATGGGATGGTCCCTTGCCTGTTCTCGGAGAATAACTTAGTTAACTATCCCCTATGTGGTCATAAGCAGTTTGCAACTTATTTGACTATATAGTGTATTTATTTATTTGCCATTTTATAATATAAAATAGTCAGTGGAACCATGTTGAGGCAGAGTTCTTCATTTCCCTCGTGGTCGCTGTTCGTAGCATTCTCACGTCACCTCATTTTGTGAGGGAATGTGATTCCTTTAGGCAAGGTCATTTCTTTCTGCTGGCTAACATTCCAGAGATTCTTCCTATCAATTTTGAGTAATCCTCAAGTTTCTTTCTCTCTTAATCATAGATTCATCATCCGTATTGCTGATTCAAATTATAGGATTTTTTTCGCTTTTCATGATAATTTGAGGTTGGGAAAGCTTAAAATGAGCTCAATGCTTAGGAATGTGTTATTCGGTTCTGTTTTATTGTGTCGAACAGAATTTTCAGAATTATTACCATAAATGGCTGAACGACAATCTTCGGCGTCTGTGTTTACAGTGGTGTTGGTCTTTTCTTTCTTTTTTTTCCTACGAACTTTTCTTCGCAGTGTCTTTGCCAGCATTCATCTCTTTGTCCGCATATGTCTGTTCACGAAGTTACTTCGAAATCATGCGGTTACTAAATATACAAAAAGCCACGAGATTGAATCTCATTTAAGAACGCTTTTTCAATTCCAGGGACATTTCTTTCTTAAATCCGGAGGTTCTTTTTCATCAGAGAAGGAAATAACATGAAAGTCTTCGTAATATTTTTACTCTCGTTTTATTGAAAGAACAACGTGCCCAGCACTCAAAATGCGTGTCATTTTTACAAAATTTTCTTTATTTTAAATCTTGGAATCTCTCTTAATTCACGTAATATTTCGGAGAACAAAATAAAACAAGTATATTTTCGTTTTGAATTTGGCGAAACCCCGATTTTTCTTAGCTCTTTCCAGCTGAACCGGACTGGGGATGCAAGTAGGCTTTTATAAATACTTTAAACCACGAGATCGTAACTGCAAGCTCCCGGGGACAGAGGTACAAACATTACAAAATTAAAGTAATAATAATGATTTATTCCATCCATATAATTACAAAATACATAATAAACAATAATCATAGGAATAACTGACTACAATTAGTAGCGGTCAGTGAGAAATTTAGACCAGCATAAAGCGAAAAACAAAGTAATCTGGTCATTTCATTACTATTTAATTGCCGTGGCGTTTGACGTATTCCAATTGAATTATTCATTTAACGCCAAGAAAAATAACATACCGCTGAGTGAGCGAAGCAGCTGGTCGTGCACTAGAAAATAAATATAATCATTTAAAAATATGTTGGGAATCAACATAGGGATTGCTTTCTTCCGCTCGTACATGAGTTAGGTTCTCTACTTTTGAAAATTGTACACAATAAATAAATAAATAATTGTACCTAATTTTTCGTTAAATGTGACAAAATTCACATAATTCAATTTACTTACCTACGTCTTGCTTTCCTCCCTGAAACATATTCATATCTTCCGGACGCCATGTTACTACCCTTATTCCTTGGAATATCATGATTAAACTTCATTATTCAGATCGTGTGTTATTGTGGTGTAGATCAACCGTCTCCGACCGGTGGCTGCTGATGATGCCAACATAAGCTGTCCAAAGCCTCTTTGGCACTACGAATAAAATATTTTCGGTTCTAACTATTACTTTTGTTTTATGGTCCGCGAGGTTCTGGGACCTCGTCATACTCGTCACTTCAAATGGCAATTTTTGATCTTATTTAAATAAATAAACTATTGTTCTACGATATTAACTATTTTTTCTCTATGGCATAAATATTAGATTGTTCAATAGTTTTGAATTATTCTTGAGAAACAGGAAACAAATAGTAAAACAAATAAACATTACTATATAATTAGTGTCTAATCTTGTGTTGAACATATTTATCTCAGGCAAAGTACGCATAACAATCCCATATGATTTCGTTGCTTCAATACTACATTTTCATAAATGAGTATGTTCAGTTTTCTTTGTGATTGAAAAGCACTGTACCTTTTTATATAGAACTGTGACATCTCATATTGAATAAAATTGAAATTTCTGTGACCATTATTCGATAAACGCATTCATCGTCTTAAAAAAAAAACTGTTGGTGGTCCACGAGGTCCGATATGCTGGCGACTGTTGGTCAAGGTGGGCACTTGTCGTTTGTAAGGGCTCTACGGAACTGAGGAACAATTCTTTAATTTTTTTAATTAAAGTGATTTAAATACGAATATTCTTATCTTAGGAGTGTGCTGAAGTGTTTAATCCGGAAGCCTTTATCGGAATTGATGCGATGGTCCCTTGCTTGCTTCCGGAGAGTAAATTTCTTGTACTTCACGTGGTCATTCGCAATTTATAACTGCTTTTTTGACAATAAATTTATTTGCTTTGTAATACTTTCTTGTTTTAATCGCACTCGTGCTATTATTTTGTGGTTTTGTAGAAATGTTGAAGGGAGACAGACTTGTGTCCTTCCTTCTATTAGTCGTCTCTGTCTTTCCCTCGCATTCCGTTCCCTCTCGTCTTTCCTCCCCCTTCACCACCCTACGAATGATGACTAATCGATCTGTTCTCTTCCCCTTCTACTCCTTCTGACGCGTGCTTTCCCCAGAAACGGGTCCTCAACTTACCTTATACAACCTTGCAAGGCAGTCATGGTAGGAGTAAGAGCGGGTCTTTTTTTTCTCCTGACTCTGGATGTATATAACAGTGATGATCAGTGCTCGGGTTTTGCGTGTTTTCTATATTTTTCCCTCGATTTTCTATGCTTGTGACGAATCTACTTGTATCATTTTATCGCCGTGGGGGCATTTGACTTTAATTAAATAGTGCGNTCATTTTATCGCCGTTGGGGCATTTGACTTTAATTAAATAGTGCGTATTCATGCATAGATTTCTAGAATTTTGATTGCATAATAAATGCATATTTCTTTGTAAAAATTGTTGTTAGAAGTCTGTTTTCTTATGAGATATTACTGTAATCGATAAGAATTTACATGTTTATTATTTACGCTACTTAAACTGTAAGAAGGAGCTTAGTGGTATTATTAAACTAAAATCCATTTACACTGATACGTTTTTCGTAACAAGTTTGAAATTTCGTTTTAAAGTGTATATTTCGAATTTTTAGTGCGTGTCATGTACTTCTTTGCGCTTTTTTACAACTTTCTAATGCATATTTTGGATCTTTTAGCGCATATTTACTACTATTATCGCCCATTATATAATCAAAGTAAATAATTTAAGACTTACTCAAAATATGCAATATGTTTGAATTTACGAACAGACAGAGAAAGGCTATCAAGTATTTACAATACAATATTATGCCATATATGTGTGAATTTTACTTTTTTGTTTCTATTAAATTTAATATCATGTTCAATTGTTCTGTTGTTATGTTTCTTGTTATACGAGTAATTCGAACACCTCAGGACGACTCAAACCTGGAGTCGTAACGTTCTGTTCTAACAAAAGGACAAAAATCATGGTATTCATCCATCAAAAGATCGTAAGTCTTATTTATTTATTGTCCCAATTGTTTGTACATCTCGATCCGAGCCCTGGTTATGATGTGATGAAGAAGGAATGTCGTAGCATCGCTAGTGGTTGTGGTTTCTGGGCGCATTGATGTGATGACCGCCTCGACAGTCAGTCCCTCTATATTGTTGTATTTGTAAATGGGAAAATGTAGCGTGGTATTGAAGCTTATCTACATGGAGCGATAGGAGTTAGGAGCTGGGTGGTTGGCCATTGTTGGTAGGTGGGTTTACCAACAACTTGGCCCCCACGTGGAGGGGTTAGTAATAGTTAGTGATACTAGGAAGAGTAGGAGGTGGAGAGAAGAAGATGGGTTCGCTTTTCAGTAGTCACAACTATATGAACTGGGATATTAATGTGAAACGCTACATCGGGAATCGAACCCGGGACGACTTGGTGATGAGCGACAACACAACCACCTGCGCCACCGCGGGGGCTTAGTCAGTCTCTCGGGGACCGAAGAGAGGAGTCATAGCGGATCGTGCGAACGCGCAGGTTGTCCTCGGAGGCAGTAGCTCCAGGAAATACGTGCGTTGTAGTCGCCGGTCCGGTTACTCGCGGTTTCCTCCCGTCGCCTCCGCCCATGCATGCGCGTCGCACATAGAAGTGGAAACTCGATTGTGCGTCTTGTCGTCCGCGCGCATGCATTCTCTTACTCGCGTGGTGACCGTGCGCGGGGACCGAGCCGGTCTGGCGTTGCGGCGCAGCGGAGCTTTGCCCGGCGCCCAGACAATGACGACCTTGTGCTGGGGTGAGTACTCCTGGGATTCTCAATGGTATATTGCGGTTCGAAATGATCGTATCGCGACACGAGAGACGGATCCGAAACATTTTTTATATAATATATATTGATAAACAGTATAATTTTTTACTCAGTTGCATTGTTTTAATGGTGCTTTCAGTTTACGGGTAACAGTTGTCTGTTTCAACTTCTTGAATGTCGTATAGACCTGTGTTGTAATACTTCTACTGTTATTGTATGCAGTGGCGCATCCAATCCGTCCTGAACTCTTAACAGATAAAATTGAAGTTGATAAATGGCATACTTTGTAAAAGTGTTAACAGATTAATAATTATCAGTAATGTAAGAGAAATGAAGAAACGAGGAGTTACACGATAAGAACACAGTAATAAACACCCAAGAGAAATATGAGGTTTTTAAAGATTACGTAAAAAAATTAGGAATAATACGTCACGCATTAGAAAGAGAAATTGCGCGGGATGATAGTAGATGAGTATCCACTTCCTCGTGGTAGGGAACGGAAATTTGTGAAACCAATAACAAAGAGATATGAAAATGGATTAAAATAAGATAAAGAATAGATAAAAGAATTTAGCCTTGTAATGACCAGGTTAAAGACAAGGCGGTCTAGAAGACCCTAGACCAAAATAAATCGAAAAAAAAGAAGTTATTGATAATATAATTATTGTTCATAATAATACTAGATTAGTAAAATTAATAGTACCAGATTAATAAAATTAATAACACCAGAATGTTAATTATTTATTTGATGTATTTTTTTAAAGGTAATATTTATAAAATATGTTGTAAAACCAAAATTTTAAAACAAAAATCTTCCCCGGTTAGCCCCCCACCCTTTATTACGGCCTAGCTTCACCACTGATTGTATGCATCCTGCAATTCTTTAATGCTGCTGTGTGGATTTATAAGGAAGCCAAAAAGAGTACTACTTATATAAATACAAAGGGGTCCTTAACGATTTATTTTCAGTTTCTTAAATTTTGAGAATATGTTTCGTTATGGATCGAATAGAACCATCTTCCTAGACATTCCTAGACATCAATATTAAATTCTTGTGTTGCGCACCAAGTGTATGATTTTTTTTCTTTGAAAAAGTATTTTTAGAAAAGTAAAAGATTTCAGAGTAGTGTGTGTTGTTAATGATATATTACGATGTTTAAAACAGAAACCGCGTTATGGATCGTTCAGGTTTTGGTTGTATTGTAACTGTGGTTTCCCTACGATCCAGGAAATATCTTTTGTAAAAGTTAGGAAAACAACGTTGTACTTCATATCTAACTGAATCTAACTTTCGGTGTAACATTATGAATGCATCAAGTCCGAGCATTCAATATTTGAGTTCCATTTTTATGATTTTTTTAATTTTAAATCTAGAGTTCATCCTCAATAAACATGTTTCTACAAAGTTCATCTTGATTTTAAGATTATATTTTATTGTTTATTTGTTTTTTTAATTTTATTTTATTGACTCATTCCATCCCAATAAGCGCTTTGCCCCCTGCATAAATGGTTGAACTCTAGGAATTTTGAAAAAATTCACATTTGAATTGAGGATTAAAAGGTGATTCAACTTATTACATAATCTCATTTCCGGACAAATATAAATATAAACTTCATTGTCAAAAAAGCAGTTACAAACTGCGAAGGACCACGTGGAAGATAATAAACTAATTTACTCTGCGGAAGCAAGCAAGGGACCATCCCATCAATTCCGATCAAGGGCCCTAAGGCAAAGGCGGATTTAACATTTCAACATACTCGATAAATATTGTTCGGTGATAAATACATTAATACCATCGGTCAAAAGCAATGTCGTCCTTATATTATGATGTTTCAAATATTTGCCAAGAAATAATATTATTTTTGTTTTATTTAACTGGGTCTTTTTTCATTTTCTATATGTATTATTTTCGGGGAAAGGGTGATTGGGAGGTTCTATCTCCGAAAAGCTCCTCTTTCGAGCGCCTCTGGTGTCAACTTGAGAGAGTGACTTTCATGCACGTTCTCTACGCAGAAAACAGGTGAGAACGGGAGATTAATATGGAATTGCTTTACGAAGTCCCTCCATTTAAGGATGGAAGTGTGTCATTCATTAATCTCGTGATATAGCTGAGTGCGGAATGCATCAAGTTCTAAAAGCGAATTTCTGTAAAGCGTGTGACTTTCACAATATACAATATTTGTCTGAATTGAAACGCACAGATGGCGGTTTGCACATGAGATTTCATATTTAACAAAAAGGAAATACATATTTTTGTGGAATAACAATTGTTTTTAAATTATTTTTGCTTGGTGTTATTGAATGTCAAGCACCTTATGTAGACAAACATGATATGTATTGGATGAATTCTCCGATTACAAATATGAGTATCTCATTCCATCATTACTTGTACATATTCTTCTTCACGTCTCGCGATTATTCGTTTTTTTTCGTTTCATGAACTCCTTTGTTTACTAGTTTTTATAGTAATTATAAGTGTCGTAGCTCTAACTTATTCATGAGCGAAAGGGGAAACAATGAATGGTAGGAACTTGAAATTTATTCGAGTTTTTTTCAGGGACTCACTGAGATAAGTGCTAAAGTTTGCTTTTCTGTATTTTCGCTATATCTCACAAACTAAGATATTATCGGTTCACACAACACCTTACACCAAGATATTCAATTGCTAAAATTCCGAATCTTTACCCTTGCATCCTAATGGTTCCCCGGTCAGTCCTTCGATCATGAAAGCGACGTATTATTGCGTCATATCAGTCTTCGATTTTATTAGTAGATCCTTCATTATTAGCATTTACGTATTTTATGGATACAAAGGGAAGAAAACCTCTACATAACTCGCCAACGTTTCGGATATATTCTGTCCATC
>NNCF01125976.1:0-52605 GCA_002313205.1 Laupala kohalensis | reverse complement strand
TTTATATATATATATATATATATATATATATATATATATATATATATATATATATATATATATATGTATTGCGTTTAGGTCATATATAAACGAAACTCAATTTTTACGCGGCAACGTTTCGACAACTATTTGTTCCTTTACCCTACGAAAAAAGGTGTGCGTGTAAAAATCCTAACCGTGCTTATGAGTAAGATTCTCGAGTGACACGCTTTGTCATCCGTGCCGGAACTTCGCCAACGCCTGCCGATATCGCTTCGACGGCTTTGACGTGCGTTGCTCCGGTTGCTAGTTCGAGAGTGGGCTTCGTGGAGGCGATACGTGCTCACGGAGAACGTTCATCTTCTCCCACGTGCGATTCGAACGACTCCCGGAACGAATCAGATTCACACGGAAGATAGGAGTCTTTTTCCCCAAGTATTCTTCGTACTTGTAGTCGTTTACCTACGATCTTAAACCTACGTCCCGTCATCTCGTCTCCAAGAGTTCGTTGAAAGCTCATTTCGTAGTATTTCAAGTACCAGGATTTTCTTTCACAGTGTTTGGAACATGTGTCTTTTCTTTACAACACTAGCGTCAATTTCGACTTGTCCGGATCATTTTGAATGGTTAAGTCCGTGTAGCGTGATATTGTCTCCGGTATTGTGGTTTTACGTCCTCGATAATCAATTTTTCCAGAGGAACCTTTAAAAGGGTCCATCAATTCTGATCAAGGGCCCAAGACAGTGGCAGATTTAATACTTATAAAAAAACTTCTTAATACATATGCACTGTTGTCTATTTATTATGACAAAATGAATTCTAGATTTATCTGCAGTAAAAATAAGAGATTAATAATAACAACTATTAATGCCATTCCCGCCCATGGAAAATTTACCCCTGCCAGAAGGAAAACCATAGAATAACTCGAGCCGAGATGGGGTTACAGAGATAATGTACACAAACGTTCCAGGGTTGCGTGCAATTAGAAATAAACTATTATAAATAAATAGGAATAAAAACAACTTGCAGGAAAACAGAATTTACCAAAACATTTTTTTACAAACTGTTAAAGCAGCAAAATGCAAAATATGCCTACTCAGGTTTGCGAAATGATATTCATTGAACGTACGTGCTCGCAGGCGAAAACCGTCTCGGCTTCTTCGTGGAATGGATGGCGGAGAAGAAATCACACAACCAGCAACACAGATAAAAATGTTGTTCATCAGTGACAATACTTTGGTTCAGTGGGTAGAGCACTGAGCTGCTGGCTGGACTGGCTTCGATTCCCGGTGAAGTGTGTGATTCTTCCTCACACTTCAACGTCCAGAGTGACTCAGAGGCCTACTCAGTCTGTTGTAACATGAGTACTGGGTCCAACCTACCTGAGTGAGATGCTGGACACAACTCCTCCTTGTGCCGATGCTTAATATTTGCGGAGCTTTACCCTTCGAGAACCCCTTGGGTACACCCAGTGGCGGATCCAGACCGTAACCAGGAGGGGGCGTTACCGGGGAGCATTATTGTTTAAAAATTATGGTTTTACGACACAAATTTTATAAATATTATCTCTAAATAAAATGCATCATGTAAATAATTAACAATCTGGTATTAGTAATAACAATAATAATTATTTATTGAAGTTTTTAATATGGTATTATTAATTTAATGAATCTGATATTATTAATTTTATTCATATGATATTGTTAACAACAATAAATATATTATTATTAACAATAACAATTATATCTAATAACTTATTAATCTGGTAAGTGTTTAAAGGTATGCCATTTATCAACTTCAATTTTATATGTTAAAAGTTCAGGTCCCCATATCCGCCACTGGGTACACTTTTGGATCTTTGGGGTGCGGGCGGGGGGCATTGATGAGTATGAACATGGGTTCGATAGGATATAAATGACAATAATGGGTAAAAACCTGAAGATCCCAAGTTTGTCATTACACGCGATCGATGAAGGCCAGTCCATGTACAGATGTAAAACATAAAAGACAATTTAAATATATCGAGGAGTGAAAAGTGCATCCTTGGTAAGAAAGTGCTGCTCTTTTTAGAAAAATAGCAACTTACAGAAGAAATAATAAAGAAAAGAAAAGGTTCAATAATTTATTTCTCCGTAAATTACATATTTCTAATCATACTGTTGACTGTGTGACGTATTGTAAACTATATGACTGAAACCTATTTACGAAACCTTAGGAGAATTCGTGACTGAAACCTACATTATTTACGAATTTTACAGGATCATTATTTACTCGAAGTGAAAGAGTTTGCATTCCCTTCATCTACGTCTATGAATCAATTTTGATCATAAAATTATTCTGTATGTAGTGTCGATTTTGTACAGCTATTTTTCTTCTTTTAACATATTAATTATGCCCCTGATCAGTAACATTATAGACGTACACAATCCATGAGTATGTTGCACTATACTTTTATATAACTCACGGATCACGTATTGTGTAATCAAACGCCATTTTGGCATAGCTACCCCTGAAAATTTTTCCTGATCTGTTGTAGGTTAGTTTGACTTTGACACGAATAAATAAAAATAAATCAAAAATTTAGTGCTATTTTGATACTTACGATTTATAAACACTATTTACCGAATTATCTATAGTTTGTTAACGTGTACTTCTGAAATAACTTTTTTTTAATACAAATTTTCTGGTATTCTACTCTTATTATAATATGAACCAAACTATTTTTATTCTTATTTTATGAGTGTGCTGAAATGTTAAATCCGCCTCTGCCTTAGGTCCCTTGATCTGAATTGATGGGATGGCCCCTCGCTTGCTTCCGGAGAGTAAATTAGTTTATTATCCTCCATGTGGTCATACGCAGTTTGTACTGCTTTTTTGACAATATGTTTAATTTATTATTTCATTTAATATCGTTAAATAATATCGTTTAATAGTATAATTCTTTTTCTCCACGTTTCTTCAGATGATTCGCATCCTAACTCCCACGTGTCGTAGTGTACGGAGTCATCTCAGTCACCCGCGATCGTGACGCCCTGTGGGCAGCGGCTTTGACGGCGGGCAGCGAAAACCGGAGACGTTTCGTGCGTGACGCTCAACTGCCTTCGACTGTCTCGGGAGGAGGAGAGAACACGCGGGCGACTCTTGCTACTCCGTGATTCACGCGCTCTGCTCTCCTCGAGTCCTTTACGCAAGAGAGAACCGTCAATCGCGTCCAGAATTTTAGAGCGCGTAATTTCTCATAACAGGTTTATTTGTTATGCACAAATTCTCACATCCCTTTTGAGTACCAGCTGGTACTGGATGCTCTCCTAGTATTGGTAGAGTTAAGATTAGGGAGACATGGTACAATCATGTGACCAACTACAGCTGATTCACACCGCTATAGGATTGTTGATAAATGACGTCATGCGATCTTTGAGGATTTTTATTTCTCCCCTCTCCGTCCCCCGTGTCATGCTTCGTCACTTTATACCAAACCTAAACATTGCGTCATAAAACGACCTGCCCCCTTCCATCATAAGGAAATGAAAAACAATTATTAAAGAAGACAATATAAACATTTGTATACTTAGGAGGATTATAAAGTTCGCAGGAGTCGCGCGGAGAAAATAGTGCTTAAAGGATTATAAGACTTTTGATTTCATTGTAAGCAAAATTGTCTCAATATTAATAATATACCGGATGTAACGTAACGCTTTCTTAAATACCCTCGGTCCCCCTTCATCACAAACGGGCACGTTTCGTCACTTTGTACTCACTTAAATTAATGTCAGACATATAATTACATATGTTATTTAATATCTCGTAAACATGAACACTCTTCCCCTCGACATAGTCATTACAGGGTTCTCTTGTAAATTTCCTACACTTCCTTGCAAGTAAGGAGGCAGTCGCTGCATCCGCGATCTTCATTGCCATTATCAAGCCTAATTTTGATTCTTAGTCCTCAATTATGTCTTTGTCGTTTAGTAATGATGACAGGTCAGTATTTGGAGTATTATCTTGATTATGTTTATAGTGAAGGTTCAATCTTGGGAGGAAAATATTGTTCACTTTGATCCGCAAGACCTTGACGTAATTTATGAACAATCCCTATGAGAAAATGCGCGTAGCATTTTCCGGAAATATGAGAAATTTCGCATTCAATTTCCTCCCCTGACGGTTCTCTTTGGATTAAGGTCTCTACACTCCCTCCCTCCTTTTCATCGTCTTTCGCGAGGGAGCACGATCTCTGTCCAGAGAGTGCGGTTCCCTCAAAATGAGTCACTCTCTCCCTCCTCCTCTCAGTGGCACGCAGAGGAACTATACGGAACAAAATGATTGTATTCAAATGAAACGAGCGGGTCTCGTACTGTAGTCGAAAATAGCGGTCGCCAACCTCTGGTCCCAGGGACGGCTACAGGAAGAATGTTCGGGAGAGGGAGGCATTCTAAAATGACATTTAATTGCGCTTGACGTGTTACATGTGTTATCTCTAAATATAGTGAATCATGCGCGTGGACTGAATAAGGGTTTTACGTAGAGAAAACACTACGGTTACATACGTCTCTCTATGGTTACATACAGAAAACACTGTGGACTTATGTGTACTCATCTTTGGCACGGTTGTGTACATTCATTGTGTAGACCCATCCTGGCCCGGGTTTTTCTCCGGTTTTCCTTCGGATAGAGACGGATTTCTTATACAGGTTCTCTAGGCNGTCTAGGGGCGTGGTTATTGTAACAATAAATCGTGAATTTAGTGTTATTTCAATTCTTATGATTTTTAAACACTATACTCAGAATAATCTATAGTTCGATAACAATTTGTACGTGTAAATTTTTGCGTTAAATTACAAACATATTGACATTCTATTAGTATTATAACTCGCAGTTAACTTTTTATCTTATCTAGGACTTCTTGCTGAAATTTTTGAATCCGCCTCTGCCTTAGGGCCTTTGATTGGAATTGATGGGATGGTCCCTTGCTTGCTTCCGGAGAGTAAAATTAGTTTATTGTTCTCCACGTTGTCATACGCAGTTTGTACTGTGTTTTTGACAATAAATGTATTATTATTATTATTATATGGGAGTACCCAAGGATTCGCAGCGAGATACAAATTCTGAGGAAGGAAATGATTTCTTCAAACCTTTGTATATTACATAGGAATCATAGTTAGGATACTACAAGGTTCGGAAGTCACATCCAAAGATTTGGAGAAATCGTCTTCTGAATTTGAATCTCACAACCAAACCTGTTGTCTCAGTGTAATGAGTCATGAGAAGTAAAGAATATAAATATACTTCAGTTAATAGTGAATTTTATGTTGCTCAAAGTGTCAATTTTTCGTAAAATTTCTGCCTCTCTGGGCTCTTAGAAGAAATAAATAGTTCATTGAGCAATATTTTGAGTACCCTTCTGTATATGACCTAACTTAGATACATATACAGGAGAAATAAACATTTTTTTCACTTTATTCGTACTTAAATTATTACGTGTTAGTTGATATCTCTTAAACATGCACACCCAGCCCCTCGACATGGTCATTACAGGGTTCTCTTGTGGAATGACTTCTTCGATGTTAATGTTCACCTATAACCCTTCTTTCAAATGAAGAGACAGGCGCAGCATCCACCATCTTCATCGCCATTAGGGAGTTTAAGTTTGATACGTCTCCTCAAATGTGCCATATATGTCTGTCGTTTAGTGATGATGACAGGACATTATTTGCAGTATTTTCTTGATTATGTTCACACTCATGTTTTAATCTCTTGGACGGAGAATACAGTTTATTTTTTTCGGAAGGAACCATGACCCCCATGATCCCCTCTCTGTAGCCAACATTGTGCTGTCCGCGGGAAGCGTTTTGTGGTTCGGAGAGAAATCTGAGCATTAATTCCAATTTTATAACGGAACGATATATTCGAGGATGGGTCATCAATAAAAGATTCTTTTTACAACGCCAACGTTTCGACAATTTATTTTGCCTTCATCAGGGCTGCATGATATGGAACCACACAATCATCAATTACCACCAGCCATAACCTCTAATTACAACCCACTACATTTCTACAACCTTCCTGGAGTAGGTCAAAAACAAAAATAACAATGGCAATTCATAAGTTCACTCACTCAACTTAGTGATGTGAACCATTTCTTTAATTAATCTCTTTTTGTAATTAGGTTCAATATATATAATTTTTGCATTTTGAAAATCAAAACTGTGTTGATTTGCCAAAGCATGTTTTGCTAAAGCACACTTGGGTTGAGCCTTTTTAAGATCATACATATGTTGTTTGAATCTCCTTCTAACCAACTGTGAGGATTGCCCAACATAAACCTTATCAAACGTTGGCGTTGTAAAAATAATATTTTATTGATGACCAATCCTCGAATATATAGTTCCGTTAATATATATTGGTCAAGATCAACATCATAATTGAAATTCCAATTTTTGCTATATTTATATGGGAGAGGAAAAGACGAAATTATAGGAAATCGCCAACACATCTTTTAATGTTGTACAATACTACATTTGTGTCATGTACTCCGTCCGTTTACGCACAAAGGGCTCTAATGACCTTGTCGTTGGCGAGCTCTAAAGCAAAAAAAAAAAAAAAAAAAATGTTTACGCAGAAAAAGAAAGAAAAAAATTGGGATTTTTTTGTGCTCTCCAATACCTTTTTATTTTATGTTTAAAAGATATTGAATATGTGTTGGGTCTTGAAAGTGATAATATAAATTCCGTCATTCTGGTCGTTCATTCGAACTTAGAATTTATAGATTTTCTACTGCCTTTACGCGGGTAGTGGAAAAGAAGTGGGCATTGAACAGCGAGGCGCGATGTGAATTATTTAATCAATCGAGATCACATCAACATCTTTCTTTTGATAGAAACGCTCTTCGTGCTCGCACTAAATGACAAATCAATACTGGTGCGCAGTGCTAATAGGGTACGTCTCTGCTTCTGCTAATTGTTGCTCGCCCCCGAGGATCGCTCGTAACCACAGAAACGGGGAAGTCCCCCTTTCGCGCCATTTTGGTTTCGTGTTCCCCTTCCCACAAAGTGGTAATAATGTTCATCGATTTAAGACTTGGAAAGTAATTATTTATGAAGAATAGCGTAAGTTTTTTATGTTTGTAATAAATTCATATCGTTTAAATACGTTTTATGGCGTGTTGTAAATAAGATTTCCCTGTGGAGTGCTTTCAAATTTANTGGCGTGTTGTAAATAAGATTTCCCTGTGGAGTGCTTTCAAATTTAAGTACGTGGATGTCTTATTTGTTATGGTAGTCGAAATCGATACACAGTGGCGAATCTATGGGGTCTAAGTGGGTTATAGCCCCCCTCCCCCATTGGACCTGAACTTTCAACAGATAATGTAGAAATTGATAAATGGATCTTTATATTTTAATATGTTGCTATTTTAAGCAATTAATACATTTATTAGGGCTCTAATGACCTTGATGTTGGCGAGCCCTAAAACCCCATTAAAAACATTTATTAACAATTAATAAATTTAAAGAATTATTAATTATATATTTGATAAATTAATATAATATATTAAAATTCTAAATCGCAATGTGTTCTGTATATGTATATGTATAAGTTAATTAATGAAAACGGTAGAACAACGTTTTGTATTTTCAACGACTCGTCACTCCAAACCTCCGATCCAGATTCCTTTGAATCAGCCGAAATATCAAGTTAGAAAGCTTCGAAACGGCAGCCAAGAATTGGATGATGTCGGCCGTGGAAGTCTGCGAGGTAACTGAAACTGAATGTTCAATGTATATCAAAGCATACTTACATCTAGAAATAGTTAATAATTGTAGATAAATAGATCCAATTCATTCAGCAGACACTGTGTTTAGAGAAAAAAAACTCAAATCAACTTTTTTCTAAATACAGTGTCTGCTAAATGAATTAGGTCGAGTTATTTGATATTATTTACAAGTTTTAACACAAGTTGTAATAATAAAGAAATAGTTAGTTAACAAGGAATTTTAAATTAATTAAACTGAGGCTGTAGATGGCTGGAGTACACAACTCGTTGTTCCCATCTCGGCTGTGGACGGGACAACTACACCCTACTGAGAGCACGTGGTATTTAATATTGTACAGTGGAGCCTCCTTAACTCGAACTTCAAGGGAAAGGTCATAAGTTTCGAGTTAACGAGTTTTCGAGTTATAGAGGACTTCGAGATACGGAGTTATTAACATTATCAATTTCGACTTATAGAGGCATATGTTATTCAAGTTACAGAGTCATGAGAAAATACAAATTCGACTTATACAGATTTATTTTATTACATTTGTATTGTACATAATTACATATACAAAGATTATTTTACGGTAAAGGAACAACTTGAAAATATGCACATATTAAAAGACATCTGTAATTTGCTTTTGAGTCAAGGAATTAACACATTCTTTGTCAGTTGAATTTTGGTTGTAAACAAGGCTCTAAATATATTGTCCTGGATACCACTATATATTTCGATGAAAGTACGAAATCATTTCTTGGAATTGGTTATTGACGACAACGAAACTATTGCGAAAAGATTATCGATTTACAGAGGCCGCAAAGTTTCCATACTGCTTTTTCGTGTTATAGAGTCCGCAAGATTTGTAGTTCGAATTAGAGAGCGTGATATATGGATAGTACATCACAGGGAAATCATATTCAGATCGAGTTATAGCGCCTAAGTAATTCGAGTTACAGGATTTTTTGTTCTTCGGGGAATGGCTAATTTCTTAGAGAGGATTTCGAGTTAACTGGTTTCGAGTTAAAGAGTTTCCCCTGTATTACCAATCATGCTATTTAATTCAAAAAACAGTATAATAGATTCACATTTTGGTTTGAGATCCAAATTCAGAGGAAGGAAATGGTTTCTCCAAATCTGTAGATGTGACAGTCCAACCTCTGGATGACATGCTAATATCATAGTGTTCAAAGTATGAGATTGGATTGTCATATCCCAAAGATGAAATTTATTCCTTCTTCTGAATTTTGATCTCACATTGGATTTTTAGGTACAACCAGTGGCGGATCTAGGGGGGGGGGGAGGTTAGGGGGTTATAGCCCCCCCTTCATTGGACCTGAACTCTTTACAGATAAAATTGAAGTTGATAAATGGTATACTTTGTAAAAGTGTTACCAGAGTAATAAAATTAATAATACCAGATTGTTAATTATTTATTTGATGCATTTTATTTAAGGGTAATATTTATAAAATTTGTGTTATGAAAGCATAATTTTTAAACAAAAATACTCCCCGGTTAGCCCCCCCCCCTTCTTGATTACGGTCTAGATCCACCACTGGTACACACAGCGTTCTCAACGTAATACAACTTTTCGCAGCGTACGTCAACACAAATAATCACGTTTTAAACTTTTCTTGAGCTGTAATGAAAAGTAGTGATAAACAAATTATTTATTCTATTCATAAAACTGATTCGGTTTTACGATGTAGTTTCTTGTATAGTTTCTGTCGTTAAGAAGTAGAGTTGTATTTGTAAATGGGAAATGTAGCGTGCTATTGAAGCTTATCTACATGGAGCGATAGGAGGTAGGAGGGTAGAATGGTAGTAGTATAGGTGGGCAGGTTAGCTGGGTTTACCAACAACGTGACCCACGTGGAGGGGTTAGTAGAAGTAGATAGTAATGGAGTTATTGATTCTCGGAGGAGCTGGATAGAGGAGGGAAGGTTTGCTTTTCAGTGAACACAGCTATATGAACTGGGACATTAATGTGAAGAGTTACAAATTTTCTGGCCCCATCGGGAATCTAACCCGCAATTACTTGGTGATGAGCGACAACACTACCACCGCTGGGGCTAAGAGAAGGGTGACTGGACTTGCGGAGTAGTTTCTGTGTTGCGACTGATTTCCTAAAGCAGATTTTGGCGTTACGCAATGTACAGAAAGGTGTTTTAGTGGATTTGGCGTAATATTATTTTTCATAGAAAGGTAATGTTTACGAACGTGACTTTTCCTTGTGACAGTTTTATAACAAACAAAGACTAGACGGTAAGATTTATTCGTATTATTATACTTCTTGGAAGTCATTTTATTTTATCGGTAAGAACACAAAATTTACGTGTATCTCCGTTAAGGCGTGTTTTCTCATTGCATGTTCTGTAATGTATAATATTTGGAAATTCGTCACCTTTCGGTCCAGTACCTGTTGGATTATCGCGAGTCTACTGTAAAGTTGGGAAGTAACGCGGGGCGTTCTATTTATTTTTAAACTGTGTTATGTGCAAGTGTTTCGTTATCTCGGTATCTCTTCCCCGCCATTTGTCTTCTTCGCACTCCGTTCCTTCCTTGTCTCTCGATGCGACGTGCCGGGCATCTTACGCGAGGCTTCGCCTTCACAAGGGTCGATGTCCCTCGGAGGACGCGTGGTGTCTTGTCTTGAACGGAGGGAGGGAAGGTGACTGGGAGGTGACCGAATACGTCCTCTCATCACCCTTCCAGCTTCGTGTCGCAAGCGCCATGGTGTCACCACATCGACCGTAGTTCGCAGATCGTGTATACTCCCCGCAGTAGTAATGAGGGCAAAGAATAGAAATGAGGGAGGAGCCTAAGGACCATGTGAATGTTGAGGAGTCACTGCCAGCATTGCTAAGAGATTGCCTACTCTTTGTCGCGTGGGCGTTTTAGGCCGTGTCCTGCGTGAGCGACAAAAGCGTGCGACAGCGCGCGACAACTTCAAGCGACAAAAGTGTAGCGTCGCTTCGCCATGATTCAGTGACCTGCGTTTAACCCAAATGGCGTCGTGTAAAACACGCGAAAAAATAATAATAAAGGGGACTCAAAGGGGACATCTCCTGCATACTTCTCGTATCAAAATTTCATTAAGAGACTTTTTTTATAACTCGAAATTTGCACAAAAGCGTGAGGTAAATTTGCACACGACCTTACTCGTGTCAGCAGAACCTTACATTCGCACGCTACCGCTCACACCAGCCGCTTCGCACATAACTACGGGTTTAAGCAATCTATGTGTGGGTGCCACTTCATTACGTCAGGAATGGGTGGAGCTAGGCTGGACCACCCCCCGCAGCAGACATATGGCAACACTGCGCTTTCGCTTCATTGGTTACATCCCATTACTTTTTTTTGGCTGCGCGGACAATAAATCTCACCCCAATATGACAGACAGCGATGGTCTAGTGGTAACGTATTTTGCCCCCCACCCCTTCCAATAACACACCCTCCCTCCTCCCACTACCTTCTCGACGGCGCTGGTCTTGAAAAGATGCAATTTGCACAATCGCGAAGCGTTTATATACTCAGATGAATCCATTATTAATATTTTTTTCCTCATTTTTATTGAATTAAACGGGTCAGTTTTGGATAAATTTGTCACCGACACATTATTACACGTTAGAGCAAAGTATAGTAATTCTGGGCTAAAGTATAGTGAAATTTGACTTAGTAAGAGATGTTAGGTTGTTTAGAATTTATTGGAAAATTATTTTTTTTACCGTAAAATCGAGTGACATTAGATTTACTACGGAAACTGAAACAAAATAGGTAGGGATTGTAAATAATTCGATGTACTACCTTGCATAAGGACTTGAAAAGCCACCGAAACATTCCTGTAAAAGAATTGGCCAAGACGCAGTCTTTAAAAACAGAAAAAAATATGTGTACTGAACTTTTAAAAAATTATTTTTGTTACTTTCTTATTTTTAATAATAAATAATGAAAATGTGACTCATGCCTTTCCCTCTCGCGTGTGCTTTTAATAAGAACGTAGTTTCTTGTGGTAAAAATAATTGAATCAACACTGTAAATCCGCTAGTCTTGCTAATCCTTCTTACGATCCTGCTTGGGGGAGATATGGGCGAGCATTGAAGAAATGCTTGCGTTGACTTTTTGTCTTTTTCGAAAAAAAAATATAAGAAGCTTATCTTCTGAGGCCCTCTTAGCTGTTGCTTTAAGTGAACGACCAATCATTTGTCGCGTATTCATTGAACTGAAAATCTAAAATTATTTAGGAAATTCTTGTGGATTATATGAAAGTTTTTTTCTTTCTCCTTAACGTTTCTGGAGTTAGGTTTGTTGTGGAGTTGTTTTTATTATTATTGAGTGTCAGTGAAGATGTTATTGCTTTCAGTTCATTAACATTTAAAACTTTTACGGATGGTGTTTACATATTTTTTTATCCTGTTCTATTCAGCGTGCAATGCATGTCTGTATATATTTTTGATTTTTTTCTCGAGAACGCCTCACGATTTTGATAAAAATCAGAGTTTGTGTATATTTTGGTGTGAAAAAGTGATCGACCATAATCTGATTTTCGAGAAGGATCGTTGTAGTATTTTATTCAACAATATAAAATACGTGTATGAAATTACCTTTCTATCAAATCAAACGATGCGGTATTGCAGTGGATTACGGACTGACCATTCAATCTCGTGATCCATGGTGCGAATCTCGGTATGTAAAATTCATTTTTGTGTATATAATGTGATGCCTGGTAATTTATTAGTAATGAATTGTATTTGTGATATGGTTAAGGCCAGAAGGTGTGCTCTTTCGCCATTTCACCTAAATCTAAATAGATAGTCTATGCCCCACCCGTGTGGTGATAGTGATGTCGCTCCACACCAAGACATCCCGGGTTCGATTCCCGATGGGGACAGAAAATTTGTAGCTTTTCACAATAATGTCCCAATTCATATAGCTGTGACTACTGAAAAGCCAACCTTCCTTCCTCTATCCAGCTCCTCCTAGTATCAATAACTCTAACTATTACTAACTACTTCTACCTCCACGTGGGCCAAGTTGTTGGTAAACCCAACTAAGCGACCCAGCTACTAACAATGACCTACCACCCAACACCTACCTCCTATCGCTCCATGTAGATAAGCTTCAATAGCTCGATACATTTCCCATGTACAAATACAACGATATATAAATAGAGAGTGACATTAATTTTTTTAAATTGATCTTTATTTAGCACAACATAGTAAACAATGTTACACATGAAGATGATATACGATAATCACATTTATATTATAACATTTGAAGTATGACATATAGGAGTACAGGATGGAAATGAAAGATACGGGACAAACATGGAATATTTTTATCACTTTCTGGATTTATAGTGGTACCCATGAATTATTCAAGTAGTACACAACGTTGACACCATACCTACATGAAATTTTTGCGATGCACCAAACCCGCAGCCACACTATTTATAGATGTTCCTTGTATTTTGTTTCTAGCATTTTTGAAGAAATGTTTACTTGACGCCATCTTAACATACAAGAAGTAGAAGATTTCGTCATTCTGTCATTTTTTATTGATGCAAAACGATTTTTNGTTAATAATTTTCATATTATAATGAAAATTATTAACTTTTCGAAGGAGAAGGGGGTAGATTGTTTTTAGAATGTTTCAATTTATATTTAATTTGTATTTTTTTTTTGTAGCACTGAAGATGGCCGCTATGCGGCCGAAAAATCCTTTTGCATCAAATAAATAATGCCAGAATGACGAAATCTTCTACTTCTTGTAATGTACATCTGTCAACATCAGACCAATTCTTCCAACAACTTAATATAATTGATCTAAATAATTTTTTTTTGTCAAGTATAAATGTAGCCTTTCAATTCCATTACATCAATCAACTTTAGACACAAAGGTTGCCTGACACTATAATATCAGCTGATCACAACGGATCAACTGATCACTCGGGAAACTGAGAGAGGCTCCTAAGATGGCAGTTTCACTAAGAATTGAGATTTATATCGCTGAAGTTGGCAATATTATTTTATACTTGTCCAGACAGCTTGAATTTTGACTCTCGACTTTCAAATGAATATCACTAAACTGTTTTTATCAATTTGTTACGATAAATTAAAAAGAATGTGTGCATTTTGTTTTTAATTATCCTTTGGGTCGTGACCTTGACTCGTCCAGGTCAACTTGGAAAATTCAGCCGCCATGAACCCATAGTGGCATAAGATAAGGTGAACCCGTCCCGAGCATATGCAATGCAAGCCAATCATATACAAGAGATTTTTCGGAGCGGACGTATTAGAACATCGCTTCCCGCCTCCAACACAGTCAAACATATTAACTTCCCTCTCAAAAAATGTCTTGCGTTTCATTGGCTAGCCAACGTCCCTTCCACCTCGATGCGCAGTGGCACACCTGTCTTATTGTACTATGCCTTGTGCCGGGTTCCGTGTGAGGGTTTCACCCCCTTCCTCCTGGAACTTCACCGACCGCATCACTGGAGGCTTTTGTCTCTTGTCATCGCGCCTTCCTTTTCCTTCCTCGTCACATATGCTACGCTTCGCAGAGTTCAGTGTTCGCCATCGTCATGACTCTCCCTCCCCTTTGGCTTTGTGATGTGCACGTGTGGCCTATAAATAAGGAGCTGCGAATTGCTTTGTGGAGGGTCTGAGCGCGCTTCATTATTCGTGGCCACGTCGGAAGATTATGTATTAGTTAATTTTCTGTGGTTTAATGCGTGAGATGTTTTAGCGAAGACTGATAAGGGAAATATGTTTTAGATAAAGACGTAAAGGCGAGTAATTTCTTCGTGTATAAATTTAAATAATATTATTTAGCTTGTATTTTTATGAGTCCCAATATACCAGGTTCTTGTGGCACATCTTCGGATGTGGTTCGAAATCTTTCAGTCGGAGGAGTTGAAAAATGATTTTATAGAGAGCGACGTTGCAAGTTAATCTGAAAAGGGCTTTACAAACTATATTTACACTACCATTGTAAGGGGAAAATTTGTGGAATAGTAAACTGTTAAATTTACCGCTACTGATTGGGACTCTAGAACACTTACATTGTAATGCCATGGATGATTTTCCATTCAATGGTATTATTTCTTACTTGGGTTTGACTTACTGATTTTGTTTTTCATCGTATAATAAATTTTAATATTTGGTTCTTTGTTGTAATATCAAACCGAGCCTTGTGGAACACCCACGTGATATCTCTATACTTATTAATTGTGTAATAATTATTTGTAGAAGTTGAGTTGACATAAGAATGGAACCAGAATTGAGAAATGTTTCTTGGTCTGACTTCCCGAATTGCATTTATCGGAATCGTTCTTCATCCTTTGCTTTTTCTCACTTCTCTCAGACCTAGGGGCTGAAAAGTCGTTAATACTCGTCATTATTAATCCGAATTTTGACTGGTTTTAATAGCTACTGTTTATTTTGGAAATAATAAACTGGTAACAGCATGTATTTGTTAGATAACTTCTTTTAGAAATATTAGATTCCCCATTACCCTCGATCGCAATGGCTGGGATGGCCCCATGCTTGTCTCCGGGGAGTGAATTAATGTATCGGCCCCCACGTGGTGTAACTGAATCTGTTTGCAAAAGAGAAAATATTTTATTCCTTTGTTTGTTTCCTTGTCCACTTCTTCGTGTGTTTAGACCGAGCCATGTGTTTTCTCTTTTCACGCTATTCAAATCTCTTCATGAGCTCCGCCAAGGAGCGGCTTACTCAACCACGTCGCATCGGTCGCGCCTCTTCTCCCTCCCACCCTTTCATCATGGGTTTGTCTCGTTTCGTATTCCGTGCAGATCACGTACTTGTGCGGAGGGGCAGAGGGTGCGTTTCCTCCTCTGCATATGGCCAGAGCACGCGACAGCTACCTCTCAACTCTCCGTCTTCTTCGCGAACGCCGATAGATCTACGGATTCTTCCCTGTTCCTTGATTGACGATGTTATTTGGGGAATGGTGTTTCCATAAAGGGATATTCTTAAAGTGTGTTTGTGTGTATCAGGGGTTTTCCCTCTAATCTACTACTATTAACGTCCATTATATAATACACTGAAATCAATAATTAATAACTTACCACCTTTTATGTACTCGGAATAATATTGATATTTTTTGTTAAGAGCTCACTACGTTTCGACTAGGAGCACCTGACGACGACTTCGATTATTTTCTGTAATCTATTCTAGAAATGAACATTTTTGAAGAAATTTTATCACCGGAAGAAAATAAAACCACATTCGCCTCATAGACCTCATCTTTTCGAAAAAGTTCAATCTTGAGTGCGTCTCTTTTCGTCCATTTTATTTTCCATTCTCTGAGCCCCAACTCCAAAGAAAACGGTAAAAATTATTCTTTACTCACATAATTCACGTTGGAGTGGGTTAATGAGCATGCACCTTACTTTGAGATCCAATTACTAGAGTCCGATGTTCTCATAAATATTGATGAAGTGTGTAATAACAGTAAAATGAGACTTATCAAATGATAACAAGTTTACATTAAAAAAATATTCAAATAAACTGAGTGAGTTCCCGTAACTTCACTCGCATGAGGGTTTTTAATTTTTGCTTAATTTTTTTTCTTGAATCCGCTTTGATATGTGCTGAATGTTTGTTATATTCAGAGGTCTAAACAATTCCGAATAAAACAATGCGATAAACAAAACAATGCATTTGAAAATAGAAAGTTACTGCCAACAATATACAAAAATAAAGGCAGTTGGCAATAGTTCGCCGAGAATCTTCCCAACAATATTTTAATGCTATTTTCATAATTAATATTTCGCAACAAAAGTTAAACATTATAAACTTTCTTCAATGGTGTATTTATGTTTCTTTCCGGATGTTGGGTTTTTATGAGTATCCGTGAGAAAAATTCAAACTTCTCTACTATAATATACTCATTTGCAAAGTTTTCTCTCGTTATATGTACTCAACCATGGCACGGTTTTGTACATTAATTCTGTAGCCCCATCCTGTCCCGGGGTCTCTCCGGTTTTCCTTCGGGTAGAGGCGGATTTTTTTATACAGACTAGCTGGGCTCTTGCATCTATTGGAATAATTCTATTCATCTGATTTTCGACCATTTTCAATAACAATAATTAGTAAAGATTTTTTGTTGCACATGCTATTGTAAATAGGAGTTTTTAATTCTTTAAAACTAAAACACAAAAAAAGAACTTCACTAATTATTGAAATAATAAATATCGAATTAAGTGATTCAATTGTTACGATTTATAAACAATACTTACCGATTAATCTATTGTTTGATAATAACACGTACTTGTGAACCATATTTTTTGTATTTAATTAAATACAAATTTGTTGGTTTTCTTCCGAACCATGTTTATTCTTATCTTAGGAGTATGTTGAAATGTTAAATCCGCCTCTGCCTCGGAATTGATGGGATGGTCCCTTGCTTGCTTCTGGAGAGTAAATTAGTTTATTGTCCTCCACGTGGTCATACGCCGTTTGTCACTGTTATTTTTATAATAAATTAACTATGTTATGTATGTTTAAATTATTACGAGCTCCTTGTCTTAAGCTTCCCGCTTTGACACGCTGTTGCGCACCGGTCGATGCGACAGCGAGAACAACAGCTGCAGTAATCCTTGCGTTGGAGGGAGTGTTGCGGTTTAGGGAAGCGGGGGAGGTCGGCCATCCTGCATTCGCAAGGAACCATTAATCTACGAGCGTCGCTTCCACCCCGTGTACGCCCCTTGCCAGCCCTCCTCTGCTCGCGCTCATCTTGACACATTCGCCGTTTCTGACGCTCCATGATGTATGACAACTCAGGAGGAGAAAGAATGAGGGTGCTTCGATAATGAACGGGACGGAGAAGGATGGTTTGGAGACACCTTGGTGTTTTTGTGATGATAGGAATAAAAAAATGTTTCCGAAGAAGAAACGAAGTGAAAAACTGCTCATGATCACGTGGAGGACGATGAACTATTTTCTCTTCGCACAGAGGAAACGCTATGAATGTGAGTGCCCTAGGATTGAATGTCAGATCCGAATTCGGGAGAAGGATAGTATTCCTCCAAAGCTTTGGATTCCTCCGAACATTATTCTTCGGTCTGTGGTGCCTCATCTGAGGGTTGGACTCTCATGTCCCAAGGTTTAGAGAAATCCTTTCCGCCCCCTGAATTGGGATCTCGCATCCAAACCTGTTCTCTGACTAGAGACAATTGAGGGACCATACAAACAAGTCCGATCAAATTTGCCCGAAGGAAAACCGGATGTTACCACAGAGACGACAAACACGCCATGCCAAGATTCAGTCAAAATATTATTATTATTATTATTATTATTATTGTCGATTATAACAAACAATGAAAAAGCTTGCTTTCAAATAAGTTTGTATTTTAATCAATTATTATTAAAATACTATATTAATGACCTTAAAGAAAGCAAGAAATTTAAATCTTTGTAAATTTACAATATTCTACGTAATTCTAAACATAATATAAAATATTAAATGGAGTAATTTAAACTTAAGTTAATTTTTTTAATTAAAAGCAATCCATTTTTGTTCGTCTTTTGGAAGGGAATTATTCGGAAAAAATTTATGAATTATCGTTATATTTTGGATACTTCTGCACTCGAGGAAACTCTTCCTCGTCTTCGTGGTAAAGTCTCACATTATCTTAGGCTCTTAATGTCGGATATGAACAAACTGCTGCATTTAGACAGAATAACCTGCAATAGACAAAGGCATGTTTTGAAAACTAACCAACCTTACCTTGTTATGTAAGCTGCTTAATTTATAAAAATAAAACCCAATATTGTCCCTCCATAAGAAGAAAAGTTGGTGACATGTTAGCGACAGGTGTTCTGATGGATGGACGTGTTAAGAATAATAACATATTTACCGTATATTGTGAACGTGTGTTATATTTGTTGGTTTTGAAATAAACTAATTGTAATAACAAGCCCCAATGCTGGGGAGATTACAATGTTGATGAGGTGATGTAGGTTCCATTTGATCAAAGATTGAGATCCGAGGTCAATGCAATGAGTCACCTTCCACATGTTTTCCTCGCCCACTCTCACTCTTTAGCCCACACGAAGTATTGAGACTTCGTCTCATCCTTTGTTTCGGTCACATCACCTCCTTGGGAATTACGAAAGCATTCGCGGGAGCAGAGGCAGATCTAGGGGGCTATAGCTCCCCCCCCCTTTGGACCTAAACCCTTGACAGATAAAATTTGAATTTGGTAAATGGCATACTTTGTAAAAGTGTTACCAGATTAATTATTGTTATTAATAATATAATTGTTATTGGTATGAATATTATAATTGTTATTAATAATACCAGATAAATAAAATTAATAATACCAGATTGTTAATTATTGATTTCGTGCATTTTATTCAAAGGTAATATTTATAAAATTTATGTTGTAAAATCATAATTTTTAAACAAAGATGCTCCCCGGTTTCTTCTCCCCCTTCATCGCGGTGTAGATCCGCCGCTGTGCAGGAGGAGCACTTCCTTCAATAGGTCAAGATACGAAAGAAAAAGAAACAGTACATAACTTGCCGACGTTTCGATGTGTTCCTTCCATCCACAGGACAAGAATACAAAATAATTTTTAAAAAATATGTCAACAAACTTTAACACGTTCTACCAGAAGAGAAAACCCTCTCATAATAGTTGCTAAATAACGAGTTCAATTGTTCACACCCTGTGACAATATATCTAACTCATCCACATGTGCAGATGTTTCCCACTGATGCAAATGTTTTTGAACTATTTTAACAAAATTGTGATATTTTTGTGATAATTGTACTCGTTATTTAGCAACTATTATGAGAGGGTTTTCTCTTCGAAATATATATAGCAACTATTATGAGAGGGTTTTCTTTTTCGTAGAACCTGTTATACTTTGTAGATATATTTCTGTATTTTGTAAGATGGACAGAATTTATCGAAAACGTTGGCGAGTTATATAGTGGTTTTTTCTTCTTCTGTATCGTGACCTATTCCTAAAGTGGTCAACAATTGTATAACTATTCGCAATCATTGTTTTTGCTCATCCTCCTTGTTTGTCCAACAGCGTTCGTTCACTGCTCTACCAAAGAGAGAAAGAGAGATCTGACCAACATATTTTTTTAAAAATATTGTTGTATTTGTAAATGGGAAATGTAGCTTCGTGCTATTAAAGCTTATCTACATGGAGCGATAGGTGTTAGGTGTTGGGTCATTGTTAGTAGGTGGACCAGTTAGCTGGGTTTACCAACAACTTGGCCCACGTGGAGGGGTTAGTAGAAGTAGTTAGTGATACTTAGAGTTATTGATACTAGGAGGAGGTGGATAGAGGAAGGAAGGTTCGCCTTCCAGTAGTCACAGCTATATGAACTGGGACATTAATGTGAAAAGCTGCAAATTTTCTGGTCCCATTGGGAATCGAACCCGGGATGACTTTGTGAGGAGCGACAACACTATCACGGGTGGGGAATTCCATCACGTTTGAGAGGGGAGCGTTGGGAACTAAAGCACACTGAATTCATGTTGAGCGCTGGACTGAACCTGTCGTCATGGGTGACGAACGACCAAAAAATCCTCACCTCTGCAAGCCGCCAATAAAAACCAAAATCCAGCGAACAGATGTGTCCCTACAATGTTTTCGTTTCCTCAGTCTTTAATCCTTCTTTGTGAGATCAGAGTTCTCAAAAAAATTTCCCCTAATATTGAAAAATGAATGTTCCTTGACAGGAGAAATAAAAATTAATTTTTACTTTTAAATTTTTGCAAAATTCCCAAAACCAATTTTTTCTTCCTAAGTAATTTAGTGTTGGTACGATATGTAAGTGATGTTGATTACGTATTCATCTCTCCTGGTGGTTCTCTTGAAAAGTAGTCTTCTCTGTAGAAAGTATCCAAGGGACTGGGCATTTTCGTCGTTATAGATAGAGAGATCGTTATACAGAGATAAACCAAAATTTGATGTAATAGGTTTAAAAATAAAGTAATACCATATACCACACAACAAATATTTATTACATAAAAATTACAATAATTTACTTACATTAAATTAAAAAATATGTTTCAGTTTTTGTCCTCTATCGACATATTTTACTCCTATTATACCCTACTATTTTTCTACTATCTTTACGTTATTGGAAGAAGTCCATCATCTTAGTTTGCTTCCTTTTCCCTTCGAAAGCACGCACCTAACTTTGTCCAGCAGCCACAAAGAAGTGAAGCAACTTTTGTATTTGCGAAACTTTTGTAAATGGGAAATGTAGCTTAGTGCTATTGAAGCTTATCTACATGGAGCGATAGGTGTGAGGTGTTGGGTCATTGTTAGTAGGTGGGCCAGTTAGCTGGGTTTACCAGGGGTTAGTAGAAGTAGTTAGTGATAGTTAGAGTTATTGATACTAGGAGGAGGTGGATAGAGAAAGGAAGGTTACAGCTATATGAACTGGGACATCAATGTGAAAAGCTACAAATTTTCTGGTCCCATCGGGAATCGAACCCGGGATGACTTTGTGAGAAGCGACGACACTACCACCTGAACCACGGGTGGGGTTAGAAGCAATTTGAACGACTGAAATACCATTGTTATAAAGTGAGAGCAATATCAGTATAGAGAAAGAATAAATAGATCACTGTCATGGCAAACCAAACAACCATCGTTCATTTCATCCTTTGAGACACTACTGTAGTTGAAATTAAGTAGCTTCCTGTCATTCTTCTCGAGCTTGTGTTACTGCAAGTCGATTCAACTTACTCGTCGGTGACCGAAACATTGGTAGTTCTTATTACAGTGACCAGGAATCAACAGGAAACCAGGTTTATTTCGGACGTCAACCTCGGAAAATAATATCAACTTTTATTAGGTTACTCATTCTGTTTTATGACATTCTGTTATCTCAATAATGGGTGCGAGATTTGGTATTACGATGTTTGTCCGCTGTTCGTTTAACTTTGCTGCATCCTTTCGCATAAGGAAGTGTTCATTGAATTTTTATTTGTTGCTGAGTTCACTGCCTTTCAAATTATGATGTTCGAATACTTCCGATATTCGTATTTTGTCAAATTAAGCTGTAAAATGATTGAAGCTTAGAACAATATTGACAACATTCCGACTTCTTTATCGTGCGACGTATGTCAACTTCCTTTAAAGAAACAAATATTACTTTTCCTCGACTCATCGCAATTGATTCTTCTTTCCTGTGCAGCATTCGTGTTAAAAATAATTCTCCTTGGTGATTGTTTTGCTCTTTCTTTTTGTGTATAAAACGCATCTCAATCTGCTGGATTCTTTAATCTCTCTTATTGTTATACCTTTAAATCGCATGTATACGCGATACTAGACTTGGCATTTTATAAATTTAAAATAATTTAATTCTATCACCGTAAATATATTTGTATTTGCGGGTATTTTCTGCAATATTATGAAAGAATGTGTGTGTAAAATAAAATTTATTACCGTAATTTCGTTGATAATTTTTAAGTTTAAGAACTTTTTGAAATACTTTTATCAGTACGTAAAATTTTTTTTTTTTTTTACAAAATACACGTTTAATTTTTTAAAACTTTTTTGAGGGAAGGATGGATTGAGCCCGGAAGACCAGGTTTCAAGATGTTCTCATCAAGAAACATGGTCTTCCGGGCTTAATCCATCCTTCTCTCAAACAAAGTTTAAAAAATTAAACGTGTATTTTGTAAAAAAAAATATGATTGGTATACCTATTTAAACATTAGGTACCAAAATAAAAAATTAATTTTTTAATAATATTAAATTGTTTGAAAATTGCATCAATCTTTGCAAATTTTCCATTCACTCCGTGTTCAATTCCCGGCGAGGAGAGAAAAAAAAATTGTAGTTTTTTCACATGAACGTTCCGTTTCATATAGCTGCGACTACTGAGAAGCAAACTTTCCTTCCTCTATCCAGCTTGTCCTAGTATCAATAACTCCAACTATTACTAACTACTTCTACTAACCCCTCCACGTGGGTCAAGTTGTTGGTAAACCCAGCTAACCGGCCCACCTATACTAATACCATTCTACCCTCCTACCTCCTATCCTCCCCTATCAGTCCTTGCAGATAAGCTTCAATAGCACTTAGCTACATTTCCCATTACAAAAAGGAATAACTTCGTTGCGTTATGGTTTACAATCGTGGATCAGATGTAAGTATTGGGACCGTACACTGAACATGGCCATGTAAGAAGGGAGTCGGTCAGTTGGTTCGCTGCGTTGCGGATGAATGCAATGTAAGCAGACACAGAGTCAACTTCAACATGGCGTTGCAGAACCATTTAGCATGTGTTGCAGCATACTCCCGCGAGAGAGAGTAAATGACGATGTCATTCTGACTGGATACTTTTCCAAATGTCTGAGAACGTCTCGTCATTCAGTGGCGGATCTGGACCGTAATCGGTGGAGGGGGGGGTGCGCTAACCGAGGATCCTTTTTGTTTAAAAATTATGATTTTACAACACAAATTTTATAAATATTACCTTAAATGAAATTCATCGAATAAATAGTTAACAATTAACAATCTTGTACTATTAATAACAATAACATTTATTTATTAAAGATATAAACATTATATTATTATTATTATTTATCTGGTATTATTAATAACAATAACAATTATAACTATTAACAATGATTAGTCTAGTAACACTTTTACAAAGTATGCCATTCAATTTTAACTGGTAAAAGTTCAGGTCCATAGATCCGCCGCTGGAGCCATTATAATCATACATAAAGGGACTTATAAATTGAATTTATAAAGATGAAAAACGATGTTAGAATGTTTCGGCAGCATGCAAATCTATACCCGGTAATGGATATTTATTAAACTTCGTGAAATTGTCGACTGCGTTTGATATTTTAAACTTGCGCCAAAAACGTAACTTGTTTATCTAGGAAACACAATAAACTGATTAAACGCCATGATTGATCTTGAAAATTTGTGGAAAAGTCATAAATTACTTGTTTAAAACTGCAACTAATGGTGGTTTTTAAAATTAAATTTTATCCAAATTTGAGGTGTTCTGGTGAAACCATTGTAAATGTCATATCATTAAAATACGAAGAGGTTGGAACCGTTGTGTGTGAAATAATTAAAATATGGAGAATGTTCGATGTGCAGCCAGTGATTTCCGAAAACACGCTCCAAATACTGCTAATAGTACCCGCGGATGTGCCATGCCTGACAACCATAATTTTGCTTTTTTTTAGTACTAAAAGTATTTTATTATTTCGATTTTCCCTACGGTTATTGCATGACAAATGTTACACTCGCGACGAGATAGACGCCCACGCTATTTTCGGACTATCATAAACTATTAACAAAAGGCACTTAGATTGATTACCCCGGCATTGGCGTTATCAAGCAAAACATTTTTCACAGAAAGAAAAGTTAGTATTTCCCAAACATTCACTTCATGTCGTGTAATGCTTTTAATTGTATTTATTTTATTTAATCGGCCAACCCACTATTTCGGTGCGGCAGAAACTTAAAATTAATATAATTTCAGTTTTGCCAAAGAAGCTGTTACAGACTGCGAATGACCACACGGGAGATATTATTTTTTTATATTGTTGTATTTGTAAATGGAAAATGTAGCGTGCTATTTAAGTTTATCTACATGGAGCGATAGTTAGTAGATGGACCGGTTAACTGGGTCTATCAACAACTTGGCCCACGTGGAGGGATTAGTAGAAGTTACAGTTATTGATACTAGGCGGAGCTGGATAGAGAAAGGAGGGTTTGCTTTTCAGTTGTCACAGCTACATGAACTGAGACATTGATGTGAAAGCTACAAATTTTCTGGTTCCATCGGGAATTGAACCCGGGATGACTTGCTAATGAGCGACAACACTAGCACCTGCGTCACCGTTGGGGCTTGGGGGGATAGTAAACTAATTTACTCTCCGGAAGCAAGCAAGCATCCCATCATCTCCGGGGCTCCCAGGATAGCCGGAGAAAACCCCGGGTCGGAATGATATATTGAATCGTACCAAGACTGGGTTAGTATAAATATTTATCGGTCAGATAATCAATCGATAAAGAATCGGTGATTGACGAAAACGGAAGACGAAACAAATATGTCAGTTTCTTTGAGGTTTTTTTCTTTTCTATTTTGTTATTAACTTCAACATTTTTTTATGTATAGAAGACAGTAGTGTCATTACTAAGAAAATATGACAAAGTATTGAAGAAATGTGACTTAATTTACACATATTCGATATTTCGGTTTGTTGTGATGTGTGTTTTCGGCGATGAAAAAGGCCGCAGAAAATAACTTCTTAAGATCTCCTTTTACCATTATTTGTACTTTGTACGAGAGCTCTTTTATTTCCTTCGAAGTACTTCGTTACACCATTACTTACGGAATTTGGTGGAGATACGATGGTAAACAAGTCATCGAGTATCCGGACTCTCACACAGGTCCCAACTTCCGCGTTCATGAACCTCATGAAAGGAACTGTTTACACAACACTTCATGCTGAACAGAAACAACTCCCTCTGAAATCGTTAAACAAAAACAACTCTTGAGTTCCATATAAATAAAAGGAATTCTCATTTCTATCAATACGACAGAAGCGAAAATTACCGCAAGATGATAGTGCTAACCTTGAATGTTTTCTTATTTACGATTGGTCTCGTTTGTTCAGTTTGTGGCTATTTTTTCGTGGTATGTTTTGGCAAACCTATATTTGAAAATTAAAATAGATCAGATTGTCCCTAGCTTTCTTCCAGGTTAATAAGTTTATTGCCCTTTACGTGGTCGTATGCAGTTTACACTGCTTTTTTGACAATAAATTTATGTATTTATTTAAAATATTAACTTATTTTGTTGTATTTATTTTCTATTATCTAGCTAGATCATAGAGGGCTTCATTTTCCTAGATGTTGACAAGCCGTAATGAACCAATAATTATAATCATTTCATTATTTTATTTTTGGCGCCGTTCCCAAAATTATCTTGAGTGCAATTTCCAAGTCCGTGTACTCCTATTTTTCGAAGAATTATAGTATTACAGTATTACTATAACTTAATATTTATTGACATTCAACATTTTCCTGTGGATCTGGGCATAGCCCCAGATAATTATGAATGGGAGATACAAGTTTGACCAGATTCGTGTGGTCCTTGGTGAAGAAATATCTTTTCTGATATTCATATCATGAGAAAACACTGCGGATGTAAGATTCCCTGGGAGTGGATGTGAGATCCGATATCAGAGGAAGCAAATAATTTCTCCTAAACTTTGGATACGACATCCCAATCATGTAGTTTGGATACTACAAGGTTCGGTCATATCCAAAATTTTGGAGAAATCCTTCCCTTCCTGTGAATTTGGACCTCTCATCCAAACCTATTCCCTCAGTGTATATCGGAATAAGAATTAGATATATCTTGAAATTAAGCGACACTAGTCTTCTAATGATTAAAAACGTTAACAGATAATATAAAATAGATACACATAAAAGTGACATATTATACGAAACAGTTTCCAGCTTTCATCAGTTCCTTCATTATGTGGACTGATGATCCCAGTTCATACAACTGAGACTACTGAAAAGCGAACCTTCCTTCTTCCATCCACCTCCAACTGCTCCTAGTATCAATAACTCATACTATTATTAACTACTCGTACTAACCCCTCCACGTAGGCCAAGTTGTTGGTAAATCCAATTAACCGGTCCGTCTTCTAACAATAGCCATATTCCTATCGCTCCATGTAGATAAGTTTCAATAGCACTAAGCTACATTTCCCATTTACAAATACTACAATAAAAGATTCATATAAATATTAAGATGTTCTTATTCGTTTTTTTTTTTTGGACGAGAACATATAATTATTTTTCTCCTGGTTCGTCAACGGGAACGTCATCAGATTCATTCGATTCCTTCGGATAATTCCTTTTCAGCCTGCCCTAATGGCAACTCCATTGCCCTCGTAGCATTAATATAACCCGCTTGGACTGTGTGTTTACAAAACATGTAATCCATCATCGTCGCATTATCTCTCAATCCCTTTAGTGGTCAGTCGATGCGCAACCTTTGAGCCTCACTGTGTTCGTCTATGCTGTTGCCACGGGTGGGGGTGGGGGGAGGGGCATGCGGTGACGTCGTCAACGCCGGTGCCGGGGGAGGCGGTGAGGCGCGAGGAAGAGGCTCTTCGGGGCCTTTAGGTCTCTGTCAGTCGGTGACGGCTTGCGCTGCTCAGAGGAGGAGGAACATCGGCTCTCTGGCGCTACTGTAACTATCGCGTTTGACGAGATCTGGACGCGGTTTCTTTCCCCGCCCTCTCTGCACAGGTGCCGGTGAGTTTTTGGTTGCCTCTGTTACCAAAACAGTTTTTACCGTTTATAATTATGTGATCTGATTAGCGTTTAGCTTAACTTCTGGCATTATTATTATCATCATCTTATGTTATTGTTTGCACAAAGAGCAGTTGGATTCAGGTGGGGTGCGGGGAATACCAACCATTCTCTCCTCGAGCGTTATTCCAATTTAAAAATCTTCGGGCTGTTCTACAGGTGTAAAGGATGGCTGCTTTTTATAACGTTAGAAAAATGTTTTTTTGGGAGTTGAAACCGATTGATGCTCACATACAGACTTTGAGGGATGACTCCAGAGGTGAACAGGACTATAGAGATTATGTAAACACACTCGGTGTACCACATACGAAGAATTTCGGTTTTCAAATCTTTATCTTGATATTTCTGAATTTTCTCATTTTAGATCTTGATATTTTTGAATATATTATTATTATTATTATTATTTCATTTTTTGCGACGATGTTCAGGTCATGAGGCTTGCTCTTCCATCTAACCGTGACTTGGATTAGGGAATTGGGAAGGGCAGATGTTGGGCTGCAGGGCACCGAAGCGGCATTTGTCTGCGTTGTTAGTACTATTATTAGTGTAGTTAGTTGCTCTTGTTATTATCATTTCACTCAGCAATTATGGTCACAATGCCGTTCTATAATTTCATGAAGAGTGGTATATTGAATGAACTATTGTGGTGACCCCTGGGCGATTGCTAACATCAACAGAATTTCTGAAAAATTATTGAACTTTATCTATTTCGTGTTGTTTGATTAAAGAAAAACGGAAAATAACTACAAGATTTTTTCCATCTTTTTGTAATACTCTTGAGTGGACTTTCTCAAATGTTTGCTCCGAAATTACGTTACAAAATATATTAAATCAAATGTGAAGAGAGTTAAGTCAGTTATGTAAGTGAATTAAGTAAGAATTGGAATAATGAATTTTGTGCATGGGAGACTCATTTGTCAGTGGATTGAGTATTAGAAGCGCATGAAATATTAGGTGTTGATAAGTACATTTGTATTAAGCTTTGTGTCCATTTCTTTCTCTAATTAGATGGTATTAATTTCAAAGATCCTATTATTTCTCTTCTTTTCATTTCATAATCGTTTACTCGGAATATTTACACGGAAAACTTACACGTTTATCGGTCACCAAACGTTGAA
Organism: Laupala kohalensis; assembly: GCA_002313205.1. Lineage (NCBI taxonomy): Eukaryota > Metazoa > Arthropoda > Insecta > Orthoptera > Trigonidiidae > Laupala > Laupala kohalensis. The sequence goes on along the minus strand of NNCF01125976.1, from coordinate 24,390 downwards.
CTTGAGAGTGTAGTCAGTGGAAATAAGGAACGTACACAAACTGTATTATATCTTTCAGGTGTATTTGGTATGAAGGACATTTCTCATGTTTCCCTACAAACTATATGTAAATATGGGAAAATCAAATCACACGAAGAAACATTTTTTTCTCATTGCGTAATTCAATATTTTTCTGCTCTTCAAATTTTTCAGGCCTTCTTCAACATTCTCTTTTCCATGCATTTTTAATGTCACTCAATGATTGTCTTGTGCAGTTCTTTTTCCTCTTTCTCAAATTAAGTAACTCTTTTGCAGGGGGAGAAAATCTTATTTCATAGTAAATGCTTAATAAAAATTGCTTCACGGCGACCCAAGTAGGAATGTGAAATGTGGTTTCTTCCTTTCTTCGTGGTTGGTTGTTGGTAGTGGACCTGACGGTGCTGACTTGGACACACGAGTCCTTAGCTCTGCTTGGAACGTTATTTTAAAACTAGACCGTTTTCACATCGTGTGTGAATAAAGGTTTTCTCCCGGTGCAATGGCGCGGGAAGGGCTCCTCTCAAAATGTTAACGTAACCCACTTAAATCAATGTAATAGTAATAATAATGATAATAATAATAAAGAAAAAATTAAGACCAACTCAGACCGTAAGGTTTGCTCTTCCGTCTAACCATTTAAAACATTTACATTTTAAAATACAAGATGAGAATTGGGAGGATCATATTGACATTTAATTACATGTATTACAATTTAGTTAAATAAATTAATGATTTCTAATTAAAAAAACTTGGTGACCTTCGCCTGATCCACAATACTTCAGACATTTTTGTTTTTTGTCGCCTTGAAAACATCTGAACAAAATATTGTTAATTTATCGTTTGTAAAACAATGAACGTGATATATTTTACACAATTATGAACAATTTTCAAATATAAAATAGCAACTAGACAAATAGCTTTATATTTAATTTAAACTGTTCTGGGCGAGTTTCCATCTCACTAGAATCATCACAGGAAATTTATTTCAAAAGAGGTTTACAGACTTCTCGCCAAAAAATATTGATTTTAGCTCTTACCTTATTTTTCCGTAAAATATATTAAGTTTTTTTTAATTGTCTAATTCACGTTATTAATTGATTGATAAATGGAATGTTGACAATATAATTTACTGATAAAGACTTCATTCTAACTTATAAAAAATATCCGGAGCGACCTAGACCTCCCGGGATACGTACTTGCATCCCACGCACCCAAAAGAGGAAAAAATTCTCAGTAAGGATGTTATCAGCCATTAGAAATTACAACAAAAATCTTGCGGTTTGGCCAATTTCTTTTTATTATTACTTTGCCTAAATAGTAATATTGGCAAAGTTAGTAATTGACAAAGTATTAATAAAGAATTTGGCCAAACCGTATGATTTTTGTCTGAAAAAACATCTTTGTACGGATCTGATAGTCGCGTCTGCGAATATTAGTCACCTCTTAGTTTCTTTGCTTGAAGCAAAAGGTTAACCGAAATCCAAGGAGGAATTCGTGTGGAAAAATCCGAACGTTTTTTTTCGTGCTTCTTCTTTTCTCTTCGTTTGTCTCTTGTTTGTTGTCGGTATTTTACCCGAGAGACGAAGCTCAGGAAATCGGAAGAATCAAACGTGTGATAAGAAATCAAGTGTCCAATAAAACCCAGTGAATCCGAAATTGTCACAAAATCCCTGTTGTACCCAATGAAGATCATTTTTTGTTATTTAAATTTTCTGTAAAAAAGAAAGCAGTTGCAAACTGCGTACTCGACTATCCTGAACCGAGCGAGGAACCATTCCATCAATTCCGATCAAGAACCCTAAGGCAAAAGCGGATTTAACATATATTCGCCACCGGATAAATCATAACATGCACCTCCCCCCGTATAATTCGAACTAAATACGTAGAAGCCTCTTATATCTATAGAATATTTAAAAAAATATCTTTTCTATACATTATGAAAAGAACGAATATATATATATAGTCAACAAAATGTTACTGTAATCAATTCGTTTAAAGATTTCGAAAATATTGTTCATACGTTGTAACTATTAAAATCACTTAATGACTCAAGTTAATGGCATTGCCACCCCAATGGACCCGAACGTACTGCATGTGCGTATGACACCACCTCTACCTATAGGAAGACCGAGGATAAACCCAGTCCATGAAATAAATTTTAATCCAGTTTCGTTGAACCCTGGTAGCTTCACGAGCCTTCTTCTTGGTAGCCGGCTGCCCCTTTCTTTGTCGACGGGCTCTCGCTATACATAGAACACGTTCTCCTCTTCCTCTACCGGATCATCGTCATGGGGAGCGCAAGTAGAGGAGAAAGACGTGGAGAAAGAATTCCGGGGTGGAGGAATTCTTGACGTGGCAACTCCATGAAGCCTCACCCGTGAAGACTCAGGCGATAGTGTTGTCATCCCGGGTTCGATTCCCGGTGGGACCAGAAAATTTGTAGCTGTTCACATTAGTGTCCCAGTTCATATAACTGTGACTACTGAAAAACCAATCTTCATTTCTCTATCCAGCTCCTCTAACTGTTACTAACCACTTCTACTAACCCCTCCACGTGGGCCAAGTTGTTGATAAACCCATCTAACTTGCCCACCTATACTAATACCATTCTACCCTCCTACCTCCTATCACCCCATGTAGATAAGCTTCAATAGCACGCTACATTTCCCATTTACAAATACAACAACAACAAATTCCATGAGGATCCTACCCCTGGAAGCAATGTTTCCCTAGGACGCATGCCATGGAAGTGAGGAATATTTCCGCATTTGCGACTTCCGTTCGATTTTTGTTCTTCATGGTAGTATTTGTAAATGGGAAATGTAGCGTGCTATTGAAGCTTATCTAGATGGAGTGATAGGAGGTAGAGGCTATTGTTAAAAGGTGGACCGGTTACCTGGGTTTAGCAACAATTTGGCTCTCTTGGTGGGGTTGGTAGTAGTTAGTGATACTAGTAGTAGTAGGAGGTTGACAGAAGAAGGAGGGGTTGAAAAGCTACAAATTATTTCTCTGACCCCGCCGGGAATTGATCCAGTTGCGAGCATGCATGCTAGCCCTGAGCTACCAGGAAGGGGGATGTTCGGTATTATAAGGATTAAATGTCCAGAAAGTCGTTTAATTTGCAATTAAGTTTCAAAATAATGAGGGAGGACGACGATTATCGCAAGATCAGAAAATTCTAAGGATATGAGTATCCGAGAATTCGATGTACGAACCAAATTTAGAGGAAGGAAAGGGTTTCTCCCAAACTTTGGATATCACATCGCAACCTTACAGTTTGGATGCTGTAAGGTTTGGACGTGACAAACCTGCACTTCCGATGCACGAATTTATAATTTGAGAATTTTTAACAAAAATTCAGTGCATTGATTTGTATATCTATCTATACTTGTTCATAAGTTAGAAGTGATTACTAAAGCATTAAAAATAATGGATGTGCGATCGGAATTTGGAAGGTGAGGGAATGCAATCATCAAACCTATTTATTCTCCTCGATCTATAGCTCAAGCGAATGAGTAGTTTTTCAGGAGAGGTGGAAAGAAAATTCTTACGAACTCTTTGAATTTTTTTTTGTGGGGTTTCACGGCTCATGTCGACATCAAAGGTCATTGGAGCCCGAAAAACTTGTACGGGTAGGGAAAATGCAGTTACGCACTAGGGAGAGCCAACATGACTTTCCCCGCGTGTGGGACTCGTCGAATGATTCAACCCTACCCACTAAAAACCCTCCTGATCTACAACACACCAAAAACATATCTCAAATTGAGGGGGGGTGCACATAACATGAGGGGGGACAAAATATGAGGGGTTGAACAAAAAATGAAGGGGATGAGGAAAATGAAAGATACCCAAGCCTTAATAGCGTCGGGATCGAAAAGAACAAGAGGTGACCAAGGGAAGTCAGAAAAGAGAAAGGAAGGAGCATGTCACAAGTAAATGGAAGTAATACCAAACTCAGCTCGAGGCCCCGTGTTCGCCAAACACGCGAACTCTTTGAAGTACGCGTGATGTCTTGTGTCTGTATTTATGTCAAAATTAGGCGACAAAAGTTCTCTCCCGACTAATTATGATTGAATTTCAGGATCAAAGCTGCACGTCTCTTTCGTCATATCACAATGCTGATTTTCGTCCGTGTTTTTGAAATCATCACACCGTGTTCCAGTGCATGAAATCGACGTAGTAAGATTTGGACACGATTTAATTTATTTCGCAGTCGGTGCCTAGCGGATTACGTGTAGTATGTGAGGGATATAACAGTATGAAGGAGGAAAAATTAATTTCCGAAACTTTAATCGTATGAATTGTGTTTATATCGAGTATCTTCTCAATAATTATTGTACATGACGGGGCGGGGTCAGTAAAGTAAGATTAATGGCATTCTGAGAATTGTTAATGTAAATGAAAGAGAGAGAGAGAGAGAAGGAAGATTCCCACCTGTGTCGTATATTTCATACCAACGTTCGTGGAGTGGGAGGTGAAGGATGTTGGGCGCCGCGCGTCGCGAGGCCCGTGCCGGCTGTGGCGATGTGTCGGCGCAGTCGCTGGTGCAGCGGCGAAGCGGGGCGGGGTCGGTCCTTCGCTTCTTACCGCTCTCTCTCTCCGACTCGCCTTCAGTCGCGCCGCAACCTTCCTCGAGGAAGTCCGTCGGAGCGAGAGTTGGTGCTTGTGAGAGATCACACCGGGAGCGTGCGTGTGCATATTGTAAACTGTTCTCATCCCAGTATTTTTTAGCTGCTAAAAACTGACGTATTTCAAATAGTGAAAGAATCGAGTGATTCCAAACTTTTCTTTTGTTATTTCAGTATTTGTAAATGGGAAATGTAGCTTAGTGCAATTGAAGCATATCTACATGGAGCGATAGGAGGTGGGTGGTAGGTGCTATTGTTATTGATACTAGGAGTTGGATTGAAGGAGAGTTTATAGCAATATAAACTGGGACATTATTGCGAAGAACTACTGTTTTTTCTGACCCCGCCGGGAATCGAACCCGGAGCGACGTCGTGAGAGAGAACGCCTTAGCTACCGTTAGGGGCTCAAACTATGTGATTTGGACTTGAGTTTTGTGGCTATCCGACTCGTGAGTTTTCGTCGTGTGACCATTTATGTTTCGAGAACTGTACTCATCGTTGTGGTTGGCGCGTGAGGGATTGAGTCAACCGGCGGACTCCGTGTGACAGCGGCGCTGTTCGTCGCGACTGAAGGCCAGGTGCAGTATATGGACACTTGTTGCGTGTCATTGTGGCGCTGAGTGCGTGGAATGCGCCATCCATGTCGTGATTCACACATTCTCATAATAACATTTACATCGCGCACGTGGACTCATTGGCATCGGACGCGATAAGCGGAGACGACCGGAATTGCTCTCAACTACTCGGGTGATTTCATCTCTTCTAATAATTTATCTCGAATTATTTAATAGTTACGATTTATAAACAATATATTCCGAATAATCGAAAATAATACGTTCTTGTGAACAATTTGTGTGTGTGTGTTTTATTACATAAAATTTGTTGGTATTCTCTTGATTTTATAAAACGTAGCCAATTCTTTATTCTTACGTTAGGAGTGAGCTGAAATGTTCAATCAGTGTCCACCTAAGGACCATTGATGCTATAATCACTTGCTAGCTTCCGGACAGTAAATTAACTTATTGTCTTCCACATGGTGATACGCAGGTGTAACTACTTTTTGGCAGTACATTCATTAATTTTTTACTGTCCTAGGATTAATTGCAAAAAAGTACCAATTACATAACGTATCAATTAAAGTTTTACGATTATTGGATTAATGCGACTCAACGACTTCTTTTTAAAATTACTTATTATTTCACATTTTCGTCTTTTATTCTATGTTATTTAAATGTACAAACATGTTAAAATAATAAAATATTAATGATTGCCGTTTATAATTTTTGGTAATATTTACTTTATACTTTTTTATCGTCGTGTGACTATGCAAAAACAAAGTTGTGAATATCAATTGTTCCTGACGATGATTCGAATAAAAATATTCAGAATAAAAAAATATTTGTCTTAAAAATAATCCTTAATTAGATTTAATGAAATACAAAATTAGACGTAAATAAGTAATTACGATTATTTGGTCCCATTATAAACGCACGTTAATTTATTTGGAATTGAAAAAATAGTTGCTTCGAAAATATTATAAATGTTTTAGAAATTTTCAAAATGAAACGACACTTCTGTTATAGAAATTCCGTCTTTATTTCAAAATACATTTTCAATTCTTACTCGACCATTTACTGACGTATATTTTCAATGTAAAACATTTGAATTTAAATTTTTTTTCACCGATTCGTGCCATCGTCGGGAGAATACAAATTTTTAATTCCATAAAAACAAGACCTAAATTGAAAAATACAATAAAAGTAAACAAAAGTTTTGTTTATATATTTTTGTATACTTTGTGTTTTTTTCACGTTAAATTTTTATAGTTTTCATGATGATGATATGATATACATTGAAACATTGGCAAGTTCGGAAATATTTTTTTACATTTTGCTATCTAATTCCGAGAAATTCTGTTAAAATTATTTATTTATTACTTTTTACTTATTAAATATTTTGCTTCATTATCCGTATTACGCACTAGGCGTTTCAGAGCGTTAAAGCGCCAATATTCGTGATATAGCATAGTTTTGTAATGCATGTATCAAAATGATGTCATTGAACATTCTTCACCCACTTGCCTCCCATCTGGTGAACGATTCGTTCGACTACGCTCGTAGACTAGAGGTCACGGTCTCTCTTGACCCGTTCATTCAATCGCCCACCTGCTGAGGAAACGAGCGTCGGTCGGTCTCACGTGCTTCTCGGAAGAACGAGTCGTACGGTGATGTAGCTGAGTTCCCGAGAGAGCTGGTTTATGAATTTTATGCTCGTATTGTCGTTTCTGAATCCCTATCTACGGAGAATGACATATTCAATTGGCGAAACAACCTCACACGATAAACAAAACAAAGAGACTGACCAACAACAAATCGCAAAGCGTGCTCACAAATGAAAACCCGAAAAATGAAACAAAAATGTTGGAAATATGTTCGCTAAGAATACATAGAATGCATACATTTCTTCCGTGGTCTGTGTGGAAATGGTGTTTAGTTGTGGAAGGTGGGTGGTGTAGTTGTTAGCACCCCTGCAATCAATTCCGAAAATCCGGGTTCGATTCCCGACTTGTCGCCGTTTTCACCTGACCAAAAGTTATCAATATATGGAATGTTCATCAATTTTATTTCCCTAATCTTTCTTCATAATCTAACCTGTATTTCGTATCGAAATACGAGAATCTAATATTCCTTCCGATTTTCTTCGCACCACATATTGCTTTTTTGTCTCCGGCTACTGAATATCAAGAAATTTGTAGGTTAAAATATATTTAATAAGTTTATATAGTAAAATGTGATGTTAGTTTATAAATTAAATAGGTCAAACAATATGTTTTCCATTAGATTGTGACACATATTTTAAATTATATGTAGAATATAAGAGATAATATGTAAATTTTAAGCAAATTTTGTTTTTCACGTTGTTTAAATAACTTCCGTTATTATTTTGACTTTCATGTAATTCTAATTATTTGTGATTTATTTATTATGTTCAATTTCAATTACTATTGTAATTTTATTATTTAAATTCGAATTATTTTGTAGTTTATTCATATTGTAATTCTAATTAATTTTGTACATTATTAATTATTTTAAATTTTAACTATTATTGTAATTTTAATTATTTCTGTTATTTGTCATTTGTAAGTCAGTACATGGTTTGGCGGAAGAGCAGACCTAATGGTCTGAGCCAAACCCAATAAATATTCTATCCTAATATTCTATTCCGACAGCTGAAAGTTTTACGTACTCCTTTCAAAAATTCAAATGTCTTTTTTTATATAGTAGAACCCCTCTTAACCAGCCTCGGATCAACCGGCCTATCCCGAGGAACGGTTCCTTTTTTCTCTCTCTCAGCGTATAGTAGCTGGCAGGTAGTGGCTCAAACATTGGTTGTGTGACGGGCCTCTCCTAAAAAGTTCTTGGAAAGTAATACAACGTGACACGACGTTAGGTACGCTGTGTGTGGTATGTTGTGGTGGGCAGGACTGGGAATTCCCTTCTTGCTTACATACGTCTATTTTTCTAAGAACCAATATGTGTGTCGGGGAAGAGATTTTTTATTACTTCACAAGTCACGATATGGACTTGCTTCGCAATAAGATTCCTCCTTCCAAAATAAATATTCAAGGTTATGCAGGACAAGGTTTATTATGTAGTTTGAACGTAAACAAATAATAAATACCAACACACCTGGGTGACAACAACAGGTATGAAAGTTATATGAACAGTTCCTTTTTGTACGACTCAACGACTGAATAATTTGGTCGTTGTGGTTATGGAACTTCTCCTGTCCGTCGCGAAGTGGCGCTTCTGGTGCGAAGTCCTGTCGTGGCTAGATGATAGCGTAAGAGTACGAGGTACGGTCGCTTGCCATGAGATGGCGCTTCCGTCCAAGCTTCTGCAGATATCGTGAGAGGGCGTCTCGTGGCCTCTGAAGAGAGAATTCTGTCGCAGATCGGGCTATTGCGCAGAGCTGGATTTCTTGGTTGAGGTTATTATAGGAGACAATGTTCACTCATCAAGAGAATCCGTCGTACTGATTTCTCAGTCGTTGCTGTTGCTATAAACTAAACTTTGACAGATGACGACGTTAACGACGTAACACAGCGTCGGGGTTCGTCTATTGAAGCTTTCTCGAAGCTTCTTAATAAACAGACCCAAGTTTCTCGAAGTTTCTTAATAATTAGGTGACATACGCTTGATGATACATGCGACGCGTGCGTCTCATGGAGTCTTCTAATGTTTACAATTTGCGTTGTATGTAGAGACTCTCTTGCGGACGGTGTGTATTATTCTGGCCTTGGATCTTGGGTCTCTGAGTCCTTCGTCTTGACGACGGCATAAACAACATGGCGTGTAATGCCTCGGCGTAACAACATGTTAATGCATGAGGGAGTTTCATCATATACGTAGTAAGGTACGTGTTACGTCGTATATGTAGTAAGGTACGTCTACATGTGCATATGTCTATGTTTAAATGTTAAATGTAAATACGATCCTCCCAATTCTCATCTTGCATTTGAAAATGTAAATGTTTTAAGTAGTTCGACGGTAGAGCAGACCTTCAGGTCTCAATCTCGCCATAATACAGGTGTATTGTATGTATTTTCGTTTATGCCAACGAGGACCATGAAAGACGAGTATCAGCAAGGTTCAGTTAGTGATTTGATTTTACTCGTCTTAATAATCGACATCGGGCAGCGTCTAGATATGATCCGGACCATTGTATCTCAGCATTACAACTGCGGTTGTTAGTTGCAGAGGTCGGACTCTTTGTAAATCCCAGCTAATTAAACTGGGACATGGATACGAAGAGATACAAATTTTATCTTGTTTTTTATTATTAGTAATTGTATTTTTTATTTTTTTATTATTGTAATTTATTAGTAGTAGTATGATTATTAATATTATATATATATCAATGTTTTCGTGTTCGTTTATGTATGTATGTAAAGTACAATAAAATTAGTCGCGAAGACGTGTCATTTGCTTGTTTATTCGTGATAATCTCATGAAATTGTTGTAGAAACTCTTTTTAAACGAAAATCGATTTTTCACGGAAACCTCGGATTAACCGGCCAAACGTGAAACTGATCTGACCGGTCAAGAGGGGTTGTGCTGTAGTAGTATTGACTCCTATCAAGTTTCCTGCAACAGATGGATTCGGTCATCAGTTCGACGAACAGCTCATGAAATCATGCCTCTAGAATGAATCACGTTGGAGTAGGAAATGAGTGATACTGGATATGCGTGAATAATGTTTGGATTGGGAGAATGGAGACGACATAACTGTAGCCTCTGTATTTAGTTACGTTTGTTTCTAATGGAGACGATAAATAAGGGATCTTGGAACAATTTTTTAATGGTTCGTTTTAATTTTTTAAAAAATAAGATCAGTTATGACCGGCGCACTATTGAATTCGGGCCTGGTTTATACGTGTTTGGGAGTCTTCTGGGTATGTCTGCGATGTCGTATGAGTGTAAAAATATTAGTAATGTAGTATATACTGAATGTTGAATAATGAATATTTGAGGTAAATTTTTTAACAATTTATTTTTTACCTCATGCGGTAATGTGATGATGTACAATAAATTGATATTCTACTACTATTAACGTCCATTATTTAATAAATTGATATATTTAAAAAATAATTTATTTCATGGATCGTTTCAAATATAGACCTTTGAAGCTCGTCTCTAAGATATTTCCGAAATCTTTGAAGTTCGCCTCAATAATATTTCTCGTGCCTTGCTTGAAGCCCAAGCGCTACAGAAACTCTTTTTTTCGGCAACAGTATCTATTTCTCTAGGTGAATAAGCTTTGCTCGAACAAAGTTTAGTTAAAACAAAATGGACACGGATTTTTAATTAATCGTAAAAATGTTATAAACAGTACCAAAATTTTTCCATCGTGAGATTCGAACCTTCGGTCTTATGGTTTATTTGTGAGCGCATTATTCTATACACTTCTGCCATTTTCTTCTTTGGAATCTGTTTATATGTGTTTTCTAATACTAAAAAAACAGATCCTTCTAAAAAATGAATAAATAGTAAATGATGATGACAAAAAGAGCAGTCGCAAACTGCATATGGTGACGTGGGGAATAATAAACGAAGTTACTCTCCGGAAATGAGCAAGGGACCATCCCATCAATTCCGATCAAGGGCCCAAGGGTAGTGGCGGATTTATTACTTATAAAATAAATTATTTAATAAATACATTTTGTTATCCATGTATTATTCCAAAATGAATCGAATAATAAGTGGAGTAAAAATTTGAGATTAATAATAACAAAAGTATTAATGACATTTCTGTCCAAGGAAAATGTGCCGCTACTGGAAGGAAAACTGGAAAAAAACACGGGCCTGAATGGGGTTACAGATAATGTACACAACCTGTCCATGTTGTGTACAGTTAGAAATAAAATATTATAAACCAAAAGGATCAAAAACATCATGAATAAAAAAAGAAGGATTTTAATCAGTATTTAGAGTACTATGACAGTGGCGTGACGAACAAAGACGAGACCATGATTTCTTTTTCGTCCCAAATCACCTGCAGTCTGTGAATTTCTATAAAATTGTCACAACTGTTCTCGAGAAGAAATCCAGAAATATATATACAACTATTGCTCGCTTAATACTAGTGTAGAATAAGTGGCGATATGGTGTAACGATTTTCCTTTGCATGTTCTTTTTGAAACCCACCGTCGTCTTCCCTCTAATCCAATGTGTCGTATTTGTAATTGGCCATTTTGTCGTCGAACCTGTTCAGACATCTCGCTTTGAGAAACGATCTCTTCAAATAAGGATCATTCTGCGTTGGCGACAAAGTAAGTGTCAGAAGTTGGCACTTCCACAATGATTCATCCTCGCTTTTGACAAAATAAGTGGGAGAACAATGATCAGCAAATTACCCGTCGCACTGTAGCCTCCGTCCCGAGGATTCTAAGACCCCTGTTTTTGGTTTGGGCATTCAGTGTGTCTCCCGTTCGGTCTCGTAAGTGGGTTTTAATCTTTTTCTTCTCCGCCCCTCTACAAATCAGGGATCCGTTTTGTGGCCCGTCGCTATTGTCGGGAGCTAACTGGGAGACGCGCGAGGGAAATGCGGACACTGGTGTAGGAGAGGCCCGCCCTTGCGCGAGCACAAATATCGCCTGGTCGTAACAAGTTGGCTGAGTAGCTACCCGTAAGTGTTGAGAGAAGAGAAGGGCATACTTTATAAGAAGGATAGTGCCAGAAGTTTCGTTGAAATGCGATTGTTATCCTAAGAGACGAGGCGGTTGCTCACGTCTTCAAGTCAGCTCCCGAGAATAACAGATACTTCGACACCCTGCGATCTCGATACAAGTAGGTATTTTCGGGATATGCTTCCAACTTTTAATTGCTATGCCTTATATTATAATTACTGTGCCTTAGAGGAACTTTTCGTAAAGACTTCTGTTTTTCCCGTCTCACTTTACCAGTCACAAATCAAAAGAGCTACTATTACGAGGAATTTCAGCTAAGCGTGAACTTTGGTTTGAACTACCTACATACGTTTTTTAAATAATTTTCTTTAATATACAAATTAATTTCGAAATGTCGTGAGATCTTAAACAGTCTCCCAGGTTTCGCTGCCTGCCGCGCGAGAGCATCGGAAGAAAGAAAGGGAACGAACACTACCGATATGTATATTTTAAATTTCCAACGCAATCGTTTTAAATAAAGTGTATTTTAATATGAGTCAGCGTGGGTCTGTGGATAGTACGCTGAACTGCTAGCTGGATGGATGTTTCATCACACTTCAACATCCAGACTGACTGACTCCCAGGCCTACTCAGGCTGCTGTAAAATGAGTGCGGGGTGTATCATGGGGCCAAACCGGTGGGAGCGAGATGGTGGCCACATCTCCTACTCCTTGTGCACAGACCAAGAAATTGCGGAGCTGTAATTTCCACGAACCCCTTGGGCACATTCGGGGTCTGTTGCTGGGCAGTGTGACTTTCTGAGAGAGTAAACTAAAAAGATGTTAATAACGTGTTCTATTTTTATTGGAAACGGATGATACATTTATTGGGAACGGATGATGAATAAGACTTTCAATATGCTGTGATTTTTACTGTTAAAACAATAGCATGGTGAGAGTGATAACTTTCGGTCAATAGAAAATGGCGACGAGCCGGGAATCGAACCTGGGACTCCTGCATTGTCGGAGTGGTGTAGTGGTTAACACCTCTGCGATTATGCAGGAGTCCCGGGTTCGATTCCCAGCTCGTCGCCATTTTCTATTGACCGAAAGTTATCACATAGGGTACATAATCCACGTGAAGGGTACACGGAGGAAATAAATATAGGATGGTGAGTACTTGTTTTATAGTACTTCTTGTTATCTTATTATCGAAATGAGCGTTAAAAACCCATGTAATATTTTTTGTTTAACTGCCATATCGCCAGAGAATCACTGCTTTTCAATGCACCCTTCCTCTCCAAATAGACAGAAGTTCTTCACCTTGCTTTTTTAACTCTCACCCCTTGTTTGCTTGGAGTGCGGTCGATGCTCTCGAATTTCATGTTCTGGGGTTGATGTCTGCTTTATGCCTCTCTTGGATCTATCGCGTGTCATCTTACGTTAGGGGCTGTGATTTTACTCTAAATGTATCGTGTTGCTTGAAAAGTATCTTTAAAATGTTCTTTGAGGGGTTGAATTCACTGAAGGAAATGGGATTCCTGGTTCTCGTGATTCTTTTACTGCGCTGTAGATGTCTCCCTAGCCAATAAAATTGATCGCCAGATTATATTCTCGGTTTAAGCAATATTCTCGAACTTTTATATCAACAAGTACGCCCAAGCTATGTTTTATATATCGATATAAAACCAGTGGCGGATCTAGATTGTAATCAAGGGGAAGCAATTTTGTTTAAATATTATGGTTTTACAACACAAATTTTATAAATATTACCTTTAAATAAAATGCATAACATAAATAATTAACAACGTGGTATTATTAATAACAACATATATTTATTAAAGTTATTAACATGATATTACTAATTTTATTAATATGGTATTATTAATTTTTAATAATCTGGTATTATGAATAACCATAACAATTATAACCAATTACAATTATTAATCTTTTAACACTTTTACAAAGTATGCCATTTATCAACTTCAATTTTATCTGTTAAGAGTTCAGGTCCAATGGGGGGCTATAGCTCCGTTTCTAATTTAAGATAAGGAGATATAAAATTATAGATTCTTCTGATTTACTTACAATTTTGGTGACCTCTCCCCATCCTTTCGCAATTTGTAATAAAATGTGAATTTTTAGTATCTCACCTATGGAAAAAGAAACCTTTCGTTAACTATTCGATTTGACATTGCAATAGTTGTCAATTTTCTTGTGAATGAAGATAGATTGAAATCGTCTCACTTTTGATCATGATAAATCTTTTCCTAAAAAACATGTTATCTTTTTAGATGTTAGTGAATACTAATAAAGTGATAAACTAATACAAGTGATTGAAATTTTTGAATCCGCCTCTGCCTTAGGACCCTTGATGGGAATTGATGGAATGGTCCCTTGCTTGCTTCCGGAGAGTAAATTAGTTTATTGTCCTCCACGTGGTCATACGCAGTTAGTATTGATTTTTGACAATAAATTTATTATTATTATTATTATTATTACATGCTCGCATAGGATTATCCTCTAAGCAAACGATGTCCTCTTTTTATTCGCGAAGTTTATTTCGAAGTCCTACTTAACTGAGGTCGGTTTTACACGATCATATTTCTATGTCATGTATCTACGATCAAAAACCTTAGCGTGAAATGCACAAGCTTTGATCATAGTTCAATTTTGATATTACATATGAATATCGACCTTATCTCAGGTACTAATATAATAATGTTAGCTCTGAACGTACTAATGCGAGGACCGAAGTGCGTGAGATTTTCGACTAGAGTCTCTGTCACATTCCAGACAATTCGATCTTACTTGTGTGTCTAGATAAACAGGCGAGTCTGAACCACGCCATAAAACAAAAAGAATAAGTATTATATTTTGCACATTCTGGTTGCTTTTTTCACTAAATAAATACCGGAGCATTTTTCAGTTTTGACGCCTTTATTTATAGGCCTATCAGAACTTTTTAGTGTCTTGGCATTTTATTGGAAAAAAAATTTTAATGACAGAGTGATTCTGGAGCGAGATCTTCATAAAAAAAATAAAATACTTTGTGTTCGTGAATACTCACCCGCCTTCATCTACACGTTTTGAATTTTAAAAGGTCCGCGTTGAAATGTGAGTTTTCTTATGTATACAGAGATTCTAGAATATTCGTGAATTATTGGTTTTATTTACTACTCGATATAGTTAACACAGTTGTTCAGTGTTTCAATTTTAAAGATTTCAATAATTGAAAAGTTAATGAATGATGGATATTCCACGAAAACAAAAGAAATTAAATGTTTTTCTTTAAGTTCTGGAAATATTTTAATTGAATGCAGTGTTTCGACGTCTCCGGAGTCTCAATCTTTGACTTCGTCGACTTCTTGTGGAACGTTATTGTAGTGAAAGAGGAGGCTATTCTTAAAAAAGACCTCTCCGCGTGTCGACTAGTCTCTAGCTTTTTATGTTGTTGTAAAAAATGTCATGCATGTCGAAGGTCTTGTAAAATGTTCGAGTTGAGAACCTCGCTCTACACGAGAGTTGGTCGTGAACGACGCATGCACCTACACTAACACAAGTGCACTCAAAGGCGTGTTATTTTTCCTTGGGAAATTTAACTAAAGAAGAAAAATAAAAGTTAACGGAAACGCAATGCGTTTATTATTTTATTGTATATTAGTCGCAGTAAATTTACTTCATTGTCCTCAACTTGGTCATAGCCATATTTTAACAGCTCTCTTGACAATAAATTGTTTATTTATTTATTGTCAGTCTAATTGACTTGATTTTAGCATTTGTGCCCAATGTAGCCAACACCTTTACTTCGCCACAAGAGTAGTAGTATATGTACCCCTCGTGTTATGTTGGCAGGACATTAGAATTTCTCAAAACTTAAATCGATCGCCAACCTCGTTATGTTCTTTCTGCATCGAGCGTGTGGAACGAATATTACCTGGTGTCTTAGCTTGTTGTGATATTAAATTGTACATCTTTACAGCAAATTGTCGCCTTTAGTGACTACTATTAATATTTATTCGGATATTACTGAAGTTCGTAGATGTTGGCAATTTGTGTTATATAGCCATATTGCATAATTTTCTGCAAAGTTATATGACTTCAAGTATACATCTCTCGATCCTTAAATCTTGTTTTTTCATCATTATTATTCATATTGTTGTTTTTTATAACAACTAGAGTAAAGATAAAAATATCAATTATATATCTCAGTGATATGACTAATTTGGAGTGCTGGTCTCACCTTAAATTCGGTGATGTTGGCAATTTGTGTTAGGAAGCCATATTGCAAAGTTACATGACTCCGAGTATAGAAGAGTTGGAAGGAATGCGGAGCGACGGCGCCAGTCACGTGTCGTGGGCCTCTTTCCAACAGAAGAGATGTTTGGGAGCCAAAAATGTGTCAACGAGGCAGCGGTTCTAGGAAATGCTTGTGTATGTATATAAACCGATGGAAATGAAGCTTCGTTTCTCTCGGTCAAACAGGATCTCTCCCAGCTATTCTTAGGGTCGTTGCGACTAAACAATATTTCCCCGGAATAATGCATATCCCACTGATGGTTGTAAAGCTGTGAGAAAGAGAAAAGGAAAATTTTCATGAGCAGTTAGTTATTTTTTGTAAGCTGAAGATATTGCTCGTGAAAACATTTAACCATATAATAATAATAATAATAAATTTAATGGCAAATAGCAATAACAAACTTCGTAAGTTTATTGTCCTCCACGTGGTCATGTTCAGTTTGTAACTGCTTTTTGACAAGATATTTTATTTATTTAAATCGGCTCCTCGAGCATATTTTCCCCCCACCCCCACCCCCTCATCGTCTGAAGTTCTTCCGTCTTCTAGTGGGCGTCGTGACATCATGGTGGCGATGCGCATAAGGCCTCCTCCGCTAATTGGACGTCGAGGGCACAC
Organism: Laupala kohalensis; assembly: GCA_002313205.1. Classification (NCBI taxonomy): domain Eukaryota; kingdom Metazoa; phylum Arthropoda; class Insecta; order Orthoptera; family Trigonidiidae; genus Laupala; species Laupala kohalensis. The sequence goes on along the minus strand of NNCF01125976.1, from coordinate 7,662 downwards.
GCCTCCTAACAAGCGGACGTGTCTACCGACCTCCGGCGCCTCGCCTCCCCACGCCTCGCATAAGCAGGACATCGAACCTTTTTCCTAATTTCGTGGTTTTCTATTCTTGCGTGAATTTTGACGATATTTTTATTGTATACTAGTTGTCCCGACAGACGTCCTGTCCAAATTTTAATAAATTTGTTTGTGATCGTTTTGTGAATTTGTGGAAAACCATTTTAAATGAAAGCAAAAATGAGGTGAAAAAACGTATTTCTGAGTCATCATTGTATCTATTAACGATTGTGGCAATGGTTATTCAATTATGATTTTTACGGTTTGTCCAAATTTTCCGACTTTCCTTTGTGATTGTCCTGAATTTTTTTCCCCTTAAATCTTTTCCAGGACAATAGCAAAAAAAAGAGAAGAATTACGCATATCCATCGTTCGAATCGTGAGTTATGGTCTTGAGTTAATACAAAAATCTATAGAAAAAAGCACTTTCATTTTTTCCAATTTTCCGGTAACTTTTCCAATTAAAAAAAAAGCCGTTTTCAAGTGATGTGATTACGAACGAACAGCATTTAATTTTTATTTATATAGATATGTCATATTCGAAATTCGGGGCGACTGAACCAATAAACAATATTTTACATCAAAACAATTATATATACTGCGGAGGAATGAATAATTAGGAAATATTACACTCTATACATTGTCTATACACTAAAGGAACATGAGTATACTTGATAAATAATAAAAGTCAGTTTCTAATATATCACAAACAAAGGTAAACTTCCTTCAGACACTATGATATAACAACTAACGACTATGGTTCATCAACAATTATTTATTGACGACTGCTAGAGGAACAGCCTCAAACAAAAGTTTCTTCAGTAAAACATTTTGGCACTTTATCCATCACGATTAAACTATCGAAATCTCGCTATGGGCTGGCGATCGTGGTCAGTGAAGGAATAACTGGCGTTGCCTTATGTCAGAGCTGCTTTGTGCTGGCACATGGCAGAGTTTACGTGATGCGAGGAAACTCGATGGCAGAGTATCTGACAGCGAAATGTCAGTGCTCACTGACGACTGTATACACTCTACTGACAACGCTGACAAGGAGAACTGACCAGAAACACTGCCCGTGTATTCGTACCATTATACTCCCGAGTCGATTCCTNTTTGGCACTTTATCCATCACGATTAAACTATCGAAATCTCGCTATGGGCTGGCGATCGTGGTCAGTGAAGGAATAACTGGCGTTGCCTCATGTCAGAGCTGCTTTGTGCTGGCACATGGCAGAGTTTACGTGATGCGAGAAAACTCGATGGCAGAGTATCTGACAGCGAAATGTCAGTGCTCACTGACGACTGTGTACACTCTACTGACAACGCTGACAAGGAGAACTGACCAGAAACAAACACTGCCCGTGTATTCGTACCATTATACTCCGGTGTCGATTCCTTCTGCCCCCGTGATATAAATAATTTAATTAATTAATTAACTTTATTGTCAATAAAAGCTGTTACAAACTGCGTATGACCACGTGGAGCATAATAAACTAATTTACTCTCCGGAAGCAAACAAGGGACCATCCCATCAATTCCGATCAAGGGCCCTGAGGATACTCCTAACGATAAAAATAGTTCGACACGTTTAATAGTATTAACAAATATTGTATTTAATAAAACACAGAAAAGTCATTTCACAAGTACGTGTGATTATCAAGCTATAAATCATTCGGAAAGTATTGTTGATAATTCGTACCTATTAAATAACATTAAATTCGCAAAAAATCAATTTAATTGATCCGCTTTATTTTAAAAAAATCCGCCTCTACCCGAAGGAAAACCGGAGAAAAACCCGGGCCAGGACGGGAAAAAACCGGGCAGGGACGAGCCATAGACGAGATCGATACAGGAAACCAGGAACTACTCCACGTGTGCATCGCGAAGGCAGGTAGTAGAGCGGGGGCAGCGGAGAGAAGTCGCCTCTGTGGGCGGAGGGGTTTCGCTTGAGCGGCGCCATTAAAGGAGTGGGATGGACTGGACGTCTTTAATATCTGGAAGGCATGTCTGGAAAGAGAGTTTTAAAGGGAAGCCAAATACGCGATCAAGATAAGGGGATAATTAAATCATTCCAGAGGAATGCGATTCGTATTCCGCTGATTTATGTACTTCATTTGTGAGACATGTTAGATGTATGGGCGTATTTGGAAACTTTGCTGTTAAGAAAATAATTTACAAATATTGTATTTTAGAATTGATCAAAGCTAAGTTATACAATGGCTATAAACAAATATATACAAATTTTGAAAAATCTTTACAATTGTCACAATTCCTGTGTCGTAAATAATTAATTAAAAATTCGTTAGAGCTAATTAATTTTTCTCCAAAAGGCAAACAGAACTATGATAAGATATTGTTGTCCGTATAATACTAAGTCCGAAAAAAAGACACATTAAGGAGTCGGTAACCTTGTGCTGAGATTGAGCTGCTAAATGCATAATTTAAGATAAACGTAACAAGAAAAAAGTCCCTAGAAGAGTGCGTAGTGACACGAAAGAAGGAGAATTTCGTGTCCGCGAAGAGAAACGAATCTTGTAAAAGAGAAACTCCAAGTCAGAATACAAATGGTGAGGGTGGAGAAAAGCGATGGAGGAAGTAACGATGAACAGCAGTCCTCCGCTTCAAGTGATGCCAGTCGCAAGAATAAGCTTTATGACAGAGAAATTGTGTCATTTAACTAATGACGATTCGTGAATCTAGCGCTCGTTTAATCAAGCTAATAGAAAGCCGAATACTTTCCAAGTCAACAGAAAATGAAAGCGTAAAGATACTCGAAGGTAGGAAGGTTGAGGCGCAATGAACTTTAGGACAACTTTCCTCTTGTGTTTGGACGCGTATTCTGTCTCTTCGTGAGCTCGTCTCCCAACGGGCAGAGAGTGAAAGGAAGAATTTAACAGATTAAACATATAAACAATTAAGGTATTATGTGCGTCAGAGCGTCTATGCTGAAGTACCCTCCAAAAATGTTTTAAATGATAGTTTGAAGCATTCTCTATCCAGTGCCGATGAATTTTCATACCCTTACGGCGCAAAATTTTGGATTATTTTATTTTAAATTACTACGGGCTTATACGGAGAAACTTTCGCGGGTTTATGTTTCTTTGATATTCGGGCAAAAGTACCGGCTTAACATTGCTATAAAAAAAACCTACCCAAACATAGCAAATGGAAAGAGGAACGCGATGACGTTGAGATTTTCATACCTTACGGGACATTTACGAGAATAATTCACCAAAAACTGTGGAAAATTCTGTTCTAACGGAAATGGCGACCGCGTCACGTGACTGAAGACAATGCGACCCTTTGTCAAAGAAGGAGTCCAACGACTCCTTTGTTATACTTTCCAATACACTTAAAAACTTTATTTTAATTAATTTCAAAAATTTTTATAATTCTAACAAATTTCAAATAATTTCAAATGTTTATAAACTGTACAAAAATTCTTGTACTTTGCATTCTTACATATTGTTTATATTTTTGTATTTCGTTTTATTGTAGACTAAGCTGACGAAAGTATTATCTGAATAAATATTTTACTAGTAGACAACACCACATCTTTCATTTATTCTTAAAAATGAGTAAAAGTATTGCCTCATCGATATCCAACTGAGTCAAATGACAATCTAAGTTACTTATGAAGTGTTAAAATCACATAATAATTGTCCTCATCCAATATAAAAAAATCAGTAGAAAGAATTATTAATTAATAAGAACTGCTTTAGTGAATATTTCCAAGTTTCGTGAATAGTTGGCAACTTAACTTCAGTCAAAGTGGATATGATAGCTTAAAACATCTCAAAAATCTCAATCATTTCAATTCAAAACTAACTTTTTCTATTATCTCATCACAATATACTATTAGCAATTAAAACTATATTTAATTAGTACTTTTTTAAGGTAACATCCGTGAACAGTAAATTGAGAGAATCTTTCTTACATCTGCGCAGTTAGAAATAATATTTTTTATAAATTTTTCATCAATATTGACTAACATTTAATAATTAGACTTTAAAATGTTTTTAAAAAATTGTACGTAATTGATAGGTTCATTCGAGTTTTTGATCAGTGAAAGAACGATAGGAGAGACATTGATAGACGTTTAATGAGCCACTGCGAATGTATACCAAAAGCCGGAAACTATTTGTGAGTGAATTTTAGTTCGTTTTTTTTTGGTCATTTCCAATGAAACTATTTATTTATATTTAATTTACACATGCAGATAAACTATGTAAAAACTACTTTTCCAATCAAAATAATAGGACTGAATAAACTTAAATTGATGTGTTAAATAATCGATCTACATACTATCGATACATTGAGTGAACAGGTTTGAATGTGAGATCCAAAATTCAGAGGAAGTCTCCAAACTTATGGATGTTACATACCAACCATACAGTATCTGAACTATAACGTTGGAATTTCGTATCCGAAAGTTTGGATAAATCCTTTCCATCCTCTGAATTTGGATCTCACGTCCAAACTGAGGGTACTCTCATCCAAGGGTTTTTCTTGTGTACTTTTTTTTGGATCAATCACATGAGATAATCGATAGTTGAATGAATCGCCATGGAGTGTGTGTGTGTGTCGTCAGCCTCCGTGGATGGTGGAGCGTTCATGGGCGTCACCCCCATGAATCCTAATGGGGCGAAGCGAGGCGAGGCGCCAGACGGATGGATTACTCATTGCATCAAGCACCGCCCCGCCCAACTCGCTCTGCACGCGACGTAACTGGGATTAGCAGATGCTGTTGCAGCTTTAACTCTTTAACATCACAATGATGTACATTTCAAACACAATGGACATGTGGTTTTTAATCAAACATTTAAAAGAACGTTTCATTACCTATGTATTATCAGACACACTATCATGTTTTTTTGTTTAAGTTCACTCGGATTCGAATCGTGGACATCCTGGTCAACTTCACGTACACGATTAATTTTGAAGTACATTATTTTATAGTAGTTACAATATCCCCTAACTCTTAACTTTATGTAAGATTTGTATATTTTATTCCCGTAGGTGGTCAGTCAGTAGAGTCGACACTACTTTATTAGTCTAGTCCCTAAATAAAATCATATTATTATTATTATTATTATTATTATTAATTTTTAATATAGGTTTAAATTTTACAAAAAAGGAATGATTTTCATTAAAATTTAGGATTTCATTTATGAGTATTTATACAATCTTGTAATAGTATATTAACTTTTGATTTTTTATTTGTACTTATAAAAACGTACAAAAAATCTAGAATACGTGTTTTGGTAAACAACAATGTAAAGATGTGAACGATGAATTATGGTATCCCGTAGCTAAACTTATTTTAATTGGATTGAAGTCGTAATTCTGAAAGAGGTGAAACCCGAAAATAAAGATCACGAAAGTGTCATAATTTTCAATATTAAAAAAAACAACTAAGATCCGTTCGCTCCTTTCGAGGTCCAAACAATTTCATCACATTTTTATTTCAAATTTTCACTTACGTTAGAGTCACATTGATACGTCCTATGAATCAATCCCTGCAATTCATACTTGGATCACTTCTTGTCATCCAATCATCGTACAATTCGACAAACTATTGTGTTCTGGTTGAGAAAAAAAATGAACACAAGGCCTTAAAAACATTGTATCATCGAAAAATGTAATACAGGTTGGATATACTAGCTTACTAAAATGCTGATAATATGGTTAACATTTTAAAGTCATTTATTTCCTCATGTGATTTAATAATTTTTAGAATAATGAGCAACGCTATATAATAAAATGCTGATAATATGGTTAACATTTTAAAGCCAAATATAAATTTTTAATAAACTTGGATTAATTTGCTCATGTGATTTAATAATTTTTGGAATAATGAGCATACAAGTAGAATAATGAGCATACAATCGTTACAGAAATTCATGTGGCCTCACTTCTGCTTTATTCACTCACTAATCTACGAAAATTGAAAGAACTTACGGTCGATGAGATTGCCAACATACTCATCGACGAACTGAAATATTTTTCTGGTGATGTTGGCGCAAGTGGAACTGAGCATGACAGTGGGGGGTGATCACTTCGAAAATATTCATGATGCGACGTAAACATATTAATTGTAAGGCAGGCCAGTTTTATTTATTTTTTAATTTCACCTTTCTCACAACCCGGTACCCCAGTATGTAATCACCCGATTCTTATGTTCCTCTCGTGTATTGTCAAATGTGGTTGTTCTTCCTTGTGTTATCATCCTCTTTCGTGAGTCTAGTTTGTCTATATCTTTACATTGGGTCATCATTTCCTTTCTCATATTTGTTTGTCCGAAATCAGCCATTGACCCCTTTATTCTTTTTGTTTTCTCCTACCCATTTTCAACTTGTANTTTTTTTTTTTTTTTTTTTTTTTTTAAATTAGCGCCGATTTTCTTACACATTTAACAACATCAGAACGTCATCTCATTCATCCCTATCCCTTTACATTAAACATAATTCGGACTTCATGATTCGCGTGGCAAAATAGAACATTGTTGATCCACTTCAACATTTGGTTCTGCTTTCAATGCAAGTCCGTGTTACCGTTAAAAGGCGCGCGCATTAATAAAGCAGCTAAGATATAGTTACATTGAAATATGTTTCAATATGGTTTCCGACAAGAGTCTCCTGTTAAGGCTTCCGCTGGTTATGCAGTAATGAATAGAACGATTATATGCGGGAGAATCCACTTGTGGCCTTATTAATAAGATCAAGGCTGATGCAGAAGCGACAAAGTGTTATTCATGCGCTCCAGAATACACTCATGATTCAGAACCCGTGTGTTGATGTCTCATCAGTGTATGAATGCTTACTATTGAGGGGATTATATTTATTCTTTGTCAGCTGTCGATCCTGGAATTGGTTTGCGGCACTTCCCCAGTACGTGTGGTCCAAATCTTCCATTTTTTGGTCCGTGTATTCCAATCTGGGCCTTCCACTGACCCTTCTAATATGAGTCCCATTGGGCCCTGGCGTCTTAAAATATAACCTTTCCAAGTATCTCCTGTCTTTTTAATTTTAGTCGTTGAATTTGTTGATTGAACATAAAATAACCCAATTTCAAAAGTCACGGTAGGAAAGAGAATTTCGCGGTGACCAAGTAACATAGATTCATAACCGCAGTGAGAATACACTTCGTTGCCCAACAATGTTCTGATAATCGTCCATAAGCTATCGGTACACTACAAGTATATCCTTTCAAAATACGACTTTGGTTCCTCGATGCTACTGCTGTCTATTGAATTATTCTCTATATAACTACTCACTCCCGTGGAACCATACCTTTTTGTATATTATGCTGGAGCATTTTAATTATCTTAAGTAATTATATTTTTAAATTCCAGGTTCGGGGCAAATTTGATCTCTCGTATTTTGACAGCATTTTCACCCGTTCCTGAAATAAAAAGATTCTAATTTATTATTAGGGTTGTTGAAAAATAATTAAATAATTTATTATAATAATTATACTGGAAGGACAAAACTATGCGAATATTATTATAGACAATCATTTTTTTTAATGTAATACTTTATTAGTATTCACTAATTCATGGCCAACGTTTCGATGCTAGTTTGGCATCATCTTCAGTGTCGCTAGAAA